>JAKWJA010002494.1:39503741-39833741 GCA_027704765.1 Solanum habrochaites
ACCTGATTATTTTTTTGATTATCTCACGGAAAAAATATTCACGCACTGCCATTAGGATTTATAGTTTTACGTTTATCGTTTTTGACCATATATAGGATAAAATTAGAAGCAATAAATTAAAGTCACATCAGTCAAATAAGATTGGATCTAACCGTAGATCTCAAAATTAAGCATTTAAAAGAATCCGCCCTCAAAGATCTCGAGGAAAATCACAGGCTATTGAAGTGTCACGAAATGTGACTTAAGTGTATTTTGAAATTTGAACTTCAAACTAATACACCGCGCATTCTTGTCTATCGAGCCGATTTTTTTTCAACTGAATATTTTTTGATATCTACGCAAAAAATACCACGCATTGCTAGAGGCTTAGAGTTTTTACGTTATAGGTTTTTTCCCATATATAGGACAAAATTATAAAGGAAAATGAAGTAAATACGGTCCAAAGGATTGGGTATCTACCGCGATAATCTCAAAAATGCAAGTTTAAATAAAGGCTCGCCACAAAAATGCTCGAGGCAAAAAATCTACAGTCATTTGAAGTTTCCACGAACTTGGACTTTAAGGAGTACATACTTTTGAACATTTCATTTCAAACGACATCAAACGCACTCCGAGGTCCGATCGAGCCTATTGTTTTTCCACCTGATTTTATGTTTCTCGATATCTACGCGAAAAAATTCACTAACTTTCTTAAACAACCGTCATTTTGCCTAACTTCTAAATCGTTTATATTCAAAAAGTATCTTGTGAGAAAACGCTTTCTAATAAATTTCAATACTTTAGCGTTTGACAACTTTTTTAGAAGTTTTTTTAAATGTTGTCCGCACATAGTTTTCGAAAAAAAACTAATTTTCTCATTGTGTACTCTGCCAAAACACTCATTTAGAATAATTCATAGAGATTGAAACACTAAGCTTTTGATGAACCACAAACATTTACCAAACAAACAAAACATTAAGCATCAGAAAATATACCACGCCTCCATATGAGCTTATAGGTTTTACGTTTTATTTTTTTTTTACCATAGATAGGCAGAAAAAGAAATTTATAAGAAAAAACCGAAAGGTAAAAACGGTCAAAAGATTGGTCTACCGCTGAGATCTCAAAAAATCGCAAGTTTTACAAAAGGATCCGCCACAAAGATGCTCGAGGAAAATCTAACCCAGCCATTTGAAAAGTTTCACGATGTGACTTTAAAGGAGTACTTTGAAATTTTAACTTTAAAACGGACATAAACGCGCCTTCGTGTCCGACAGCCATTTTTTTCAGACCTATTATTTTTTTCTATATCTACGCGAAAAATACCACGCAACTGCCATAAGACTATAGTTTACTAAATACGTTACGCTTTTTTGAATCATATATAATGCAAATTATATAAGAAAAAATCAGAAATCAAATCGGTCAAGGAAGTGGTTTAACGCGCAATATTCTCAAAAAATAAGCATTTTAAAAATGAATCGCCTCAAAAGATGATCGAGGAAAAATCTACGGCCATTTGAAGTTTCATGAAATGTGACTTTAAAGCGGTACTTGTGAAAATTTAAACTTTAAATGGACATAAACGCGAATTCGATGTCCGATCGGGCTGATTTTTTTTCCAACCTGATTATTTTTTCTCTATCTACGCGAAAAAACACCATGTACTTCCATATGACTTCTAATTTTACGTTTATTGGTTTTTTGACCATATATAGGACAAACTTATAAGGAAAAATGGAAAGTCAAAAGGGTCAAAGGGAGTGGGTCTACCGCGTAGATCTCAAAAAAATAAGCAAATTTATAAAAAGAATCGCCCTCAAAAGATGCTAGAGGAAAAATCTACAGTCATTTGAATTTTCACGAAATGTAACTTTAAAGGGGTACTTTGAAAATTTGAACTTCATACGGACATAACACGCGCATCCGATGTCATATCGAGCTGAATTTTTTTTGAACCTGATTATTTTTTTGATATCACGTAACAAAAACACACACGGCCCTACCATTAATTTATAGTTTTACGTTATCGGCTTTTTATCAATATTAGGCTACATTAATAGAAAAAAAATGAAAGTCAATCGGTCAAGTAGTATTGGATCAACGCGTAATCTCACAAATTATCAATTTAAAAAAGAACGCACTCAAAAAAATACTAGAAAATCAAGGACCATTTAAAGTTCACGAAATGTGACTTTAAGGGCACTTTGAAAATTTGCACTTCACATTGACATAAAACGCCCATTCGACTGTCCGATCAGAGCATCCCATTTTGTTTCAACCTGATTATTTTTTGATAATCTAGCTAAAAAAACCACGCACTGCCATAGGAATATAGTTGTTCCGTTTATGGTTTTTTTTATACCATATATGGGCAAATTATAAAAACAACGAAAGAAAATTGATCAAAGATTGGGTCTACCGCTTAGATCTCAAAAATAAGCCAGTTTTAAATAAGGACTCCACCAAGATGCGCGAGAAAATATACAGCCTTTAAGTTCACGAAATGTGACTTTAAAGGTACTTGTGAAAATTTAAACTTTAACACGGACATAACGCCATCGGGTCCCGATAAGCCTTTTTTTTCAGACCTCTTATTTTTTTCTATATCTACGCGAAAAATACCACGCACTAGACCTAGAGGACTTATAGTTTTACGTTTATCATTTTTGACGCATATATAGGTGAAATTTATAAGAAAAATTAAATTTCAATCGGTCAAAAGAGATTGGTCTACCTGTAGATTTCAAAAAAAAATAAGCATGTAAAAGAAATGAATCTGCCCTCAGAAAGATGCTCGATGAAAATGTACGGCCATTTGAAGTTTCCCGAAAATTGACTTTAAGGGTCTACTTGTGGAACTTTAACTCAAACGGACATAAACGCGAATCCGATGTCCTCGAGCCGATTTTTTTTTCCCAACCTGATTATTTTTTTCTATATATACGGCTAAAAAAGACATATATTTGCAATATAACTTATAGTCTTTTACGTTTATCGATTTGACCATATATAGGAGCAAACTTATAAGAAAAATGGAAAGTCCAAAAGGTCAAGGGAGTGTGTCTATCGCGTCGATCCAAAAAATAGACAAGGTTTAAAAAAAAGAATCTCCCTCAAAAGATGTTAGAGGAAAAAATCTTATACGTCATGTTGACGTTTACGAAATGTGACTTTTAAAAGGTCTTTGAAAGTGAACTTCATACGCGGACATAAAACCCATCCAGGTCCCCCGACTCGAGCTGATGTTTTTTTTCAAACTGATTATTTTTTTGATCTCTACGCGAAAATACACCGCCTGCCATAGATTGATAGTTTTTTACGTTATCAGTTTTTTTACCATATATAGGATAAAAATATAAGAAAATAAAGAAATAAATATCGTCAAGATATTGGTCACCGCGTAGATAATCAAACGTTAACAAGTTTAAACAATCGCCCTCAAGCCAGAATGCTCGAAGAAAGCCACGTTATTTGAAGTTTCATCGAAAGTGGGACTTTAAAAAGGGGTACGTGTGAAATTTAAATTTTCAAGGGACATAAAACGCGCATTCGATGTCCGTCAAGTCAATTTTTTTTTCAGACAGTTATTTTTTCTAATATCTACCTAAAAAATAACCCACGCACCGCCAGCGGACGTATAGTTGACGTTTATTGCGTTGACCAGATATAGGGGAAATAAGAGAAAAGTCGAATGGTCAAAGCAGTCAAAGAGATTGGGTCTACCGTGTAGATCTCAAAAAATAAGCAAGTTTAAAACAGAATCGCCCCACAAAAAATGCTCGAGGAAATCTACGGAACCTGATTATTTTTCTGATATGTACGCAGAAAATCACCACACACCGCCATATGACTTATAGTTTTTTACGTTTATCGATTTTTGACCATGTATAGGGAAAAATTATAAGAAAAAATTGAAAGTTAAATCAGTCAAAGGGATTGGGTCTACAACGTAGATCTCAAAACAAATAAGCAAGTTTTAAAAAAAATCTCCCTCAAAAGATGCTTGCGGGAAAATCTACGTCCATTTAAAGTTTCACGAAATGTGATTTTAAAGGGGTACTTTGAAAATTTGAACTTCAAAAAGACATAAAACACGCATTCAATGTCCGATCGAGCTGATTTTTTCCAACCTTATTATTTTTTACGATATCTACGCGAAAAATATCGCGCACTGCCATAGGACTTATAATTTTACGTTTATCGGTTTTTTTATCATATATAGGGCAAAATTATAAGGATAAAAAAAAGTCAAATCGGTCAAAGGGAATAGGGGCTACCGCATACATATCGAAAAAATAAGCAAGTTTAAAAAAAGAATCGCCCCAAAAGATGCTCGAGGAAAAAATCTACGGCCATTTGAAATTTCACGAAATGTCACTTTAAAGAGGTACTTTTGAAAATTTAAAATTCAAACGGATATAAAACGCGAATCCGAAGTCCGATCGAGCCGATTTTTTTTCAACCTGATTATTTTTTCTATATCTACGCAAAAAAATACTACGCATTGCCATAGGACTTTTAGTTTTACGTTTATCGATTTTTGACCATATATAGGGCAAAATTATAAGAAAAGAACGAAAGTCAAAAGGGTCAAAGGGTGTGGGTCTATCGCGTAGATCTTAAAAAATAAACAAGTTTAAAAAAAGAATCTCCCTCAAAAGATGTTAGAGGAAAAATCTACGGTCATTTGAAGTTTCACGAAATGTGACTTTAAAAGGGTACTTTGAAAATTTGAACTTCATACGGACATAAAACGCGCATCCGATGTCCGATCGAGCTGATTTTTTTTCCAACCTGATTATTTTTTCAAAATCTACACGAAAAAATACCACACACAGCCATAGGATTTATAGTTTTAAATTTATCGGTTTTTGACCATATATAGGATAAAATTATAAGAAAAAAATGAAAGTCAAATCGGACAAAGAGATTGGATCTAACGCGTAGATCTAAAAAAATTAAGCAAGTTTAAAAATAGAATCGCCCTCAAGAGCTGCTTGAGGAAAAATCTAAGGCCATTTGAATTTTTACGAAATGTGACTTTAAAGGTATACTTTGAAAATTTGAACTTGAAACGGACATAAAACGCACATCCGATGTCCGATCGAGCCGATTTTTTTTCAACCTGATTATTTTTCGATATTTGCGCTAAAAGAATACCACGCACTTCCATAGGACTTATAGTTTTACGTTTATAGTTTTTTACCAATAAGGCAAAATTATAAGGAAAAAAAAAAGTAAAATCGGTCAAATGGATAGGGTCTACCGCGTAGATCTCAAAAAAATAAGAAAGTTTAAAAAAAGATTGCAACAAAAAGATGCCTGAGGAAAAATATACAACCATTTGAAGTTTCACAAAATGTGACTTTAAAGGGGTAGTTGTGAAAATTTAAACTTCAAACAGACATAAAACGCGCATTCGATGTCCGATCAAGCCAATTTTTTTTAGACCTGATTATTTTTTCTATATCTATGTGAAAAAACACCATGCACTGCCATAGAACTTATAGTTTTATGTTTACCGATTTTTGACTATATATAGGAAAAATTATAAGGAAAAATCGAATGTCAAATCGATCAAAGAGATTGGGTCTACCGCGTAGATTTCAAAAAAATAAGCAAGTTTATGAAAAGAATCGTCCTCAAAAGATTCTAGAGGAAAAATTTACTGCCATTTGAAGTCTTACGAAATGTGACTTTAAAGGGGTACTTGTGAAAAAATTTAAACTTCAAACGGACATAAACGCGAATCCGATGTCCGATCGAGCTGATTTTTTTCCAACCTGATTATTTTTTTGATATCTACGCAAAAAATAATCACACACTGTCTTAGGACTTTCAGTTTTAAGTTTATCGGTTTTTGACCATATATAGGGCAAAATTATATGGAAAAAACGAAAGTCAAATCGGTCAAAGGAAATAGGGGCTACCGAGTAGAGAGTAGATTAATCAAAAAAAATAAGCAAGTTTAAAAAGAATAGCGCAAACAAAGTTGCTCTAGGAAAAAAATCTAGTGCCATGAAGTTTCAACGAAATGTGACTTTAAAGAGTGGTACTTATGAAAATTTAACTTTTAACCGGACTAAAACGCGCATCCTAAAGTCAGACGAGGCAAATTTTTTTTGAAAACTTGATGAGTTTTCGATATCTACACGGAAAAGAAAAAAATACACGCACTGCCCTAGGACTTATAGTTTGACGATTATCGGTTTTTGACATATATAGGGCAAAATATTAAGGAAAAAATCAAAAGTAAAATCGGTCAAAGGGATTTGTTCCACCGTGTATATCTCCAAAAAATAAGCATTTTTAAAAACTAGAATCGCCCCAAAAAGATGTCGAGGAAAACATCCTACGGCCATTGAAGAGATTTCACGAAAGTGATTTAAAGGAGTATCTGTGAAATTTTAACTTCAACAGGACATGAAACGTGAAGTCTATGTCCGAGGGGCCAAACTGCGTGGTTAAAACAGGAGGAGGCGGAGACCCCACTCATTTTACATTCCATCAAAACCATCATCCCCTTTCCCTTCTCTCTCCGATACTACGCGAAAAAATATCAAGCACTGCCATAGAACTGATAGTTTTAGTTTAATCGGTTTTTGACATTATAGGACAAAAATTTATAAGGAAAAAACGAAGTCAAATAGATCAAAAGGATTGAGTCTACTGTGTAGAAGCTCAAAAAAAAAACCAAGCAAGTTTAAAAAAAGAATATCCCCAAAATAGTGCTCGATGAATATCTACGACCTTTGAAGTTTCAGAAATGTGACTTAAAAGGGGTACTTGTGAAATTTGAACTTCAAACGACATACAAACGCGCCATTTGATGCGATCGAAGCGATTTCTTTTTTCCAACTGATTTTTTTTGATATCTACGCAATAAATCAATCACGCACTGCCATAAGACTTAAATTTTAGTTTATCAGTTTTTGATTCCATATATAGGTCAAATTATAAGGCAAAAAGTGAAAGTCAAATCGGTCAAAGGGAAGGGGTCTTACAGCGTAGATATCGAAAAAATACGCAAGTTTTAAAATAAAAATCGCTCCAAAAGATGCTCGAGGAAAAAAATCTACGGCCATTAAAGTTCATGAAATGTGAATTACTGTAAAGGGGTAATTGTGAAAATTTAAACTTTAAAGGAATTAAAACGCGGGGCATACAGATGTCCCGATCGCAGCCATTTTTTCCACACCTGATATTTCTCGATATTCACGCGAAAAAAAACACGCACTTCCATAGGACTTATAATTTTAAGTTTATCGATTTTGCCATATATAGGGACAAATTATAAGGAAAAAAACGAAGGCAAATATATCAAAGGGGTTGGGTTACCGCGTTTTGATCTAAAAAAAATTAAGAAGTTTAAAAAAAAATTGTTTTGCCCCCTCTAAAATATTCGACAGCAAAATCGATTGGTCATTTTAAGTTTTATCAAATGTAATGGTGCCTCCGATATCCGATCGAGGTGATTTTTTTGTCAACTTGCTTATTTTTCGATATCTACGCGAAAAAATATCACACACTGAGATAAAGATTAATAGTTTAGATTTATTAGTTTTTCACCATATATAGGGTAAAATTATAAGAAAATAATGAATGTCAAATCGGATAAGGGGATTGAATTTACCACGTAGATTTAGAAAAAGTAAGCAACTTTAAAAAAAGAATCGTCTCTAAAAGATATTAATTTTCACCAAATGCTAAACGTTAAAAAATGGAGTAGTTGTGCATTTTTGAACTTCAAAACAGACAAAAATGTTTGTCTCTGATGTCGATCGAGGCGATTTTTTTTATTCAATTGCTTATTTTTTCATATCTACGACGAAAAAAAATAGACCACACCGTGAGAGATGATTAGTTTTAATATCGATTGGAACCAATATTAATAGGGTAAAATTATAAGGAAACAATGAAAGTCAAATCGGATAAGAGAATTGAGTTTACCACGTAGATAAAAATAAGCAACTTAAAAAAATCGCTTCTAAAAGATATTCGAGGAAAAAAGAATCGCCTCTAAAAGATATTCGAGGAAAAAAGAATCGCCTTTAAAAGATATTCGAGGCGAAAGTTACGGTCATTTAAGTTTCACCAAATGTAAGGTAAAAGGGGTAGTTGTGAATTTTTGAACTATAAATCGTGTCTCCAATGTCCGATCGAGGTGATTTTTTTTTTCAATCAGCTTATTTTTATATATCTAGCGAAAAAACACCACGCACTGAGATAGGATTTAGTTTTATATTTATCAATTTTTGACCATATATAGGGTAATATTATAAGGAAAAAAGTTAAAGTCAAATCGGATAAGGAAATTGAATTTACCAGTAGATCTAAAAAAAATAAGCAACTTTAAAAAAAGAATCGCCTATAAAAGATATTCGAAGCAAAAGATACCGTCATTTGAAGTTTCACCAAATGTAACGTAAAAGCGGTAGTTGTGAATTTTTGAATTTCAAACGGACATAAGTCGTGCCTCCGTTGTCCGATTGAGGCAATTTTTCTTTTCATCTTGCTTATTTTTTTGAAAAATTAAACGACTTTAAACCCCCTGAGAGTACTCAGGGCGCACGAACGAGGGACCCATCGCCACTAGAGATTCCTCATGGAGAACGACCCGAGACTCCTCCCCCCCCACCACGAGAGTCCTCAAGGAGCACGCACCGAGGACCCCTCCCCCCCGAGAGTGAGAGTCCTCAGGGAGGCAGCCCCGAGGACCCCTTCCCCCCGAGAGTCCTCAGGGCGGAACGCCCCGAGGAATCACTCCCCCATTAGGAGTACTTCAGGGCGGAAAAGCCCCGAGGACCCCCCCCATGAAAGTCCTAGGGCGCACGCCCCGAGGACTCCCTCCCCCCCCCCCCCGGAAGGTCCTCAGGGAGCAAAGCCACGAGGACACCACTCCCCACCCCAACGAGCGTAATCAAGGTGTACGCCCCGAGGACCCACCCCTCCCCACCGAGAGTCCTCAGGGCGCTCGCCCGAGGGACCCCCCCCCCCCCCCCCCCCACCCGAAAGTCCTCAGGGCGCACGCCCGAGGACTCCCTCCCCCACCCCCCACCCCCCCAGAGCAGTCCTCCAGGTGCCCAACACGCAAACGAGGACCTCCCCCCCTTCGAGAGTCCTTCAGGGCGCACGACCCGAGGACCCTCCCACTCCCCTCCGGAGAGTCTCAGGGCGCACGCCGCCGAGGACCCTCCCCCTCACAGTCACTCAAGGCGGCTCGCCCCGACGGACATACCCCCCCCCCCCCTGAGAGTCTTCAAGAGCGCTTGCCCGAGGACCCTCCCCCCAGAAGCGTCTAAGAGCGCTCGGCCGAGGACCATCCCCCCGAGAGTCACTCAGGGCGCACGGCCGAGGACCTTTCCCCCGAGAGTCATAGGGCGACGCCCAGAGGACCCCCCCCCTCCCTCGAGAGTCATCAGGGCGCTCGCCCGAACCCCCTATCACCCGCGAGTCCTCAGGGCGCATGCCCGAGAAACCTCCGCCCCCTCCCCCTACCGAGAGGCATCAGGGCAGCACGACCCGATGGACCTTGCCCATCCCCCCCGAGTGTCCTCAGTGCTCACGCCCCGGGACACTTCACCCATCGCGAGTCCTCAGGGCGCGCACCCGAGTACCACTTCACCCTCGAGGTCCTAGGGGCGCACGCCCCCCGAGGACCCTCCACAATCCCCTCGAAGATGTCCTCAGGGCGCACGCCACGAGGACCATCCCCCTCCCCCCCCGAGAGTCCTCAGGGCGCTGAGGACCCTCCCCCCTCCTGAGAGTACTCAGGCGCATCGCCACGGGAGGGACCGACCCCCCTCTCCCCCGAGAGTACTAAGGGCGCACGCCCCTGAGGACCCTACCCACCGAGAGTCCTCGGGGCAAGGCACGGGAGGACCCTACACCCCGAGAGTCTCAGGGCGCACAGGCCCGAGGCCCTCCCACGAGAGTCCTCAGGGCGAACCGCCGGGACGCTCCCCAGAGATTCCTCAGGGCGCACTGACGGAGACCTTCCCACCGAGAGTCCTCAGGGCGCGGAACGAGGACATCCTCTCTTCCGAGAGTCCTCAGGGCGCACGGCCCGAGGACCCTCCCCCCTGGGGTGTTGTGGGAGTATTCAGGGCGGCAAGCCCCGAGAAACCCTCCCCCCCTCGAGTTACCATTGGGCGCACTTCCCCCGAGGACCTCCCTCTCCCCCCCTCGGGTGGATCGAGTGTCCTCAGGGCACACGCATCGAGGGACCCCCCACCCCCCTCTACCCCAGTTCAGGCGAAAACGGCCCACTGGGGAATCCTACCGTTAACCCCTAACCACTTACCTACACAACCTTCCACATACCTTAACATACCCTTTACTAAACCTAAAAACACTACCCATCCTCACTAAGTACCTCTTCTCAAACCCCTACCGTACTACTCTGTACTACCCACCTTACTTACCTACTTAAATCATCTACCTTACCTACCCAACCTACCCGTACCTTACCTACCCTACCTACACACTACGCAACTTACCCTATCCCTCTACGTACCCTTCTACATACCCCTACCTTACCTACCCCTATCCCCCTACCTAGCTCTGTACCTACCCTACCTTACTTACCTACCTAAACCATCTACCTTACCTTACCTAACCTACCTACCCTCTACCTTACCTACCCTATCCCCCATTATCCTACGTGCGTAATCCCTTGTCCTTCTTACTACCCCTTTATTCTACCTACCCTACTCCCTTATCCTACCACCCCTTATCCTACCACCCCTTTATCCTACCCCCCTTTTATCCTACCACCACCTACTTATCCCACCCACCCTACCCCCTAACCTACCTGCCCCTCTCCATACCCCTACCCCTCTTACCCCCTCCCCCCTCGGGACCTCGAGGCGCCTTGTCCCAAGACCCCCCCCTCCCCGGGACCCTCGAGCGCATGTGCTTATGGTTCCCGCCTCGCTTAAAAAAAGTACTTCAAAACAAAATTTCATATCCAAAAAATTTCGTAAACATATTCCGAGCCTGGAGTTTTAATTTAATTAATAATCTAGTATTCAAGTTAGAATAACCAGAACAACAACAAACTAAATACAATCCAAACTATGGAGAGAGAAGAGAGCGAGGGTGGTAACACTGTATAACAGTGTATATAGTCTTTTTATCTTCCAATAGATTTATTAGTTACTATTATTCACTAATACATTGGCTACAATGCTTGTAATGATGTGATATGCAAAAACGACAAAAAAAAGGTAGCATTCAAGTATATATAAATTTGTTAAAAGGGGCAGACAAGCTTAGAAAATCAGTAACCTGCAAAACTTGTGCTAGAAAGAGGGAACATAAACAAAGTTGCTAGATGATGATGAAAGCTATCTTTTCGAATATCAACATAGAGGAATTCTTATGAGATTGAAAATGTTAAATAGACATCATAAGTTCTTATAAGCTTTTATGTAGCCATTTCAACATATGAAACACTTGCAGATGTATATATGAATGTTAACATCATTGAAGCCAAAAAAAAAAACTACAGCAATGCCCAAATCTAACCACATAAGAATAAAAGAGCTAAATATGGCACATTGTGAATACAAATGTATGCTAATACGTTAGCTAGACAGGAAATGCTTTCTCATTACTCGAATCTAATTCAAGGCTGATGAAATTTCTAGAGATGCAAAATTGAGCAAAATCAGCACCCAAAAACAAACATTATAAAACAATTTGAACCAAACCTCAGTGGAAAACAAAGACTATAAAAAAAGATACAAGAGCAGCAAGGTTTCAACCATAGGCAGTAAATGAAACAAAATTTAAACTGGATACATACAAAAATTGATTATAAAGCTAAACAACAAAAGAAAACAACACAAACACATTAAAGTTAAAAACTTATACACGAGCACCTCTTATCATTTATCATTCCACGAATAACTCTAACTAAAAGAAACAAGATGGACACTCAGAATTTAGGGGCAAGGAACAAAGAGGCGGCTGAGACTAAAAATCATTCTGTTGAGGAGGAGATCAGTACCGACATTGAAGTGTGTGGCACAACATACAAGAATAACATGAGGAATTCTTTAACTCCAAAAGACTAAAAAACTTCTGCTTCACTTATTGCAAAGAGTGAAAAGGAAGAAACAATCTGAAGAACTATGAGAAAGGTATGTACTTGAGCGAGTGGGGGGTCCAATTACAACTATCTTTTTGTTATTATATAAACTTCTATGTCATTTTTGCAGACATGAAGATTTTCTAGAGCATAGAAAGAACAAAAAGGGGAAAAAATGTATGATATTTTAGTACTGTTAATATTTTGAAGAAAATAATATGACATGACAGATAGATTAGTATTTCTATGATCATTTTGACATGCTTGCAAATAATTCGTTCAACTTAATTATTTTTTAAATATATATAATAAATATCGAATTTCTTCAACTTTTTGAAATTTGTTAGATTTAAAAATATAACACTATTTCATATTAATATAAATCAATAACTCAGATCTAATTAAAATAATTTTTAGATATATATATAATAAATATCAAATTCCTTCAACTATTTCGTATTTCTATTTTTTTAACTGCCTCCGGTAGCCACAAATTCTTTGTGCTCTTTTCTTGCCCATCCCATCCACATAATTGTGATGATGAAAATAATGTATATACTATATAATAATTAAAAATACCAATTATACCCTCCTCAAAACTGATCATTAAGAGATAATACCCAAGGGTAGAAATGTATTTACAATCCCAGAAAACCATGCTCCAAAAGCCTCTAGTTTTTTTTTATTTCTTCCAACCAGCGCACTATATATATATTTATATATATATCCAAGAGTTCTGGAGAATCAAAGTTTAGAAAATGAGTTCAACAAGCAGAGCATGGGTTACAACAGTGAGTTTGGGTGTAGTAGAGGCACTGAAAGATCAAGGAGTTTGTAGGTGGAATTACACAATTAGAGCCATAAATCAGCACGCTAAGAACAATCTACGCATTAAGAGACAAGGTAATACCTATAATAGTGAAGACACTTAAATATAAACATAAACAGTTTCTAGATTAATCATACTATTTTGAACAAACTAAACTCAAATGAAATAATGAAACACTCAGCATTAGATCAAAAATAAGAACAGGCATCACTCCAAAGACTCCCATTAACACCATTTTCTTGAAAATGACGATTTGCTTCCAGCTTAATTTCTTTTAACCATAAACTACAACTGGGCAAACGAGTATAACAATGTGAGTCATGTTGCATTCCCTACGTGGACGTTTATTTTATGATCACATCAGTTTTTCGTCTCCCTCAATAAAGTAAAACCTTAATTCAAATGGATAGAGGTCAGAGCACACGGGATATTAAGAAGTTTATAACTAACTGTTAGAGATTAGTAACATGGCCCATTTAGAAGAATCCTGTCCCTTGAGCTACATGTTTGTCCTCCCCTTTCCCAACTAGGCCATTACGTCTTAAATTTCTAGACCATTTCATTATATAAGAATGAAAATTGATGGAAACGATCATGAGTCTGTATTCACGAAGCTAGTCACAAAATATATTGATAGAGAAGCAATATATATTTGGGACGAAATGTTTGACTCAAGAAGGTAATAATAATAAAAATAGACAGCGTTGGTGAAATGGTTGAGACTATAAGATTTTAGTGTCCAAATCAACAGGAATTATACCACAATTGAATATGCGAATGATATGTATAGGTTCAATATTTTGGGGATAACAGATCATGACATTCCAAATATCTCTTTCTTTAAGTGAAAAGCATGAAAATTTACGATTCAAATCATAATGTTCATAATATCCATAAAACTAAAAAGTTTTTTGGACTTTGATCAACATCTTCCAGGGCGGCAACAAAATCTATCCCATATTACCGAATATTAATATATTTTTCAAACATCTGCCTCATGAAGCTGCATTGATATTAATATCAATTTTCAAAACCTCTGCCTCTATGAAGCTGCTATCTTTTTCAGAGTCACAGAGATTGGAAATCCATATTGAAGAGGTAAAAATCATTTGGGTAATTATGAGAATAGAATAATCATCAAAAAGAAAATCGATAAATACAACAAAAATAACACAGAAACAAGAAGGAAAATGAATGATGAAGATCCAAAGTCATCTCACTAAAATTCATCAATATACAATAGGTTTTGAAGAAAAGCATAATCATATGTTTCGTTATTAACCCATGACTGATATACCAAATTCCCCATTCTTACAACGAGTTGACATGAAAACTATTCAATCAAAATCGACTAAACCCCCAACCCTAATTCAAACGAAAATGGGAAAAAGTACCTGATAAACATAGCAATGTCTCCACTACTCATTTGCCAATAATTGAGAAATCAAAACCCATCTTCATCGCCTAATTTCAGTGCTACAATGGTAGCGAAGAAGAGAAGAGAAGAGAAGAGAAGAGAAGAGAAAGAGAGTTTGTATTAATTTCAGTGCTACTGGTGGAAGAGATTTGTGGACAAAAGAGCCGTTGTATGACTTTTATATTTGCAAGTTTTGTGTTCAAATAAAATCCTTCAGTCAAACTTAGGCACATGTGAGTAATAAATGTCGTATAGATTGATTGTGAGGTTCATTTCATAGAAAATATAATTTGAATTTAAATTTTATGTCTTCCTCTATGTTTTGGATTACATTTTATAAAAACAAGGGGTAATAAATAGTTAGATTGTGTCAAATTTAGAAAGATTGAATTAATTTTTGGGTCAAGGTTCAATTAACTTAAAATAATTTGGGAACTACACATTCATAACAGAGTAAGTAATACACACCCTTTCGAAATCACCTTATCAGTGGTGGAGTTAGGATTAGTAATAAGGGGTTTAAAATCTAAAAAAGTAAATGTATTAATTAATTTTAATCACATATAAATAGTAAAAAATTTCATTAATGCGGATAAACCCCTGACATACTATTGGCTCCGCCTCTGCTTAAGATGTGAAATAAGTCTATTTTTAGGCTTAGCGATTTCACCCTTCCATCCAATTACAAATTCATTAAGAAGTTAGAACTAACCAAAGTTAAATCTCAATCTCCATTTTCCTAAAAAGCGGGCTTTTGGCTCCTAAATATCTCTACTATTCATATTTGAGTTTAATAATGTCCACTTTTATTATAGATAAATTTTATTAAATTTTTTTAAATACGTGGCTATCATCTATTGATACATTTTAATTTATGCAAGTTAATCAACAAACCCATTATACTCTACTTAAATTAACTGAATTCAACCAATTAAATCAAATACAATAAAAAGAAAAAAAAAAGTGATAAAAATATTTACTCATACTGAGAACTTCACCATCTTCATCATTTGGAAAGGTAACACATTTGAAAACTTTGCAAGATAATTAGGTTTCACTAGCTAATATAAATTAGTAATAAGGTGCAACATGTCTACTTAAGCGTGTATAGCAATGGTCTACACCTTAATCACGTCTACACCTTAATCACCAATAAATTTCCTTCTATAGGATGAAGTGTGAAAAACACTAGTCTCTCCGGTCCGATATTATTTATCATGATTTCTATTTTTAAAGTAAAATTATAAAAACTTTAACTAACATTATAAAATGTATTTCTCATCATACTAATATGCAAAAAATTGTAATTTATAGTATTTTTCATATCAATTTTTAGAATCTTAATTTTTTTTATTTAGATATCGATGAATAGAAATTTAATTACCTTTGACATTGTCAAATTGACTTTCGATAAGCAAAACATGACAAACAATTTTGCAGGAAAGACGTATAAATTAGTTGACTTTTCAATTTCCTTCTTTCCCCTTAAAGAGGGATTAGGAGAGTCTTCTCTTTTTAATTATCGTACAATTTTTAAATAGATAGATTTTTTGTCTATTTTTATTTAATATGTGTGTTTTTATAAAGTCAATTTGTTAATTTTTAAAGTTAAATTAATTTACGTTAATTTGATATTTTTTATTAAAAAAATGATATTCAAAAACTATATAAAAAAATATAAATTGTAAAGTTTTACATATCAATATAATTAAAGTATGCAGTATAAAGATTGTAAGGTTTTATAAGTGAACTCTATAAAAGAAACTAAACACTTAATTGTGAACAAAGAAGAAAATATAGTTATTTATTAAGGAAGGAATCAAAATTTAATAATATTTCCTTAACGCCAATACTTATGGTTGATTAACATATAGACGGATTTTAATTGCTATTATATATCGTGTAACCAAATCAAGCTAAATAAAAAATGCACCTAAATCACTTTGGCACGTTTTCCATTGATAGGAACAAAAATCAACAATGCAGTACACTATTTTAGCGGTATATTGTGCATATTATTTGATAATTGCTTATTCATTATCTAATGCAACACTAAATTTAAAGAATTAAAATATAAAAAAGTATAATCAGAATTAGCACTGTCATAAACTAACAAGCTAAAAAATATATTAAATACAACAAATAAAAAATAAAAACAAAAATCAGAAAACAAAATACACTAAATTGATATATAAAATAAGTTTTTAATGCAAATTAACCGATATTAATTATCCTTTTCTAAAATAACATTTAGGCCGATTAAACGACAAGAACCTCCTCAGCTACATGACTCGAAATATCAAGGATACACTTCTACTATTATAAGGTCTAACCTTCTAACACTTAATTTATTAATAATTTTCTAACCCCCTTTTCGGCCTAGTGACCAATATCTTATGTGGGTCAACCTTGTTGACTTTTTTAAGGTTAGTGTCAAATAGGCCGAAAGGGTAGAAATTAGAAAATCACTTATAAATAAGTTCAGGAGGAAAAAGGTTCTAGTATAGTATAAGCGTATCTCTAGAATTTCGGGCATAAAATTAAGGAAGGGACGTATACATTGTGCCTCGACGTCCGATCAAGGCTGTTTTTTTTCAATTGCTAAGTTGTGGGATATCTATTCGGAAAAAACCACCCCCACACCACAGCTTTTTTTTTTAGAATTTATCGTTTTAATTAACGGTTTTGATAATATATAGGTTAAAAAATCTTAGATAAAAAAAAGTCAATAGGATAAGTGAAGATTATTAACCACGTAATCTCGAAAAAAAAATAGAACTTTTAAAAAAAAAGAATCGCCCTCTAAATATATTCAAGACAAAAGTAACGGTTATTTGAATTTTCACCAAATGTAAGTAATATTAAAAGGAGTAGTTAGTTGTTGAATTTTTGAACTTCAACAGACACCAATCGTGTTAGAAGTCCGATCGAGCTAGTCTTTATTCAATCTGATTATTTTTTTGATATCTCGCGAAAAAATAACCACACACTGAGATAGGAGGTTATAGTTTATATTATCGATTTTTGGACCACTATATAGGAATAAAATTATAGAAAATAATTAAAGTCAATCGGATAAGGTAAATGAGTTTACCACCGAGACTCGAAATAAGCCACTTTAAAAAATTATCGCCTCTAAAGTATTCGAGGCGAAAGTTGCGGTGGGTCTTGAAGTTTCACCAAGTAAGGTTAGTGGTTAGTTCTAAATTTTTAAACTTGAAAGGACAAAAAAATTGTGCCTCCGATGTCCAATCGATGTGATTTTTTTTTAATTTGCACGCGAAAAAATATCACACATGAGATAGGTTTATAGTTCTTACGTTTATCGGTTTTTTTGACCAGTATAAAGGTAAAATTACCCCAAAGAAAAAAAAGAAGTCAAAATCAGATAAGGGGAAATTATTTAAACCACGTTAGATCTTTGAAAAAAATAAGTAACTTTAATTAAAAAAGAATATCGTCTACAAGGAGTTCCAAGAAAAAGTTTAAGTTTTTGAAAGTATCACAAATATAACATAAAAGGGGTAGTTGTCAATTTTTTAACTTCAAACGGACATAAATCGTGCCTCAGATGTCCGATCGAGTGCTTCTTTTTTTTGATATCTACGCGAAAAAACACCACACACTAAGATAGGATTTATACTTTTACATTTGTCTATTTTTGACCATATATAGCGTAAAATTATAAGCAAAAAATAAAAATCAAATCGGATAAGAAAATTGAGTATTCTACGTACATCTAAAAAAAAAAGATGCAACTTTTAAAAAAATCGTCTCTAAAAGATATTTGAAGCGAAAGTTACGGACGTTTGAAGTTTCACCAAATGTAAGGTAAAAGGAGTAGTTGTGAATTATGACTTCAAACGGACATAAATTGTGCCTCCGATGTCCGATCGAGGTGGGTTTTTTTTCAATCTTCTTATTTTTTTGATATTTTCGCGAAAATACACTACACACTGAGATAAGATATATAGTTTTACATTTATCGATTTTTGACTATATATAGGATAAAATTATAAGAAAAAATATAAGTCAAATCGAAAAAGAAAATTGAGTTTACCACGTAGATCTAAAAAAAATAAACAACTTTCAAAAAAGTATCGCCTCTAAAAGATATTCGAGGCAAAAGATATGGTCATTTAAAGTTTCACCAAATGTAACGTAAAAGGGATTGTTGTGAATTTTTCAACTTCAAAAGGACATAAATGGTGGTTACAATATACCTTAGTGCTGCAAACATAATGTATATTCATTAAAACACACATAGTAAAATACATTAAAAGTTTAAAGTATACGATGAAGTACCAACCTGGTGAAATATCTGATGGAATCTCTTTGGAACCATAAAAATCAAATTCAAAAAATAAGCAAATTTTAAAAAAAGAATCGCCCTAAAACGATGCTCGAGGAAAAATCTACGGCCATTTGAAGTTTCACGAAATGTAACTTTAAAGGAGTACTTGTGAAAATTTGAACTTCAAACAGACATAAAACGCGCATCCGATGTCCGATCGAGCCGATTTTTTTTCAACTTGATTATTTTTTTGATATCTATGCAAAATTTACCACACATTGTTATAGGACTTATAGTTTTACGTTTATCAGTTTTTACCATATATATGGTAAAATTATAAGGAAAAAACGAAAGTAAAATCGGTCAAATGGATTGGGTCTACGGCGTAGATCTCAAAAAAATAAGCAAGTTTAAAAAAATAATTGCCCCCAAAATATGCTCGAGGAAAAATCTACGGCAATTTGAAGTTTTATGAAATGTGTCATTAAAGGGGTACTTGTGTAAATTTGATCTTCAAACGGAAATAAAATGCGCATCCGATGTTCGATCGAACCGCTTTTTTTCCTACCTGATTATTTCTTTTATATCTACGCGAAAAATACCACGCACTGCCATAGAACTTATAGTTTTATGTTTATCGGTTTTTGACCATATATAGGACAAAATTATAAGGAAAAAGTGAAAGTCAATTAGGTCAATGAGATTGGGTTTACCGCTTAGATCTCGAAAAAATAAGCAAGTTTGAATAAAGAATCGCCCCCAAAAGATGCTCGAGGAAAAATCTACGGACATTTGAAGTTTCACGAAATGTGACTCTAAATGGGTTCTTGTGAAAATTTGAACTTCAAACGGACATATAACGCGCATCCGATTTTCAATCGAGCCAATTTATTTTTCTAACCTAATTATTTTTTTGATATCTACGCCAAAAAATACCACGTACTGCCATAGAACTTATAGTTTTACGTTTATCGATTTTTGACCATATAGAGCGTAAAATTATAACGAAAAAATGAAAGTCAAATCGATCAAAAGAATTAGGTATACTGCGTAGATTGCAAAAAAATAAGCAAGTTTAAAATTAGAGTCGACCCAAAAATATGCTCGAGGAAAAATCTACGGCCATTTGAAATTTCACGAAATGTGACTTTAAAGGGGTACTTATGAAAATTTGAACTTCAAACGGACATAAAACTTGTATCCGATGTCCGATTGAGTCAATTTTTTTTCAACCTGATTATTTTTTTGATATCTACGCGAAAAAATACCAGGCACTGTCATAGGACTTATACTTTCACGTTTATCGGTTTTTGACCATATATAGGATAAAACTATAAGGAAAAAATGAAAGTCAATTCGGTCAAAGGGATTGGGTCTACCGCATAGATCTCCAAAAAATAAGCAAGTTTTAAAAAATAATTGCTCACAAAAGATGTTCGAGGAAAAATCTACGGCAATTTGAAGTTTCATGAAATTTGACTTTAAACGAGCACTTCTGAAAATTTAAACTTCAAACAGACATAAAACGGGTATCTGATTTTCGATCGAGCTAATTTTTT
Organism: Solanum habrochaites; assembly: GCA_027704765.1. NCBI lineage: Eukaryota > Viridiplantae > Streptophyta > Magnoliopsida > Solanales > Solanaceae > Solanum > Solanum habrochaites. The sequence goes on from JAKWJA010002494.1 coordinate 39,523,917, forward strand.
TCCAACCTGTTTATTTTTTCGATATCTACGCGAAAAAAATACCATGCACTTTTTTTGATTTTTGACCATATAAAGGGCAAAATTATAAGGGAAAAATGAAAGTCAAATCGGTTAAACGGATTGGGTCTACCTTGTAGATCTCAAAAAAGTAAGCAAGTTTTTTTTAAAAATCGCCCCAAAAAGATGCTCGAGGAAAAATCTACGGCCATTTGAAGTTTCACGAAATGTGACTTTAAAGGGGTAATTTGAAAATTTGAAGTCCAAACGGACATAAAACACATCTGATATCCGATTGAGCTGATATTTTTTTCAACCTGATTATTTTTTTCGTTATCGACCCGAATAAACACCACGTACTGCCTTAGGTCTTATAGTTTTACATTTATCAGTTTTTTGACAAAATATAAGGCAAAAATATAAGAAAAAAATGAAAGTCAAATCGGTCAAAGGGATTGAGTCTACCTCGTAGATCTCATAAAAGTTCAAAAGTTTAAATAAATAATCTCCCCCAAAAGATGCTCAAGGAAAAATCTACGGTCATTTGAAGTTTCACGAAATGTGACTTCAAAGGGGTACTTGTGAAAATTTGAACTTTAAACGGACATAAAACGCGCATCCGATGTCCGATCGAGCCGATTTTTATTTCTAACCTGATTATGTTTTTGATATCTACGTGAAAAATCACCACGCACTGCCATAGGTCTTTTAGTTTTACGTTTGTCGATTTTTTGACCATATATAGTCAAAATTATAAGAAAAAAATGAAAGTCAAATCGGTCAAAGGGATTTGGTCTAACGCGTAGATCTCGAAAAAATAAGCAAGTTTAAAGATAGGATCGCCCCCAAAATATGCTGGAGGAAAAATCTACGGCAATTTGAAGTTTCACGAAATGTGATTTTAAAGGGGTACTTGTGAAAATTTGAACTTCAAACGGAAAAATAACACGCATCCGATATTCGATCGAGAATATTTATTTTTCTAAACTGATTATGTTTTTGATATCTACGCCAAAAAATACCACGCACTGCCATAGAACTTATAGTTTTACGTTTATCGATTTTTGACCATATATAGAGAAAAATTATAAGGAAAAATGAAAGTAAAATCGGTCAAAGCGATTGGGTATACCACGTAGATATCCAATAAATAAGTAAGTTTAAAATTAGAATCGCCCAAAAAGATGCTCGAGGAAAAATCTACGGACATTTAAAGTTTAATGAAATGTGACTTTAAAGGGGTACTTGTGAAAATTTGAACTTAAACAGACATAAAACGCGCATCTGATGTCTGATCGAGCCAATTTTTTTCGAACCTGATAATTTTTCGCAAAAAATCACCATGCACTGTCATAGGACTTATAGTTTTACGTTTATCAGTTTTTTACCATATATAGGGCAAAATTATAAGGAAAAAATGAAAGTTAAATCGGTCAAAGGGATTGGGTCTGCCGCGTAAATCTCAAAAAAATAAGCAATTTTAGAAAAAGAATTGCCCTCAAAAGATGCTCGAGGAAAAATCTACGACTATGTGAAGTTTCACGAAATGTGACTTTAAAGGGGTACTTGTGAAAGTTTGAACTTTATACCGACATAAAATGCGCATCCGATGTCCGATCGAGCCGATTTTTTTAAACCTAATTATTTATTTGATATCTACATAAAAAACAGCATGCACTGACATAAGACTTATAGTTTAACGTTTATCGATTTTTGACTATATATAGGGTAAAATTATAAGGAAAAACCAAAAGTCAAATCGGTCAAAGTGATTGGGTCTACCGCGTAGATCTCAAAAAATTAAGCAAGTTTAAAAAAAGAATCGCCCTCAAAAGATGCTCGAGGAAAAATATAAGGCCATTTGAAGTTTCACGAAATGTGACTTTAAAGGTGTACTTTGAAAATTTGAACTTCAAACGGACATAAAACGCGCATTCGATGTCCGATCGAGTCGATTTTTTTTTCAACCTGATTATTTTTTGATATCTAGGCTAAAAGAATACCACGCACTGCCATAGGACTTATAGTTTTACGTTTATCATTTTTTACCATATATGAGGCAAAATTATAAGGAAAAAACGAAAGTAAAATCGGTCAAATGGATAGGGTCAACCGCGTAGATCTCAAAAAAAATAAGCAAATTTAAAAAAAGGATAGCCACAAAAAGATGCCCGAGAAAAAATATACAGCCTTTTGAAGTTTCATGAAATGTGACTTTAAAGGGGTACTTGTGAAAATTTAAACTTCAAACGGACATAAAACGCGCATTTGATGTCCGACCAAAAATATGCTCGAGGAAATATCTACGACCATTTGAAGTTTCACGAAATGTGACTTTAAAGGGGTACTTGTGAAGATTTGAACTTCAAACGGACATAAAACGCGCATCTTCGATCGAGCCGATTTCTTTTTCCAACCTGATAATTTTTTTGATATCTACGCAATAAATCATCACGCACTGCCATAAGACTTATAGCTTTACGTTTATCAATTTTTGACCATATATAGGTCAAAATTATAAGGAAAAATTGAAAGTCAAATCGGTCAAAGAGAATGGGTCTACCGCGTAGATATCGAAAAAATAAGCAAGTTTAAAAACAGAATCTCTCCAAAAATATGCTCGAGGAAAAATCTACGACCATTTGAAGTTTCACGAAATGTGACTTTAAAGGGGTACTTGTGAAGATTTGAACTTCAACGACATAAACGCGCATGACGATGTCGCGATCGGCCGATTTTTTTTTCCAAACTTGATTATTTCTGATATCTACGCCGAAAAAAGACCACTCACTGCCATCCGAGGGACTTAAGTTTTTAATTTTGTATCTGCTTTTTTGCTCAATAATACAGGCAAAATTATAAAGAAAAAACTAGTCAATAGATCAACCGGTGTTTTGTCTACGCGTAGTCCTCAAAAAAATAAGCAAGTTTAAAAAAAAATTGGCTCTAAAAATTATTCGAAGAAAATTTATTGGTCATTTTAAGTTTCATCAAATGTAATGTAAAAGGGGTACTTGTGAATTTTTGAACTTCAAACGGACATAATGGTGCCTCCGATATCCGATCGAGGTGATTTTTTTGTCAACTTGCTTATTTTTTGATATCTATGCGAAAAAATATCACACACTGAGATAAGATTTATAGTTTAGATTTATTAGTTTTTGACCATATATAGGGTAAAATTATAAGAAAATAATGAATGTCAAATCGGATAAGGGGATTGAATTTACCACGTAGATCTAAAAAAAATAAGCAACTTTAAAAAATGAATTGTCTCTAAAAGATATTTGAATTTTCACCAAATGTAACGTAAAAGGAGTAGTTGTGAATTTTTGAAATTCAAACAGACATAAATCGTGTCTCTGATGTCCGTTGAGGGAGGGTGGCATTTTTTTAATTCATCGCTTTGTTTTTTCAATATCTCTCCGGACTCTAAAATATACGCCCCGGAGTGCACACCCGTAGATAAGGATTATGGTTTTTACTTTATCAATTTTTGGAGGCCAATATAGGTAAATTATAAGGAACAATGAAAGTCAAATCGGATAAGTAGAAATTGAGTTTACCACGTAGCTAAAAATACGCAACTTAAAAAAATCGTGTTCTAAAGATTTCCGGAAAAAGAACTCGCCTCTAAACGATTTCGTAGGAAGAAAAGAATCGCCTTAAAGATTTCGATGCGAAAGTTACTGTCATTTAAGTTTCACCAAATGTATGTAAAATGTGGGTAGTTGGAATTTTTGAACGATAAAAAAAATCGTTCTCCAAGTCCGAATCGAGGTTGAATTTTTTTTCATCCAGCTTATTTTTATATCTAGCGAAAAAAACAACCAGACCACGCAATACAATGAGATATGATGTATAGTTTATATTATCCATTTTTTCCATATATAGGGTAATATTATAGAAAAACCTTAAAGTCCAATCGTATAAGGAAATTGAATTTACCAGTAGATCTAGAAAAAATAAGCAACTTTAAAAAAAGAATCGCCTCTAAAAGATATTCGAAGCAAAAGATACCGTCATTTGAAGTTTCACCAAATGTAACGTAAAAGCGGTAGTTGTGAATTTTTGAATTTCCAAACGGACATAAATCGTGCCTCCGTTGCCCGATTGTGGCAATTTTTCTTTTCATCCTGCTTATTTTTTTGATATCTACGCTAAAAAATACTACACACCGAGTTAAAATTTATAGTTTTACATTTATCGATTTTTGATCATATATATAGGGTAAAATGATAAGGAAAAAAAGAAAATTAAATAGGATAAGGGAATTAAGTTTACCACGTAGATCTCAAAAAAATAAGCAACTTTTAAAAAAAAGAATTGCCTTTATTTAAAAGATATTCGAGACAAAAGTTATGGTCATTTGAAATTTCACCAAATACCAAATGTAACGTAAAAGGTAGTTGTGAATTTTGAAACTTCAAATGGACATAAATTGTGCCTCTGATTTTCGATCGAGGTGATTTTTTTTTCAATCTGCTTCTTTTTTTTAATATATACGCGAAAAAAATACTACACTGAGATAGGATTTATAATTTTACATTTATCGATTTTTGACCATATATAGGATAAAATTATAAGAAAAAAATGAAAGTCAAATCGTCTCAGGAATTGAGTTTAACCACCACGTATATCTTTGATCAAATAACGGACTTAAAAAAAAATAGCAGCCTCTAAAAGATATTCGCAGGCCAAATTTACGGGTTTTTTGAAATTTCCAAATTGTAATTTAAAAGGGATCTAGTTATGTAATTTTTTAACTTCAAACTGACATAAAAATCGTGCTCTCCGATGTCCAATTGATGCGATTTTTTTTAAATATTTTTTAATTTTTTTATACTACGCAGAAAACACACCACACACACTAAGGAATATTTAATAGTTTTACATTTATCAGTTTTTGCCAAATATAGGTAAAGTCTAAGAAAAAAATGAAGTCAAATCGGATAAGGGAATTGAGTTTACCATCTACCAACTAATTCGAAAAGAATAAGAGCAATTTTAAAAAAAGAAATCGTCTCATAAAAGATTTCAAGTCAACAAAGTTGCGGGTCATTTGAATTTTCATCATCGCATATAACGCGTAAAAGGGATAGTGTTGAATTTTTTGACTTCAAACGAGCATAATCAGCCTCGCTGTCGCGTTGAGACGTTTTTTTTTTCAATCTGTTTATATTTTTGATATCTATGTGAACAAATATTACATAAGATTTATAATTTTACATTTATCGATTTTTGATCATATGTAAGGAAAAAATGAAAGTCAAATCGGATAAGAGAATTGAGTTTACCATGTAGATTTCAAAAAAATACGCAATTTTAAAAAAATAATCGTCTCAAAAAGATATTCTCTTAAAAAAGTAAGGTTATGATTTGAGTTATCAAGGAAGCAAAATGAGAAAAAAGACTTAGATCCCAGGCTTGTTGGATCTGAATCTTTGCACAATATGGACCCATCCAATTCGAATACTCAACAATTTAAGTTATCCATCACTAGAGTTGCACATTTTCTATTAATATGCAAACCATTAACAAGCTCTAAGCAAACATTAGACCTAATGTGAACTTCCCAACATGACTAAACTGAAATTTCAACTAGTTATGCTAAATATGCATAAATTCCATGAGATTGTAGGTTTACCTCTTTCACATTCTGATTTTGTATTTCCACAAAGTTAGGAATAAGTGTGATTTAGTCCTTTGTTTTGCATAGTTCAAATGTGGATAATGTGATTGAGGTCAATGAAAAATGAATTATTTTACCTCGAAGAGCTAGCAAAACCATGATGGAAGCAGAGGCAAGACAGATTCATCATGGGAAGAAATTGTGCAGGTTTGTTTAAGTGTTTGCCATTATCTTGTTACACATTTTTCTTGCAGAAGTATGATAACTTGTTTGAGCGAAATGCTAAAAACGGGAGTTTTTGCCTCCAATCAAATGTACATAACAAACTTAAAGAACCAGAAACAAAATAAGAAAATTAGTGCTGATGTTTAGTGTATATTCTTGCTGCTAATGACTTACCTAGTTGGTGATAGCAATTGAAGTTTCTGTTTAACAACTTCAATGTGGTATGAATATGTACAAAGGGATCAACACACTCCACACCATTTTGTAAACCCTAACACTTTTTCCACAGGAGGGTGGATACATATATGAAAAACCATTGATATGTCAATGAAACTAAATTTAATCCAGAATCTACATCTACGGACATTATGTCGTATTACCATTGCAAATATGCAGCTGTTTTGTTGCCAGGATCACCATAAACAACATCCATGTTAGCTTCCATTAGTTTCTTCATGAGTAAACTAGCCTTCTCTCGAGCTCTCACTGACCCTCGAACCGAGTGATCAGCTAGTACAGATGAAAACTCAGGCAGCCTCAAAGCATCTCGTATGCATCCCTCACTTCCATCGAATAAACAGAGTAAAATATCAGCAGCTCCCTCTTTACTCAACATACTTTTCCCCTTCAAAATTTCGATTAGTAATGCCACGATTTTATCCATCTCTTTCAAAGCAGTTAGTCCCTCTTCAAACCTCGCCAGCAACATAACTCTTATCGGGCCCAACTACATAGAAGTGAAGCTCTGCTTCATCCTACTTACTTGTTTCAGGTGAAGTTCGAATACCATCATCACCTGAAACAAGTATTTTTCTCCATGTAAACAGAGTTTTTGCTTGAGATTAGGATGGATTGAGAGATTGAATTAGAATTGCGATCGCGAGAAGGTTTGAATAATATTGAATTATGGAACAATCGATAGCTGATAAGGTAGAAACAACACCATTTGTTTGCATTAACAAGTTTTGATTTTGAGGACTCACCTTTGTGATTGAAACCAAAGTTAGCAGAGCTTTCTGCTGATTATCATGAAATTCAGATTGCAATTCACAGCGGCATTCAGCAATCGCCTCGCGTGGCCTCGCCATTTTTGGGACCATTATGACATCAATTTAACTATATAATTACAATTTTTTGGCCGACCTTCAATCATTGGATTCTCAACAAAAGTTTGCACAAGCAGCCAAATACAATCAGTCTCTGCTAATTAAATGTATATTTTTCATATGGCTGGCAATTAACTTTGATGATAACGTAGTTAATTTAATCAGATGAAATAGTCATGCAGTCTGAAAATCACAATAAATTTACAAATCCAAAGAGAACAGGACACACAACATTCACAGACAACCAAGATGTAGTAAATGATCACATACCCAACCTAAACTCGAACTGAGTCATGATTCTTAACTCACTTCATTGATCACCGGCTCATACCCTTGGGCATCGGTGAACCTCCGACGACATATTACATTCTTTAGATCAGTTGCTATGGCCCTGAACACCAAAATCTGAACATTTGAATACCACATAAATTCAAATGAATAGTTTGCAATTTATCCTATTTCACTTATTGTTTCTCAATTGAGAATTAAAGCAACTACATTACAATGATGAATGTAAATAAATATCACAACCTTGAAACAAAACTGTTAAAGAATGACCAAAGTCCCATAGAGGTGGTTGAGATGGTTGGACTTCCTTATGAGGTTTGGACAATCTTTGTTCCTTTGAGCTAGCTTTTGAGGTGTGAGTTAGACCTTAGACCTAATTTAACATGATATCAGGCAGGTCTTATCTCACCCGATGTTTGGGGTGTGAGTTAGGCCTAAGTCATATTCAACAAAAACATATAGTCAAATGTAAATAGTCAAGGTACTGCGGACTGCAGTAAATATAACATTTGAAGCTCTAACTAAAAATAAAAGAACATTTGAAGTTGGCATGAAATTGTAAGATCAATATGATGACTTTGTCCTTTCATATTGATCTTACATACACAATCTCCATAATTAGGGAAAATCACATAAATCTTGGAATTACATCCTATCTCAAAAGTTTCTCTAATTACGAAAATTTCTTATTTCCCATCACTTGTGAATTATTTCTTTGTGATCGGATACATTGCACATATCACACACATGTTAACATGGTCCTAATAGAGACACATTACATTATCGTATCAAGATTAAGGAATGAAAGGGGCTCCATGGAGTATTATGGTGATGTTCACCTTTCGCACAGGTTATTAAGAAGAGAAACCATAGATTTCTATCATCGATATCAGTATGGGAACCTCCATCACTTGTGAATTAGGGAAAATCACATAAATCTTGGAATTACATCCTATCTCAAAAGTTTCTCTAATTGCGAAACCATCACTTGTGAATTATTTCTTTGTGATCGGTCACACAGGTTATTAAGAAGAGAAACCATAGATTTCTATCGATATCATATAACACATACAATCGTATGGGAACCCTCCAGAGAAATGCAGTTCACATATTTTCCCTGAAGTATCCACAAATATATTCATAAAAATAATATGTTTTGTTCTTCAATGAGGGAACGCAGTAGTTCCCCTCAGCTTTTCTTCTGTCTCTGTATCTCTGCGGAACAACTTAGAAATAAATAGATAGTAGCCTTAGAAATATGTGAGAAATATTCACCAAGTGTTCGATTGTTCACCCACCAATAGGGAACGTGACCTGGGTTTAGAGCGTGTCGCAATAGTAATTCAACCTAATACGAGAGGAACCGTTGATTCACACAATTGACCATCGCGCTTGGTAGAAAAGCCAGTGGCGCGAAGCTACCGTGTGCTGGAATCCGATGTGAAATTACATATCCACCAATTATTTCTGTACACGCACACAGGGAGCTAGAAACAAAATCACATTTAGTCACGCCTCGAGGACCACCCTTACCCCACCCCCGAGAGTCCTCAGGCCGCACGCCATGAGGACCCACCTACCCCACCTTAGGGCGCACGCCCAAGAACCCCCATCCCCCTCTACCCCCCCTCTCGAGTCCTCATGGCGCACGCCCCGAGGAGCCTCCCCCCCCCCCCTATAGTCCCTCTTGCGCAACGCCCTCGAGAAGGACCCCGGGAGCCTCCCCCCCCGAGAGTCCCTCATTGCGTACGCCCTCGAGATGACCCTCCCCCCCCGAGAGTCCCTCAGGGCCACGCCCCGGGACCCATCCCCCCCTCGAGTCCTCAGCCGCACCATGATGACCCCCTCCCCCGAAGTCCTCATGCCGCACGCCATGAGGACCCACCTACCCCCTTAGGGCGGCACACCCAAGACCCCCCCCTCCCCCTCTACCCCCCTCTTCGATCCTCATGGCGCACGCCCCGGGATCCTCCCCCCCGAGAGTCCTCATGGGCGCACCCTCGAGAGGACCCCGTATGGTCCTCCCCCCCCTAGAGTCCTCATTGGCGTACCCCCTCGTATGACCCTCCCCCCCGAGAGTCCCTCTGGCTACGCCTCCGAATGACCCTCCCCCCCGAAAGTCCCTCATTGCGGACGCCCTCGAGATGACCCTCCCCCCCGGAGTCCTCATGGCGTACGCCCCTTCGAGATGACTGACCACACCACCCCCTCCCCCCTCGAGTCCTCATGGCGACGACCCCTTCGCGATATGCCCCCCCCCCGAGAGTCCTCAGGTCTCACCCCCGAGGACCTCCCCCTCCCCCCCCCCCCCGATGAGTCCTCAGGGCGCCACGCCGCCTAACCTCCCCCCCCCCCCCCCCCCCCCGAGAGTCCTCAGGCGCACTCCCCCGAGACCTCCCCCCCCCCCCCCACCCGAGAGTCCCAGGGCGCACTCCCCGAGGACCTCCACCCCCCCTAGATTCCTCAGGGCGCCACGCCCCGAGGACCCCTCCCCCCCCCGAGAGTCCCTCAGGGCGCCACTCCCCCGAGGACCTCCCCCCCCCCCCCCCGAGAGTCCTCATGGCGCACTCCCCGAGGACCTCCCCCCCCCCCTCCCCCCGAGATCCCTCCGCGCACACCCCGAGGACCCTCCCCCCCCCCCCCCCGAGAGTCTCAGGCTGCACGCCCCAGAACCTCCCCCCCCCCCCCCCCCCCCGAGACGTCCTCAGGTCGCACGCCCGAGGACCCTCCCACCCCCCCCGGCCCCCCCCCCCCCCGAGATTCGCTCCGGGCGCACGCCCCTATACCATCACCCCCCCCCCCCCCGAGATTCCTCAGGCGCACTCCCCTGAGGACCCTCCCCGCCCCCCCCGAGAGTCCCATGGGGCGCTCGCCTCCCTAGGACCCTCTCACCCCCCCGAGATTCCTCATGGCCGCTCGGACCCCCGCGTACCCTCCCCCCCCCCGCGAGATTCCAGGTCAGGGCACGCCCCGAGGTACTCCTCCCCCCCCCCCCCCCCGAGAGTCCTCCTTGGCGCACGCCCCGATGACCCTCCTCCCCCCCGCCCCCCCCCCCGATTTCCTCCTGGGCAGCACCCCCGTATGACCTCCCCCCTAGAGATTCCTTCGGGCGAACTCCCCTAGGACCTCCCCCCCTGAGAGATCCTCATGGCGCACGCCCCGAGTACCCTCCCCCCTCTCCCCCCCTCGAATCCCAGGGCCGCACGCCCCGAGGGGGACCCACCCCGCCCGCCCCCCCTCCCCCCTCCCACCACCCTCTTACCCCTGTCCTCAGGCACAAAACGCCCCGGGCCTCCCTACCTACCCTCCCCCTTACCTACCCAACCTTCTCCTACCTTACCTACCCTACCTACACACTAACAACCTACCCTATCTCCTTACGTTCCTCTCTACATAGCCCTACCTTACCTACCCTATCCCCCTTACCTAGCACTGTACCTACCCTACCTTACTTACCTACTTAAACCATCTACCTTACCTTACCTACCCAACCTACCCGTACCTTACCTACCCTACCTACACACTACGCAACTTACCCTATCCCCCTATGTACCCTTCTACATAACCTTACCTTACCTACCCCGATCCCCTACCTAGCTCTGTACCTACCCTACCTTACTTACCTACCTAAACCATCTACCTTACCTTACCTAACCTACCTACCCTCTACCTTACCTACCCTACCCCCCATTATCCTACGTACGTAATCCCTTTTCCTTCTTACTACCCCTTTATTCTACCTACCCTACCCCCCTTGAACCTACCCTACCACCCATTTGTCCTACCCCCTTATCCTACCACCCCTTTATCCTACCCTCTTATCCTACCACCCTTTTATCCTACCCCCCTTACCTACCCCCACCCTACTTTTATCCCACCCCCCTACCCCCTAACCTACCCTACCTGCCCCTCGCCTATAAACCCCTACTCCCCCTCTTACCCCCTCCCCCGGGAACCCTCGAGGCGCCTTGTCCCAAGACCCCCCCCTCCCCGGGACCTCGGGGCGCTGTGCCTTATGGTCCCCCGCCTCGCCCTTAAAAAAAGTCTTCAAAACAAAATTCATATACCAAAAAATTTCAGTAAACTATTCCGAGCCTGGAGTTTTTCATTTAATTAAATTAATCTAAGTATTCAAAGTTAGAATTAACCAGAACAACAATAACTAAATACAATCCAACTATTGAGAGAGAGAGAGAGAGAGAGAGTAACACTGTATAACAGTGTATATAGTCTTTTATATTCAATAGATTTATTAGTTAATATTATCCACTAATAATTATTGGCCTAACAATGCTTGTATATGATGTTATATGCAAAAGGTAGCGTTCAAGTATATATAAATTTGTTAAAAGGGGAAAAAAGCAGACACTCTTAGAATCATCCCCTCGAAAACTTGTGCTAGAAAGAGGGAACATGAACAAAGTTGCTAGATGATGATGAAGCCTATCTTTTTCGAAATCACATAGAGGACTTTCTTTATGAGATTAAAAATGTTAAATAGACATCACATTCTTATAAGCTTTTTATGTATCATTGGTCAACATATGACACCTGCAGATGTTATATTGATGTATAAACCTCCAGTGAAGCCAAAAAAAAAAAAAATACAATCATGCCCAAATCTCACATAAGAATAAGAGAGTAACTATGCACATTGTGATACCCAAATTTATGCTAATTCGTTCGCTAACAGGAAATGCTTTCTCCTTACTCGAATCTAATTCAAGGCTGATGAAATTTCTAGAGATGGAAAATTGAGCAAAACCAGCACCCAAAAACAAACATTATAAAACAATTTGAACCAAACCTCAGTGGAAAACAAAGACTATAAAAAAAGATACAGGAGCAGCAAGGTTTCAACCATAGGCAGTAATGAAACAAAATTTAAACTGGATACATACAAAAATTGATTATAAAGCTAACAACAAAAGAAACAACACAACGACATTTAAAGTTAACGTAATCACCACGACACACCCTCTTACTCATTTATCAGTCCACGAATAACTCTCGAAACACTAAAAGAAAACAAGAACGACACTTCAGAAATTTAGGGGAGGAAACAAAGAGAGGGCTGGACTAAATCATTCCTGAGTGAGGGGAGGAATCAGTACGACATTTACGTGTTTTGGCCAACATACACAGAATAAAACAAGATTTACTCTCAAGCTAAAAAACTTTCTTCTCACTTATATGCAAAGATTGAAAAGGCGAGCAATCTGAAGATCCCTTGAGGAAATTTATGTAACTGGTTGAGGTCTCTTCTCTTGGGGGTCCAAAGTACGAATGCTCTTAGCCTTGTCTAGATATACATCTCACGGCTATGTTCATTCTGTATGAGAGCCTATGACTTAAGATTTGTTTCTAGCGCATAGAAAAGACAAGGTGGAAAAATGTTATGATATTTGAGTACTGCTGTTAATATTTGAAGAAATAATAATATGACAATGACCATATATTAGTATTTCTATGAATCATTTTGCATGCCTTGCAAATAATTCGTTCAACGACTTATTTTTTTTTAAATATATATAATAAATATCAAATATCCTTCAACTTTTTGAAAATTGTATTATATTTAACAATATAACCTATTTCATATTAATATAAATCATACTCATACTAATTAAATAATTTTTTAGATCATATATATATATAATAATCAAATTATTGCTTCACTATTTCGTCATTTCATTTTTTAACTGCCTCCCCCCCGGTAAGCCAACAAATTTTCTTTGTTGCCTCGTTTCTTGCCCATCCCATCCACTAATTGTTATGAAGAACATAATGTATAAACTATATAATAATTTAAAATAACCAATTATAACCTCCTCAAAACTGCTCTGAAGGTAACGAGATAATACCCAAGGGCAGAAATGTACTTACATCCCAGAAACCATGCTCCAAAGCCCTCAGTTTTTTTTTTATTTCTTCCCAACCAGCGCACGATTATATATAATATATATATCTATATATATATATCCAAGAGTTCTGGAGATCAAAGTATTAACATATTTAACAAGCCAGAGCAGGGGTTCAACAGTAGAGTTTTTGGTGTAGTAAGAGGCAGTGAAAGATTAGGAGTTTGTAGGTGGAATTACACAATTAGAGCCATAAATCAGCACGCTAAGAACATATCTAACGCATTAAGAGCAGGAATACCTATAATAGTGAAGACATTACATATAAAAAACAAAACGTTTCTAATTAATCATACTATTTTGACAAACTAAATCAAATGAAATAATGAAACACTCAGCGTAGATCAAAATTAAAAAGAAACAGTACATCCCCTCCAAATATCTCTCCCATTACCACAATTTTCTTTGAAATTTGACGTTGCTTTCAGCTAATTTCTTTTTAACCCTAAACTACACTACTGGCAAACAGAGTATTAACAATGTGAGTCATTGTTGCATGTCCCTCGTGGACGTAGTTTATTACTCAACCTCAATGTTTTTTTTTTCGTCTCCCTCAATACGTACACCTTATCAAATGGATCGAGGTCCGAAGCACACGGGATATTAAGAAGTTTTCTACTCCCTTTAGAGATTGGAGTAAATGCCCATTTAGCAGCTCCTGTCCGCCCTGGCTACCTGTTCTTTCTGTCCTCCCCCTTTCCCAACTAGGCACATACGTCTTAGAACTAGACATTTCCGATTTCCTTAATAATATATAATTTAATTGATGAAACGTTCATGAGTCTTATCACTAAGCTAGTCACAACAATATCTTGTAGAATCACATATATATTGTGGCGAAAGGTTGACTCAAGAGGAATACTAATAAATAGAATACATAGTTTGGTGAATTGTTGATGACCTAAAAGATTTTAGTGTCAAATAACATGGATATAACACAAATGGAATAGCAATGATATGTAAGGTTAAATAATGTGGATACCATATCCTCCCGGCCATTCAAACTATCTCTTCTTATTGCAAGCATGCAAACATTTTAGATTTCAAATCATAATTGTTCATAATCATTTCCACTAAACGAAAATTCTTTTGGGATTTTGATCAAACCTCTCCAGGCAAACAAATATCTAGCCCCCATATTCAAAAACGAATATTAATATCATTTTTAATTTTTCAAAACCTCTGCCTCTATACGCTGCTATTTGAATATTAATAGTCACTTTTCAAAAACCTATCTGCCTCTATGAAGCTGCTATTTGAATATTAATAATCATTTTCAAACCTCTACCTCTATGAAGCTGCTATCTTTTTCAGAGTCACAGATATTGAAAAATCCTTATGGAAGAGGTAAATAATCACTTTGGTCATTATGAGAATAGAATAATCTCAAAAGAATAATCCTCAATACAGCAAAATAACACAGACACAAAAGGAAAAATGAATGATGAAGATCCCACAAGTCATCTCACTAACTTCATCAATATACAAAGGTTTTTGAAGAAAAGCATAATCTATGTTCGTTATTAACCCATGACTGATATACCCATTCCTCATTCTTACAACGAGTTGACATGAAAACTAGTCACATCAATCGAATAAACCCCCTAACCCTAATGTCAAACGAAAATGGGAAAAGTTACCTGATAAACATAGCATTCTCCACTACTCATTTGCCATAATTGGGAGAATCAAACCCATCTTCAAGCGCCTAATTTTTCCAAGTGCTACCAAATGGTAGCGAAGAAAATAAGTAAGAGAAGAGAAGAGAAAGAGAGTTTGTATTAATTTCAGTGCTACTGGTGGAAGAGATTTGTGGACAAAAGAGCCGTTGTATGACTTTTATATTTGCAAGTTTTGTGTTCAAATAAAATCCTTCAGTCAAACTTAGGCACATGTGAGTAATAAATGTTGTATAGATTGATTGTGAGGTTCATTTCATAGAAAATATAATTTGAATTTAAATTTTATGTCTTACTCTATGTTTTGGATTACATTTTATAAAAACAAGGGGTAATAAATAGTTAGATTGTGTCAAATTTAGAAAGATTGAATTAATTTTTGGATCAATGTTCAATTAACTTAAAATAATTTGGGAATTACACATTCATAACAGAGTAAGTGATACACACCCTTTCGAAATCACCTTATCAGTGGTGGAGTTAGGATTAGTAATAAGGGGTTTAAAATCTAAAAAAGTAAATGTATAAATTAATTTTAATCACATATAAATAGTAAAAAATTTCATTAATGCGGATAAACCCCTGACATACTATTGGCTCCACCTCTGCTTAAGATGTGAAATAAATCTATTTTTAGGCTTAGCGATTTCACCCTTCCATTCAATTACAAATTCATTAAGAAGTTAGAACTGACCAAAGTTAAATCTCAATCTCCATTTTCCTAGAAAGTGGTCTTTTGGCTCCTAAATATCTCTACTATTCATATTTGAGTTTAATAATATCCGTTTTTATTATAGATAAATTTTATTAAATTTTTTTATATACATGGCTATCATCTATTGATGCATTTTAATTTAGTATTGTAATCAACAAACCCATTATACTTCCTACTCAAATTAACTGAATTCAACCAATTAAATCAACATACATAAAAGAAACAAAAAAGTGTAAAATATTACCATTTACCGTTTCCGAAATCAATAAATCCAAATTTTTTTAGATACCACATGATATCTAATACTGATAGAAGAGTGAGTATTAAAGCCAATTTAAATTCCTTTTTCATCCTAACTTGTAAAACTCCCACAAATTGGGAACCTTTATAAAAAAATAATTATTGAATGATCTGTAAGACTATAATAATGCCTAAGATCTCAAAGAATTGTAGCTCTGAACTGTTTTGTTTCACTTTCATTTGTGGTAATTGATTACAAAAATATCATGAAATTATATATTCACACATTGTGATGAACTTTCAAGCCAGCAAAATTAAATGTATGATAATTAGTCAAGATGAATCTGACAAGTTCAAAAACTGAGAACTTCACCATCTTCATCATTTGGAAAGGTAACACATATGAAAACTTTGCAAGATAATTAGGTTTCACTAGCTAATATTAATTAGTAATAAGGTGCAACATGTGTACTTAAGCGTGTATAGCAATGGTCTACACCTTAATCACGTCTACACCTTAATCACCAATAAATTTCCTTCGGATGAAGTGTGAAAAACACTACTCTCTCCGGTCCGATATTATTTATCATGGTTTCTAATTTTAAAGTGAAATTATAAAAACTTTAACTAACATTATAAAATGTATTTCTCATCATACTAATATGCAAAAAATTGTAATTTATAGTATTCATATAATTTTAAAATATCTAAATTTTTTATTTTAATATGATTAATCATATTTAATTACTTTTTGAAAATTAGTCAAATTGACTTTCGATAAGCGCAACATGACAACCAATTTTGCGGGGAAAGACGTATGAAATTAGTTTTGATTTGTCAATTCCTTTTTCCCCTTAAAGAGGGATTAGGAGAGTCTTCTCTTTTTAATTATCGTACAATTTTTTAATAGATTGACTTTTTTGTCTACTTTTATATTTATATGTGTGCTTTTTAAGAAAGTCAATTTGTTTAAATTTTTTAAGAGTGAATTACTTTACTTAATATTTTGATATTTTTTATTTAAAAATGCTATTCCAAACTATATAAAAAAATTATAAATTGTAAAGTTTTACATATCATATATTAAAGTAGACCTTATAACAATCATTTGATACATTCTTTAATAACTTTAACTCTATAAAGAAACTATAACACTTATGTGAACTATGAGAGAAACTACTATATTTAATTAGGCTAAGATACACAAATTAATAATATTTCCTAACCCCCAACCTAACTTATGGCTGATTAATATTAGAACGGATTAATTGCTATAATACGTGGTAACCAAATCAGCTAAAATAAGAACCAATGCACCTACATCACTTTGCACTTTTCCAATTTGGATATGTGGAACAAAAATCACAATGCAAATACACTATTTTTAATGTTATAGTTGTGCGAATTATTATTTGATAATGGTATTCATTTATATAATGTCACAACTCACTAATTTAAAGAGTAAAATATAAAACGTATATCCCGAATTAGCCTGTCTAACCTACAAAGCTAAAAGATTAATTAAAATAACTAATAAAACAAATAAAATAAAACAAATAAGACTAAATTGTATATATCAAAATAAGTTTTTTAATCAATATTTAACGATATAATTTACTCCTTTATAAAATAAAATTTAGGGATAACGCACAAGTACCGTCCATCCGCTATTCGCGAAATTTTAAAGGTACACTATACTATTTCTAAGGTCTTATTACCTCTAAACTTAATTATGATAATTTTTTCTACCCCTTTTCGGCCTGGTGACACTATCTTGAGAGCCCAACGCTTGTTGACTTGTTTTAAGTCAGTGTCACGTAGGCCGAATGGGTAGAAAGCATTTATGCAAAGAAGTTCAGGATGATATAGGTTCTTAGTATAGTAATAAGTGTATCGCTAGAAATTTCGAGCATAATTAAGAAGTACGTATACAAGTGGGACTAAGAAGAGTCCCAAACAGTGCAAGAAAATTTGAGAAAGACAACGTTAGATGGTAATTCAAGTAGGCCAAGAGTGAGAAGGCTGATATGGGGTAGGAAGAGAAGACATTTCTTTCCTAAAATTTAAGTTATACAAATCAAAATAAATATTATATTTTATCTAACAGGCATAATTTAATATAATCATACTAATATCAAAATAACTATATATTTTATCTAACAGCATCATTTAATATCATAATGAACTAACCAAACAAGTTAAGTAATCCTCCCTAATTCAAAAGTTAAGGCTAAAAATGCTTCATAACTATGGTGTATGTTAGGAAAAAATAAAGGTACAAGATAACAAAAGAATATATTTTTTTATATTAGTTTAAACCAACATTTAATTAATCATGTTCACTGGAAACATGATTATATATAAAAATTTAGTTAAATAATTTTTTATTTGAATAAAATAATGAATCCAAGCAGTAATGATTATAATGATTCTCTCCCCCAATTAATGTCCTGATTTTTTCCTTTTTGATATATTTATCTCCCGTCTCCTTTTATGTTAACCCTTTCAAATTTTAAGATTTAAATAAATTTATTTTTAATGTAAATTTTTTAGATTTTAAAGATATTCGAGGTAAAAGTTACGGTCCATTTGAAATTTCACCAAATGGTAATGTATAAGTGGGTTGTTTTGAATTTTTGAACTTCAAAAGGACATAATTGTGCCCTCCGATTTCCGATCATGGCTTTTTTTTTTTTCAATTTGCTAATTTGTGAATATTTATTCGGAAAAACACCTCCACACTGAGATAGAATTTATAGTTTAACTTTAATAACAACGATTTTTTGATCATATATAAGTTAAAATATAATAAAACTACAAGTCAATAGGAATAAGTGAATACGATTTAACCACGTAGATCTTGAAAAATCAGTAACTTTTAAAAAACAAATCGCCTCTAACATTATATGTCAAGACAAAAGTAACGGTCATTTGATTTTCACCAAATGGTAACGTAACCAGGAGTGCTTTGAATTTTTGAACTCACAACAGACACCAATCGTGTCTACATGTCCTATCAGGCGATTTTTTTATCAATCTGTCTTATTTTTTTTTGATATCTACGCGAAAAAAGATCACACACTTAGATAGGATGATTTATGTTTTTATATTTATCGGTTTGGACCATAATATAGGATAAAATTATAAGAAAATAATTAAAGGTCAAATCGACAAGGGAATTGATTTTATACCACACTGCCGTAGATCTCGAAAATAGCAACTTAAAAAAATTACGCCTCTCAAAGAATATTTGAGGCAAAGTTGCCGGTCATTTGAAGTTTCCCCAATGTAAGGTTAAAGTTGTTAGTTACTAAATTTTTACTTTAAAAGGACCAAAAATTGTGGGCCTCCGATGTCATCGATGTGAATTTTTTTAATTTGCACTCGCTAAAAAATGGCCACAGACACTGAATAGGATTGATAGTTTTACGTTTTATCCGGTTTTTGAGCCCCGATGACAGTACAATTAAAAGAAAAAAATGAAATTCAAATCAATAAAGAAATTTAAAAAGAAGTAACATTAAAAAAAGAATCGCCTCTAAAAGATGTTCAGAAACGTTTACGACTCATTGAAGTTTCATCATCGAATATAACATAAACGGGGTAGTTTGGTTCCATTTTGTGAACTTCAAACGGACATAATCGTGCCTCATTGTCCGATTGAGTGCTTCTCTTATTTGTTCGATCTCTAACGCGAAAAACACCCACACCAGATAGGCTTTACACTTTTACATTTCCCTTCTCATTGTTTGACAAATATAGCGTAAAATTTATAAGCAAAATAAAAGTCAAATCAGATAAGACTATTGAGTATACTAACTTACGTAGATCTCCAAAAAAATAAGCAACTTTTTAAAAAAATCGTCTCTAAAAGATATTCGAGGCGAAATTCCGGATACGTTTGAAAGTTTCACTAAATGTAAGGTAAAAGGAGTTAGTTTGTTAATGATACTTCAAAACGGACATTAATCGTGCCTCCGATGTCTGATGAGGTGATTTTTTTTCAATCTTCTTATTTTTTTGATATTTTTTTGAAAATACACTACCCACTGAGATTGGATATATAGTTTTACATTTATTCGTCTTTTTGACTATATATATGATAAAATTATAAGAAAATATACGTCAAATCGAAAAAGAAATTGAGTGTTACACCCGCGTATATTCCAAAAAAATAAACAACTTTCAAAAAGTATCGGCTCTAAAAGATATTCGAGCAAAAGATATGGTCATTTAAGTGTCACAATTGTAACTACAACGAGATTGTTTTTGAATTTTTCAACTTCAAAAGGACTATGGTGGTTAATAATATACCTTAGTGCTGCAACATAATTTACTATTCATTAACACACCACATAGTAAAATACTTAAAATTTTTAAATCATACAAATGAGACCACCCTAGTGAAATATCTTGCTTGGAATCTCTTTGGAACCATACAATCAAATTCAAAAACAAGCAAGTTTTAAAAAAATAATCACACCCCCAAAAGATTTTCTCGAGGAAACTCTACAGCCATTTGAAGTTTTTCACGAAATATGACTTTGAAGAGTACTTCTGAAAATTGAACTTCCCGTACATAAATGCGCATCTGAATTCTCGAGCCGATTTTTTTTCCAACCTAATATTTTTTCGATATATACAGAAGCGAAAAAATATCACGCATTGCCATAGGACTTATAGTGTTACGTTTATCACATTTTTTACCATATATATAATAATAGCGCAAAATTATAAGGACAAAATGAACTCAACTCGTAACAAAAGGAATTGGGGGCTACCGCTATATCTCAACGAAATAAGTAAGATTCCAAAAGAAGAATTGCCTCCAAACGACGCTCGAAGGAAAAATCTCCGCCATTTGAAGTTTCCGAAATGTAACTTTAACCGTGGATACTTGTTAAAATTTAACTTCAAAAGACCTAAAACGCGCATTCGATGTCCTATCGAGAAGTTTTTTTTTGCAACCCTGGATTATTTTTTGGGCCATCTCTATGCGAAAAAGACACACCCACCACTCCCCCCAACCCAAAACCAACCCCACAACAACCCCCCGTGCGAAGCACAAGGCCTCCTGGCTCACCTCCAGCACCCCAACTCCTCACCCACCAGACCCGTACTCACACCCACAAACTACAGTAATTCCGGGTGTCACGTTCGGTTAATCATGTTTTCCTCCCCTCCCATATTCCTGATCATACTGTAAATGACAATCAGAACCCCTCCCCACGATACGATAACCAAAGCACCAACCCAAGCGACCAAACCCCCCACAACACCACCTCAACCCCACCCGACCGCCCACCAGTACCTAACCACTCACAAAGAAGAACAACCACACACTGAAAGGCAAAAACCCTCCCCAGGCACGGACTTCGGCGTGCTTCTCTAAACCGATCCGCCCTCGTTCGACCACTCATTGGTCAGTCACCTGCCCAAATCAGAAACGGAAAACAACCAAAAAGAGCATAGACGATACACACGCTCTGTGGGTAGGAAACAGTCCAACCCAACAAGGGAAGGTGTTGAAAAAAAAGAGAAAAGATCACCATACTAAAGGAAAAAAGAACAAGCTCCATGGGGGAAGTAGGGATATGTCAGCAATACATAACGGAATAGATAGTGACATGGGTGGAAGAACTGGGGGGGTCCGTGTGAGGAAGCAGTACTCTGAACAGAGGGATGGTCGCTGTGAGAAAACAGGGAAAGAGAAGAAAAAAAAGAGAAAGGGAAGGCGAGGAAGGTGGGAAACAGAGAGGGTGTAAAAGGAGGATGAGAAAAGAAGAAGAAAAGAACGAAGGAAAAGGAGGGTGGAAGGGGAAAAGAGAAATCATTTGTGGGAGATAGGAATTATAAGGAAAAATAGTAGGTCAAGACAAGAGGGGCCAAGAGATTATAACCAGAGAGAAAACGCAAATCAAGTTGAGGAAAAAAGAGAATCACAATACCCAAAAAAATACGGGAAGGGGGGTGACACACCCACGTAGACGACCATTGGAAGTTTTAAAACGAATATGACCTTAAAAGGACTTGGGATCTGAACTACGTTCAACGACATAAAACGCTCATGCCGATGTCCATTGGCCACTTTTGTTCCAACCTGATTGAGTTGGCGAGATCTACGCAAAAAACAACCACAGCACACATAGGAATGAGGTTTTACGCGAGGAAAATCAGACGAAAAACAATCTGGGTTCGCAAAACATGGCACCATAAAAGATATAGTATAGTTACACAGGAATTATCGCGTCCTCACCGAAAAACACGCACCTTTTGAATGTTCAAAAATCCGAGTCACAGCGGACAGGTAGATTGGATCTAGACCGCACTGGGAATCGACACGACCAGGGTGGGACCGCACTGTCACTACCCGCGTAGATCCAAAAAATAAGCAAGTTTAAAAAAAAAGCCCCACCTGGACGAGAGACAAAGGGATGCTCGGGGAAAGAAATCTACGGCCATTTGAAGTTTCACGAAATGTGACTTTATATAGGGGGTACTTATGAAAATTTGAATTTCAAACGTACATAAAACGCGCATCCGATGTCCGATAGAGATGATTTTTTTTTCAACTTGATTTTTTTTCGATATCTACGCGAAAAAACTCCACACAACGTAATAGGACTTATAGTTTTACGTTTATCATTTTTGACCATATATAGGGCAAAATTATAAGGAAAAAACAAAAGTCAAATCGGATCAAGAGGGTTTGGTCTGTCCGCGTATATATAAAAAAAATAAGAAAATTTAAACAAAGAATCGCCCCCAAAGATCTCGAGGAAAATCTAAACGCCATTTGAAGTTTTCAGCAAGAAGTGATTAAGGAGTACTTGTGAAATTTGAACTTCAGCGGACATAAACCGCGCATCCAATGTCCGATTGAGCCAAATATTTTTCCACCTTATGCTATTTTTTTTGATATCTACTACGGAAAAAACACCACGCACCCGTAGCCATAGGACTTATAGTTTTACATTTATGATTTTTGACTCATATAGAGGCAAATTTATCAGGAAAATGAAAGTCCAATCGGTCAAAGGGTTGGGTTACGCATGCTTCTCAAAAGTATCAAGTTTAAAAAATTGCCCCAAAAGATGCTCGAAGAAAAAGCTAACGGCCATTTGATGTTTCACAATTGTGAAAATTTTAAAACTTCAAACTTCCAAACGAACATAAACACGCATCGATTTAGATCGAGCCTATTTTTTTGCCAACATGATTATTTTTTTTGATATCGACGCGAAAAAATACACACACTGCTATAGGACTTAAAGATTTACGGTATTAATTTGGTTTTTTGATCATACAAGAGAAAAAAAATAATAAGGCAAAAAACGAAAGTCAAATCCATTCAAAGTAATTGGTCTATACGCGTAGACTGCAAAAAATAAACAAGTTTCAAAAAAAATATCGCCACCAAAAGGTGCTCGAGGAAAAACCTACGGCCATTTTGAAGTTTCATCAACGCAATTGACTTTTCAAAGAGTACTTTGTGAAAATTTGAACTTCAAACGGACTAAAACGCGTAATCTGATATCCGATGGCCCCAGTTTTGTCATACCGGATTTATATTTTTTCGATATCGACGCAAAAAATTAACACGTACTGCTCTATGTGAACTTCTAGTTTTACGTTTATTCGGTTTTTGACCCAATAGAGCAAAATTATAAGGAACAGAGAATGAAAATCAATTCGTTCAAAAAGAGTTGGGTCTATAACCGCGTAGATCTTTAAAAAAATAAGCATGTTTAAAAAATAATCCCTCAAAAGATGCTCGAGAAAACATCTAAGGCGCATTTGACGTTTCACGAAATTGACTTTAAAGGTTACTTTGAAATTTGAAACTTCAAACATAAAATGATGGCGCTTTCGATGTCCGATCGAGCGCCGATTTTTTTATTTTATTAACCAATCGATTATTTTTCGATATCTACCCGAAATAATACCACGCACTGCTATAGGACTATATATTTAACGTTTATCGTTTTTACACCATATATACGATAACTTATAAGGTCACAATAAATTAACTCGGTCATTCGGTAGTTGGTTTGGTCATCGCGTAGATATCAAATAGTAGCAAGTTTTAAAAAAAGAATCGCCCCAAAGATGCTCTAGGAAAAATCTACGGCCATTTAAGTTTCGCGAAATGTGACTTTAAGGGTTACTTGTGAAATTTAACTTCAAACCGGACATAAACGCGCATTCGATGTCCGATCAGCCGATTATTTTTTCAGACATGAATTATTTTTCTATATCTACGGCGAAAAATACCCGCACCTCGCGTAGGACTTATATAGTTTACGTTTATCGTTTTTTACCATATGAGGGGAAAATTTAATGAAAAATCGAATGTCAATTTCGGTCAAAAGTATTGGTGCTACCGTGTAGATCTCAAAAAAATAAGCAAGTTTAAAAAAAGAATCGACCAAAACAGATGCCGAGGAAAACAACTCTACGGCCCATTAAATTCCGAAATGTACTTTAAAGAAGGTCTTGTGAAAATTTGACTTTAAAAACACGGACATAAACACGCATCCGTGTCCGTAATCGGCAATTTTTTTCCACCTGATTTATTTTTTCGCTACTCTACACGAAAAAACCCTACGCACATGCCATATGCTATGGTTTTACGTTTATATGTTTGTGACCATATATAGGGCAAAAATTATATAAGGAAAAACGAAGTTACATCGGTCAAAGTGATGGGGTCTAACAGCGTAGATCTCCAAACAATAAAGCAAATTTAAATACGAATCTCCCTCAAAAGATTCTCCGCGAAAAACCCATCTACGCCATTTGAAGTTTTCATTCACGAAATTTTACTACTTTGAAAATTTGAACTTCAAACGGACATAAACGCGTATTCGATGTTCGATCGAAGCCCGATTGTTGTGCAACCTGATTTTTTTTTTTTTCGACAGTCTACGCGAAAAAATACACCACTGCCATAAGGACTTATAGTTTTAAACGTTTAGGCTATATCTTCAACTACTGTAATTATAATAATATATATATATATATATATATATATATATAATATATATATATATTATAAACTCTAAACTAATATTCTGATAGAAAAATAATTTTTAGTTACATAATCATTACAACATTTAAATAAAATTGGTTTTTGTCTTTATCGACAATAGTTAAATATTTAAATTCAATGTCGCTAAAGGCTCTAGAGACATATACGAAGAATATTAATTATCGTTAAAATACACATTTAACGACAATTAAGCTATTTCCGTTAATTTATATTACTACGTATTTGACTAAGTCATGGTGAGTTGGACAGTTGGTCAGCAACAAGCCAACGATAACTTTTCAGTGATTTGAAGAGAGTTGGTTGAATGTGGGCACCTTGATCTAGCCCATTGTACTCTTCTACTTGACAAAGTTTTTAGCCCATGTACCAAGGTGAAGCCCAATTTTTTTTCCATATGACTCTAATTATATTTTAATATGTATACATTATACATATTAAATAGTGAATATATTTTATTTTTTCATGTGTTTATTTTTCAAATTTTAGATCTCCTAAAATAATCTTGAATTCACCACTAATTGTAATTCTTCAACTTTAACTCAATCCTCTTATTTGATACTCCTAATTTGTAGCGATATGAATTCGTCATAATCACTCAAATATAGCTTAGAGAACATTGATTTCGATCATGTTCATTTACAAGTTGAAAATAAAACTAATTAAATGGTGTACTTCTATGGATAATCACTCAAAACATTTATTCTACTTTTAAAAAAAATTCACTTAACTTTATTAAACAGCCCATTTTGCCTAACTTCTAAAATCAGTTTATATTCAAAAAATAGTTCTTTCTTTGCGATCCATTCTTTTTATACTATAAAGTTTAAAAAATATTTTTACCGTTTGATCACACTTTTTAGAAATTCTTTTAAATGTATTTCTCTCAAAAAATATTTTCAGGAAAAAAAACTATATATTTTTCTATTGCGTACTCTTCAAAACACATCATTTTAGAAAAATTAAATAAGCACGGATTGAAAAACATAAGCATTTATGACCCACAAAAATTTACCAAACAAACTATTAAGCATCAGAAAAATGGTAACATTTATCACTATCTATAGCCTAGTAATATATATTATTAATTTAGTTTGCAGTGTTTAAATTAAATTGAATTATTTGTCCTTATTTACTAGCCTAATTTATTTCATAGTGCAGCATTATAAGAGAGAGGATTTTATCATCTGAGCAGCTTTTTCTTGTCACATTGTAAATATAAAGCCGGTTAAATAAAAATATGATTTATATGTATCAAGAAATCTTTACTTTTCAGTGAACATGAAATAAATTAAAACGATATTTGAGAGTATTTGGAGGCAATCGGTGTTGATTTATTGCAAAGTTGATTAAATTGAGCATTAAATATGAGAAAGAGACAATGCAAGAAACAAGCTCAGATAAGCAGATGGACAACATTCCCTGTTTAAAAATACAGGCAGAAGCAATTATTTTTTTGGCTATATAAATTATTTATTTATATTAAAAATAAATTCTATTTTATTTAAAAACCAGTATTCATTATGAAAAATTCAACGCTAACATACTTGACCTTCTATGTATAAATATTAATTTTAAAAAATTTATCAAATGAATTCTCTCAAAAATTCCAAACTCACGTTAAAAATTATTTTTATTTTAAATTTTAAATTGTGCATCCGCGGAAATTTCAACGTGTACTTAGTTTCAACTAACGATGGCGGCATTTATAGCTTGTTTTCACTTGCTACCAAATCATGTGACACTATGTTCATTTTCACCCTTTATTTCAAATAGTTTCCAACATTTGACCACTCAAATTTGCCCTTTTGTCTCTAAGACCTCTCTTTTCTTTTATATAAAAAATATAAATCTTTTGTTGGGGAGGATTTAACCCCCAAAAAAAAAAAACAAGGTCCATTAAGGTTCAAAAAATCTTAATAAAAGTTAGAAAAAATAATATAATAAAGAAATTTATAATATTCGTCAAATTTGATAGCAAGAATGTTAGTGCCTTTACGAATACTGCTGGTTACAATTCACTTAAAATTCTTTAAAGATAATGAGGTATTCGAGTCTCAATCTAAATATATATTATATTTTTTTATCACTTTATTTTCAAGCGGTAATTCAATATAATTAGTATTATATTTAAATTTGGTGATTTTTTATGAAAAAAGATTAAAATCATTTGAGGATATATTTAATAAACTATTTTATACCAATGTCAAACATAAGAAACTATTTTAATCATTCTTTTATTTGCCTCCAATAAAATAATGTGTCACTCTCCAATAGATATTTTTGTAAGACAATGGAATCTTTGTTGATCTTCATGGATCTTGCTGAGTGCAGCTTAAATTTCCACAAGCACAAAACTACTGATTCACGAATCAAATTATATATTTACATCTCTTAAAATGAATAAAAATATAATTTAATTAATACATATATATTTCATCTGACCATTAATTAATAATTTAAAATTGATTGTAACTTTTTCAGTGATACATTTTGGTAAGTTGACAGTGGTATGATGAGTTGAATTTGCTTGCCTTTGTCCTTGAAAGGGTGTGGTATGGAGGAAAATATTTTACATAAAAATTGGGCGGTTCAATACTTATTGAGGTCTGAAGTAAAATTTTTATTAGAATTCTAAATTCTAAATGAACTTTATATGCATTATTTAAAAAAAAAAAAAGCTTGCATTTTTAAATGCAAAGTATACTTAATATCTTTTTTTATAAATAATTTTCACTTTTATATTGTTTAAAATAATTCTACTTAAGCAATAATTATATGAATTGTTAACATAGAATCAAGTTGATAATTTTGTATACGTTGTAATACTTGAAATCTAAGAAAAAATAGAAAAAGAATTTACAATTCACTTTGCTCAACACTTTTGACTATTGATTTATATTTTTTTGTAGACTATTACTCCAACTTATCAAACATTTAAAGAAGAGAGTATAAAAGGAGTTGAAAAAAATAAAATAATATGAATATCAACATAAAGACCGTGAGAAAATAAAACATTATTCTTAATTTCTTCTATTTAAATGGAATTAATGAGAATAAAATCAAAGTATTTTTCTAAAAATAAATTTTGTCATAAATAATTGATTTTTTCTAAAAAAAAATTAACACCTAATTTATTATTAATAAAAGATTGAGACCCCTAAAATTGGAGGCCTAAAGCCAATGCCTTACTCAAATAGGCAGAGGAGCCGGCCTAGCATCAAAATATTGATAGTAAAATATATTAGTTAAATTTTTTACATTTTTTTAAATGTTTGATACTCCATATAAGTAAAAAATAATAGTTGAAAATATATATCGACATGTTATAGAACATTTAAATGTTTGATACTCCAATTCATGATACTTTAGAACATTTGACTAATTAATTTTAAAAAATGCCACTACCAACACTTTTCAATAAGGAACCATATTCTAAAATGGAAATGTACCATATATACGCCGAACTCAAATTTATCTGAAAAAAATCACTATTTAATCATAAAAAATTATAATAAAATGTTGTATACCTAAAATCTTGTTCGCTTTTTGATCATTTTATTCAAAATTTATTTGAACTAAATTAGTTATTTTATAAAATAGCCCTATTTTAATATTTATTTAAAAAATTTGATCAAACACAACTTTAATTTAATATTCTGAATAAAGTTGAGTTTTAGAATTTATTTCTAATATTGCCAAACGCCCGTGTAATGCTCCATGTTCCCACCTTTTTCCATCTTTTCTACATATACTTGAGATCAGTGGCGGCCAGTGGCTTCACACATCTCTTATTGCAGACGTTTACATAGCTTATCCATTAACTATTTTTATTCTATAGTGCTTATTTAAATATAATAAACTATGTATCATATTTTTCTATATATAACCAAAATTTTAAATCAATGGGTGCCTCGACACCGTGTCTACTTACTGGGTCAGCCCCTGCTTGAGATACAATTAAAATTCATTTGGAAAATTAGAATATCATATTTTATAAAGATGGTTAATTTTAATAATACATGTTATTATTATTATTATTATTATTATTATTATTATTGTTATTATTAAAAGTAAGATGAATATTGTTTATTTTCTCCAGATTTAAAGGGAAGTTAGTCCAAGAAAACATGTGTTGTTGCCCTCCATGGCATTTAATGCTCCGTGTTTTCATACTTCTCCACATTTATTGCTTTAATATATTTTTTTGCATTTAATGCTCATATTTCCCTTCATTTTTGTTTCTTTTCTTCCGTCAATTTCTTTCTTATATTTACTGTTTATCTTTTAAATTGTTTATTATTCTAGCTGTCACATTTTATGTGATACTATTTAATTTAATATGAGGAACGAGAAGATTGAAGTTGAAGATTTTTTAAATTTATAATCTAAAACAATCTTTAGATGTTTGTGAGATTGTAAAATAATTCATTAAATAAAAAAAAAGAATTTTAAAATTAAATTATTTTGAAATATAATAAACGTGACATTTAAAAAAAAGATAGAAAAATTACGTGGTTAAGTAAATTTATACTACTTAATTACTCATCATAGTTATAGTTTGCTATAATTACCACTTGCGATTAACATTATACATTAATTACGTGGCTCACTTCGAGTTTTATATTTAGTCACGTTTGTATGTATAATTCGCCAAATATATATGTATAATATACCGTTATCTAACTAATCTACATGTACAATTCACCTCTCTCCCACTCTTTGTCTCTCTTGCTCGCCTCTCTCCTTCCTCTTCGAATCTCGCTCGCCATATATACAATTGCATGTGTATAATATACAATAATCTAACCAATATACATATACAATTCACCTCTATCCTACTATTTCCCCTCCCTCTCCCATTCTTGCTCACCTCTCTCCTCCCTCTCCCAAACTCGCTTGCCCTATATACAAATACATATGTATAATATACAATTATCTAACCGATATACATATACAATTCACATCTCTCCCACTCTTTGCCTGCTCTGCTCGCCTCTCTCCTCTCTCTCCCAGTCTTGCTCGCCTCTCTCTCTTTCCTATAACTTGTAGTTACGAATTATAATTATCAAATTATAGTTATGTGAAAGTTCCTAAAAATTTGAATGCGACATAATTGAGACAGAGGAGTATATGAAAAAAAAATCAAAACATTTTTATTTTTTATTTTCCCTCTGTTAACACTACGAAACGACATTTTATTAAATTATTTCTTAAATTTATACATCAATTAATACAAATATTTTAATATTTTAATAAAATATATGCAATTTGGATTAAGATATACAATGTCTATTATATTATAAATAAAAGTAAACGGAGGTGTTATCCATTTGTAGTTAATTTTACTTAACATTACAAAACACATCTTTCTTCAAAACAGAACATAAATTGGTACAGGGGCTAAGAGGCAAACTTGGAGAAGTAACCGTTCATTTTACCACAACTAAAAAACAAATAAACCGTTAATTAATTATATGACACCATTTATAATAAGCACAAAACCTATACTAGTGTTTGAACAAAGTGAAAATGAATAACAAATGTAGTATATATGTTAGCATAAAGTTACTTTTTCATTGTCTAATTGTAGAGGCGGATCAGAATACATATATAGTTGTATGTTACATGGATTCAACCTTAAAAGTTGTAACATTAAGCTCGTTACATTTTAAAATTATAAATTCATATCTACAATAATAAAAACATTGAATTCATTTGAATTTGATATTTTAAATACTAAATTCATTTATATTTATTACTCGAGACACTATCAGAAAACTGTGAATTACATGAAGATTTTTTTAGAAATTAGTATGAAAATTCGCAAGAAATTTATTTTCTATAAATTTTTCATACAAATTTTCTGAAAATCCCCGTGTAATTCATAATTTTCTAATAGTGAGAGCTTGTTTAATGAACATTCATATGTCCACAAATATATTTTGGCTATTAAATTGAAGTAGGAAACTAAAGAGAAACAGCCAAATCCGTTATCATCATAAGTAAACTTCAGACACAAGTCATCCCCACCCGACAACCCATCTACCCCACACAAAAATACACAAGTTATAGTAACTATAGTTTTTATATTGTAAAATCAATAACAACTAACACGTTGGAGTCAGAATTTTCACTAATCAGGTTTAAATATTGTCTAATTTCTACATAAAAAATGAGTTTTAGCGGTAATTAATTAGCAATTGTCGCTAAATATATATTTTTAGCTGCAATTAGTACTCTTTGTATATATATGTCTCTAAAGGCTTTAGCGACATTTGATCTAATGACACTTAATTAATATCGATAAAAACTTTAGCACACTATATTAATGTGTCTATTAATTGACCGCTAAAGTTACTTTTGTTGTAGTGATCCTACCTGGCTTTGCCCATGCAAACATACAATGCATTTCCATAAAATAGTGTTTGTTAAAAATAGAGTGTATGTAGACCTTATTTATACCTCAAATATAGAAAGTAAAAGAGACTTGATGGCGTGACTTGTTTTTCTAGCTCACTAAATTGATGTATATAACTTAAACTCACGGCGAAACTAATAAGTCATTTCTCCACCAACTAATACTACTACTATAAGAAAAATTTCCACAGCAAACATCACCCCTCTCTTTTTCTGTTTCAACACTTAATAATAGTCTCCCTCTCCACCCCTTTTCTATAACTTTCTCAAACTACAAGAGATGTTGAAAGAAAATCACAACACAACACTAATAATTTATTTACTTCTTGTGATTTTGGTGGTTGATCATCATGATCACCATGTTAATGCAGTAAAAGAACTGCACAATTGTTACTGTTAATCCTGTATTACCAATAGTAATACATTCTAAATCATCTTTTTTTTCTCATCTTTGCGAAAAAGAGTCCTATTCCAACCTTCCGGCCCCCCCTTCCTTCCCCAAAAGCACAATCAAATCAATATATGAAGACCATGAAGAAATTATTGAAGGGAATATTATTTAACATTTCCTTTAAATATATGTTGTGAGGATTATTTTGAAGGTGCCTCCAATTGTACATGGTTCACTAGTGAGTATACATTTTCATATATTATATGATCTTATATTATTTTTGTGGAATTATTGATTACTTCTCTTAAGTTTTGTAAAGAGAAGCTATTTATAACCCATTGATATTTTTATTAAGTTGTGGTTCTTCATATCTTTTTTTTTTCTTGTGTTAAGTTCTAGATCAATTCATGATCTATTTTGTATGACTATGAAATGATTATCAATAAAGCTAGAATTTACCTTATTTTATAGTTGTATTTGAACAAATTATTGGTATATATTAAGTGAAATTTCTTAATTAACACAAATGGAATATTTGAGCTAAAATTACTGAATTCTATTAAACCTATACTAGCTAGGTCTGCGTTCTATCGTGATACAACATAATTGTTCTTTGTTCTCTCATGCATGATTTTTTATAATTTTATTTTATAATTTCTCGCTTATATATGATTATTTTCCTCCTCAATTTCTTTAATTATTTCAACTGTGGACATGAAAATTTAGTACTAACAGAGAATCAAGGTCTCTAACAAACTTTTAAGAAGTGGGAGAAAACCCAACTACTAATTGACTTCTTCTTTAACAAAATAGAAGAACAAGTCATGAAATGTATTTGGTTTGGGCCAGGGGGATTTGTGTGTGTGTCGGGGGTTTCAAAAATAAAATAATACCACAATAATTATGTAATCAGAATTTTCACTAAAAAAATTAAAATAAAAAAATAAACAGTGACATAGCCAGAAAGTTCAACATTTACTATATAAACATAAAAAATAATAAATTAAACTATAGATAAATAATGTAATTTTTTCACGTTTAGATGAAACCTCGTTGGTCAATCCTACCTAGCTCCATACCAGTCTCCAGAATTTGAGAAAAATTATGATTTTTAAATGCTTAATTAATTCCACGAGTCAATATCTACTTGACAAAACTCCGGAAATAAAAAATATTTAAGTTGAAAATCACTTTATATTTAAAAATTAAATCATCATATGTCACACTTCTATAAGAAAGTAGAATTAGTCTCAAAAGGGAAGATCATGAGATTTGAAATGTTTTTTCAGTTATACAAAAATTACTACTATACGTAAGTGGCAGTTTGGAAGGACAAATTTAGGTAAAATTTTTGGCATTATTTCAAGTTACATCATGTTAAATTTAGTTGTACGAGTAGCTGTTCAAGTAGTACATTTTTCGACGTTGTAGACTATTATCTTGCTCTTAAAAAAGAAGATGAATTGTATTGTAGGTTCCTAGTATTAAATATCACATTTTGCCTCTTTTGAAATAGTTATGTCAAAAGTCATTCAATAAAAAATAGATGTCAAAGGCCGTTCAATAAAAGATTGAAATTTGGTTTTTAGAAGACCAAAATTTTCAAGATGGTTGGTGCATTATACATACCACACATAGTATAATGTCTTGCTTGCTTACGAAACTTATGTTGAAAATTTCAATGTGGACTTTGTAGCTCAATTTATAACCTAATTAACAAAATAAATGCATACATGCCTCAAATAGAATTAGACCAACCATTATATACTCCTTTCGTTCTTTTTTAGTTGTTATTGAGAATTAAAAGCGATATAGTTTGATTAACATTTTAAGATTTTTTTCCCATTATATTGATATAAAAAATGCAATTTATAGTACTGTATGTATAACTTTTAAATATCAAAGATTTATATTAAAATATCGAATAAATATAATCTATTGAGCTTTACAAATTAATCAAATTAACTCACGAAAAATGCAACATGACAACTAAAAAAAAAGTACTTTAATCAATTTTTCATTTTTTAAATATTATTTAAGTAAAATAAAAGTCGTTTGGATGAGTTTACAATTGGTTGAAGCAAAATGCTTTAAAAGAATTATTTTAAAACATTTGAAATAAATCGATCTAATAGAATATAAGTCAATGTTAAGAATTTAAGATTTGGATAACTATTAGTTCGACGTATAAGAGTGTTGTATCTTTTACCGCTACAATAAAAATGATCATTAGCGACATTTAATTATTAATTGCCACTAATATGTAATTTTAGCGGGCAATTGTCATCTTTGTAATATGTTCTAAACTTTAGCGACATTGGTTCTAATTGCCTTAACTAATGTCTGTAATTACGTTAACACTCGTTATTAGTATCAATATTTAAAAATGTGGAAATGCCGCTAAAAATTATTTTTATTGTAATGTACTTGCTAAATTTTAGATTTTGTTAATAATAAATCCAATCTTTGGAGTAAATTAATATTTATTTATTTAAAAAATTAAGAGATAATTTATTATTTCATTTTTAATTTATATTAAATATAATAGACAAATAAAAGTGTACGGAAAAAATATGCTATCAAAAGATCAAACTTGTATGCCTGCCTAGTGAATATTCCAAAGGTGTAAACCTAGGCAAAGCAAAAAGAGTTCAATACTACAACTAAAGGAGTGATCAATTGGTTCATCAAACTTCGACCTAGCGTCACAAATTTTTTAAGTTCGAAGGGAAAATTAGTTTAATTGATGCATTTTTTATTTATTTAATTGATATGAAAGTTGGAACATGGAGAAAATTACGAAAGTAGACTAGTTTGACTAACACATTGACCTAGCAATTGGAATTAATTAATTAATGATAAGAAAAAAACACTTAAATAAACAAAACAATTGAAATATACTTAAAAGCTGTCATTTTCAGTTGATAGTTAATGTTGTTTATTTGGGTAACAAATAAGAGATGGTCATTAATGGGGACATGTGGGAGCTACGACGACTATAAATAGAAACTTGAAAATCAAGTACCAAACCGTTAAATTTTAATATCTTTTCGTTTCCTTTTTAATTGTTATAGTTTTCTTTTATAGAATTAAATAAGATTGTTTTCGTTCAATTTTAATTGTCATGATTTTTTTTAGAGTTAAACTATAAGAGTTTTAATTAATATTTTAAGATGTATTTTTTATCATATTAATATGCAAAAAATTACAATTTATAGTACTTTTCATATATTTTTTGAAAAAATCTAAATTTTTTTATTTAAAATATCGAATTTCATGTAATCTAATTTAACTTTGAAAATTAGTGAAATTGATTTTTGAAAAACGCAACATGACAAACAAAAGTGGACGGAGGGAGTAAGAATTTTAACTACATTTTATGATGTATTTTTCATCATATTGATTTGATAAAAAAAATTACAATTTATAATACTTTTCGTATAGATTTTGAATATCTAAATTTATATTTATAATATCAAATTAATGTTATCTAATTTAACTTTAAAAATTGCAGTAGTCGACAGTGGGAGTGTACAATTGATTTAAAATTCAATAACATTTGACCATTTGCGCCTTCTTATACTTTTTTGAAATGACAATAATTCTACATGCGGACTTATATATTTTTAATCCCAAGCTTTTGAAAGTGGATCAATCCACCACCATAGATTGTAGCATTTAATTGTAAATATTAGTTTACAATGCTTAAGGTTTTACTATATCTTAGGTGATGCAAAACATATTTCTTCCTACACCAATAAAAGGTGTATTTGTGTAGTTATAGGCTAAGATTTGCGAAATGATAAAATTAATAAGTTAATGAGCTGATTAACATAAGATTATCCTCCAAGTTGAAGAATATTTACGAAAGATCTCTCTGTATATGTAGTAGAATATAAACGTAATCTATGTATTAATACTTATTTCAATTCCAAGTAAATGTACATAATATATATGTAACAATATTATATCTTTGACCTAATTTACAAACATTGAAAACACAAGTCAATAGAGTGTAGGATGCAAGCTCAATAGTATAACATGAAATTTACTAGTGACCTAATTTAGAACCTGTTTAACCATGTCTACAACTTGTATAAACTTAAAAGGAAATGTTTTAAAATAATTTTTTTATTTTGTACAAAATGCTTAAAAATTTAACTAGTGATTATATTTGATGTTAACACATGCAACAAGTAGCTAGAAAAGTAACATAACTAGTCATAATTAAGAAGTTGTTGCTAGTTTAAGAGTAAATAGTAGTATTATTTAAGAGTAGCAACCACAAATGTATAATTTGCTAATAGCTTCTAGAATATAGCAATATGCCAGTAATTAATTAATTATATATACACTTAGGGGTATATATAGTTATAGCTTCAACCTCAAATCCAAGGGTGAACCTGAATAAGCAGAGGAATAAGAATCATGGTGATCTTCATGATGACATGTAACTGAAGGAGGAAAATTTAGATCCAAATTATTATTAACAGCTTGTGTTAATCCTGAAGTACCTGAAGCAAAACAACCCTTCACGTTTTTATGACTCGCTCTGTGTCCACCTAATGCCTGATGTGATCCAAAAACCTTCTTGCAACCCGAACACTCGAATCGAAAATCCTTCCCTCCTCCGCCTGAAGAAGAAGAACAATGTTGATCTTCTGATGTAACAACACCAAAATTTTCATTATCAGGTAATTCTGATGATCCACCAGCCAATTGCAACAAGCATGAGGCGATCTCCTGATCCTCTTCGGTCACAATCGCATCAAAAACAGATTTGGGATTTTTTCTAGGACTAGTCTCAACAGATTTAACATCGTGCCGCGGCCTAATATTAGGAGGGGGATTAATACCACGCCATTGTCGTTCAGGATGACAACGCATATGACCGAAAAGCGCCTTCCATGACCAAAACTTTTTCCCGCATTCCGTACAAGGCCGAGTAATTTTGGGCGCAGTTGGGTCTGGTGGCTTTTTGGTAATTTTAGGCTTACTTATACCAGAAGAAGAAGCAGCAGCAGCAGCGTCACCACCAATTTTAACAAATTTACTTCTTTTCCTTTTTGGATTACTGTGAAAACTATCGACTGATTGATGAACAGGTAATACAGGTGTTTCTTCGTGGAAATTGTTAGAAAAAGGATGATAACAATGGGAATTACTAGTGAAAGGATGATTTTCCATGACTAAATTTGGAGGAAAAAAAAGTTGAAAAAAAGGGTTTGATTTGTTATATGTAGAGACAGTTTTTTTTTTTTGGCGAGAGAGAAGCGGTTAATACTTGATTCACTTCATGTGTATAGTGTTAATTAGGGGAGCAGTTCAGTTTTAGTTATTTATTTAATTTTAAAAGAGTTTTAGGGTTACTTTTTGAGCAAGGATGAGAAGAAGATGGAAAATGGATAAGCACGTCTTCTAAGCATTTTCAAACACACGCTCAATTTATAACTGCTTTTCAACAATCCTTAAAACGCACCAACCTAAATTTTATTATTTATATTAATTTCCTTATGATTATAATACAAAATTAATTTGTTCCTGTATTTTTTTTTTATATTTTATGAAATAGACTTTCGCTATAACACATTTTGTTAATACTCTGTATAATGACTATGCCCTGATAACCTTTCACACTTAATACAGATATGTTAATATTACTTTTATCATATATCAATGTTAATTCATGTTTAGTCTTGGCTGATGGGAAATTATTTAAAAAACAAATAAATAGTGTTGAGGTAAGAAGCACATAGATAAAATATTCTCATAATATAAATAAATATTTATTTTTAATAAAGTGAATTAAAGCAGTAAATAAAAACAAAAATAATGATAAGTCGAATTTACTTTACCTTCAAATTTATCTACGTTGAAGATAAATTTTTTTGAGTTATATCCATAAAATTTTAAAAGAATGGTACCATCAATCAACTTTTATTTCTTCCCTCTAAAACGGGGGCAGGGAATAAAATATTAGGAAAAAAATTATGATCTGAGAATTCGTTAATAAGACTAAATTCATATAGACTATCAAAGTATCAGTCAGTTAATTCTTTCTTGTTGACTTGTTGTAGTAGATAATTTGACTTATTATAGATATTATTATTTATGTAGATTTTATTAATAACATAGTAATATAGAAAAATATTTATAATATATATCCTTCTATGTTGGTTAACTTCTATTTCATTTCTTTAAAGACTCTTTTCACATTAGTTCAATTAAAACAGGATTTACGTACGCTGGAATATCTTATATTATAGATAAAACGTTCCTTAACAAATGTGACATCATATAAAAAGAAATTTAAACATGAAAAATTGAAAACTATCTATAAAGGAAAGACAAATAGTTGATGAGATCTTCCAACCTCATCATAGCCACTGAATTATCGAAAGAATATATTGTTTGAGATAATTTCAAATATTTAATGTTTTAACAAGATATGGCAAAATACTGATAAAAGTTACAAGATATTGAGCTGAACAACACTGTTCAATAACCCTTTTTAACAATCTACAATCTACATATATCAGTATTTACAAACCCCTCTACTTGATAAATTACCAACCACACCACCAGTCACAATGTTCAAGCCCTGTTGAAGTTGAAGAAGCTATTTTGAGATTGCTCGGGGACAGTTTGGTTACTTGCAGGTGAAGGGGGAATGTGTGGCTGCTGGTGTTGTGCATGGAGATTACCGCATCGAACGAAGGACTGTGGTTGGGGAGGTAAATGAGGACGCATTCCTCTGTTTCCATTTGCAGATGGAAGTTGGCCTGCTTCAATCTTAAGCCGCTGCAGTTCTTCCCTCAACGTATCATTTAGAGCTGAAATTTATTCGCATATGCTTCAGTACTATACTTCTATACTTCAATATCATATCACATTTGTGTATCACATAGCATATATTAAGCAAGCTTGGATAAGACGTGGAGAAACTAATAATAGTACTAAAGAATACGAGAGTAGGCAAGTCCGTAGAAAGGGGAAGAACGTAAAACCTTGCAAGCCAATATTTGAGAAACTTTCCCCTATCAAGAGGATCTTTATCATAGAGGGGGGAGCAAGTTACAAATTCTGGTTCATTTCGAAGAATTGTTTAGGGAAATAATAATGATAACTTCAAAACTACTAGACTGATACAAAGAGTTAAAAATAGAAACCTACTCGTAGCGAACAAATGATTTTGAATATAGAGGTGTGTACTCAATATAAAGAGCTGAAAATTGAAAAGCACATTCAGACCCAACAAAAGTTAGATATAGTCATATAGGAAGAGACAACTCTAGATCCTTCATATATAGAGATTAAAAATTATTTGAAAAACGTCTCCTTTGATATGTGTACAAATGGTTGTGTCGATGTGTGAGAGTGAGGAAGATATTCTGGGTGTCAAGTATGAAGGCAGAGTTGGTGAGAAACACAACAAGGTAAAGACAAATAGCAGAAAGGAGAAGATACAGGTAGGACCGCTTACGAGTAAAGACAGTAATATAAATCTATTAAAAATAGCATTAGGTTTACCAATCTTATTAGGTGGTAGATGAAACCACATAAGATTGAAGAAACATAATAAGAATGAATCTTAAAACACTGCTTTTTGGAGGATACTTTATAACCATCTATTATAAGAGTGAACGTTCATATCTAGTAAAGACATACCATCTCTAAGGTGTGCTTGTTGTTCCAAAGCTTGCAACCGAAATTTCAGTTCTTTGTTTTCAGCATTTAGTCCAGAAGTGTCTCTCTGCATCAACATCCAAAATTGAGCAAAAATGAGTATGAAAGATTGACAGTTCAAAATTCTACTACATGTTTTACTTGTGGAAATGACCCACTGTTGGTTTTACCAACAACGTGTTGGCACTTGACAATTTTAAACTTCTTGAGAATATTTCCCCAGCAATATACTTATAGTGCAAGCGAATACACGTGAAGATAAACCAAAGCTGTTATGCACAAAGAAAATATCTACATCATGTGAAAGTACCCTATTATATGTTAGTCCTAGAAAAGAAAATACAAGTAAAAAGGGTTGAAAAGCACCATTAAGTCATCCCCAATAGAAAGAGACAAAAAATGAAGTAGAATGCTACAGAGGTATCACGGACAATCAATAGGTCAATGGAAGCTTTTCTCGTACAAACTAGAGTGAGACACATGGTGCTGTTAAGTTAAACTAATACTCACCTTTGATTATAAGAGTAGAAAACAGCAAATAAGAATAGCAAACTGATGCATTGTTAATGTTAACAAGTGCAATTGGTTCCACTAGAGTGTTAGTATTAGCAGCAACAAGGATTTCGAAAAATGCTAGACCAAAAATAAACCGAGGAATAATTAATTTATGATGACTATCCTAGAGAAAAAAGATTCGCTGAGGCATGCTTCCACTTAGAAACACCAGATTGCAAGACAGACTAATGGGCAAATATGAAAAGGAATGGCTAAACCTTTTTCCATAATCATAAAATAAGTTATCGACTTCCCAAGCGTGACAAGACAGAACTGCAAGTAACTAGCTTTTCAGATTACCCACAAACTTTCAAATTGCAGTGAACTAGGCATATGGAAATATTTGAACAGCAAAGTATATCTGACTAGTCTGGAGCCAAAATGGCAACAAAATTGACAAAAAATTCCAAAAGGGCCTTATCCTTTACATCGTTAACCAACAAAAAAGAAAGGCGCCTGACGACTTGCCCCTAACATATATTATAAATTATAAAAATTTAAAAAAAGGTAAGACACTCGAAAGGAAGTTAAAATAACTAAAGAATGAATAAGAAAAAGAGAATCTTAAAATAACTAACGAATGAAAAAGGAGAAAGAAAGTCTACAGAACATATAAGGCACAAAATATCATGTGTCTTTCTTCTTTTGTCAGGCCAATGTAAGGCGCAAGTTGTGAGACACCTTTCTTTATTTGACTGTTAACGGCTAAAGGGTAAGGCGCATGGGCCCTCTCGCCTTTACCCTTTTGGTTACCTTCGTAATTTGTTTACCCTTTTGGAATTTTTGGTCAATTTTGTCGCCCTTTTGACTTCGAACTCAATATTTGACCACCCGCTAAATCATGACTTCATGACAGACAGAGGTTGCTATAGCTTCTTTCATATCATTTGAATTTGAGTTGCGGAGCAAGTGAAATAGAGCAGTTGATCCATAACTAATTGGATATCTTATAAAGTGAATATAAGCATAAGATGTGACAACAATAGTATATTTGTAGTTCCAAATGGAACAGTGGGAATTTTCAAACACATGAAAAGAAGCAATGCTAGTGGGTGTACGGGCCAGCATGCGCTCACCTTGACTATTCCACTGTGTACCAACTATCTCTCACCAACATAGGAATTGGATAAGTCTGTCCACTAAGGTTTAGGCAAATGGAAAGAAATCACCTAGTGTTCTTTTGGCTCCCCTCGCACTTGGACCTAAGACCTCATGGTTCTCCACCCAAACCATTGACCACTAGGCCACACCACAACATCAATTTCTTAAGTCATACCAGTAACTACAAATTAGAGTACAACTAAAGAGTTAACATGCAAACTAAAATGTTGACCATACCAATTTCATTGTGTACAGTGGTATACAGCAGCTGACAAACAGAAAAGATGTTATGCAAAAGCTCCAGAAATACGATAAGGTTGTTGTCATAAGTGGGGTTAAAAAGTAGCAATCTTCGTTCCCATTTTGTACAACAATCCCATCAAGAAAAGTCTCTTGTTTCGACATTCAAGAATTCAAGTTGGAAGAGGATCGAACCTATCAATTAGAAAGGAAACTATGCCAACCTAGTCTAAGCCAGCTAAGGGTTTGGAAATTCCACCGACTCAACTCCAGAGTGTCTGTGTTTCAAAATGTTCCTTTGCATAGAAATTTGATTGACCAATTGTTTGGCCAGGATTTTGACGTAAATATGACTTTTTCTTAAATATAGTAAATTGAGAAAGCAGAAAAAGTATCAGCAGAAGTGTATTCAATTACAAACATATAAATTAAAGATCAAGGCCATCAAGTGAAGCCAATCATTACTTAGTTTAGACATCAAATAAAGCTGACGCCCTTGGTGATGGTGTGGCTTTATTGCATAAGCACATTATATTTTTTGACCATATGTTGCTAAAAACGAGAAGCTATTCAACATGTAAGGTTACTTTAGACAATAAAATATCACAAACATAATAAATGTCACATATTTAATATCTGCAGAATTCCATACCTGTAGAACTGTGATCTGAGCAGATAGAGTGGTGGCTTCAGTCTGCAGAGTCTGCACTTTCCTCTCTAGCTCACTAGTGTAACGAGTTTTTCGCTCCTTGGAACGTGCAGCAGATTGTCTGTTTGCTAGGATCCTGCAAAATTGCACCAAGAAAACAACTTCATTTAAAAGCTAAAACTTGCAGATTGGTTCTAGAGTTCTTATCCAACAAAATAAGACACAAAAGGCATATTATTTTGTTTAAAGAAAAGAGAACACCAAAAAGTAAATGCTGGGAAGCCATGAGATTTAAAAAAAAAGAAACAATGCAATTATGTCCTTTTGTTAGAAAACTTTTAAATTCCAAATGTTGAAAATATGCTCGGTACTTCATCAATGATTCCCAATGTACTCCACTCTCTTTAACACTCAGCAGCTTAAAATATCACCAACCTCTTATTTGGATCTGTTATCTGTATCTTGTATCACCATAAAAGGTGCAATAGCATCTCTCTCAACACAATAAGTGGACTTCTCTTTTAGGAGCTAGCTTTTTCTTTTTCATTTTTTCCTTCTAATATGCAAATGAGAAAGAAATCAAAATTAGTTAAGTAGTTAACCTGACACAAGTAACAAGCTAGTTAGTTCTTCTTACAAAACTTCGATTCATTCTTCTCCATTTCCTTGTGTTTCCAGTGTTACTCTGTACTTCTGTTAACAGGTCTCAAGAAATCTCTTTTTTAAGTCCGCTTCCCTCTCATTATACATAACAAGACATGACAACACTATGACAAGTGAAACAAGTTCTTTGGGAAAAACAATGTCTGCTAGCGATAAAACCCCATGGCTGTTAATGTGAAATATGTCACTTCAGCAATTCAAAATGGAAGAATTGTGGCAAATGTTTATCAAAATGCTTTCCCACTCTCCCTCCTCAACGTCTTGTGTTTTGTAGTACCTTAATCTAACATCCAAATATGTTAAATTTGTTTCTAAAAAAATAGTTAGTTTCATTGACCTTTGTACTCCTCCAACTCCACCATTATTCTTGGGAACAAGAGGGTATTTTTATAACATATCTACACATTGTATCCATTCTTGAGGAATCCATCATAATAAGTTAAACTAAAAAAATCCATTGACAGCTAAAATTACGATATTTCAGCATTCCAAAGAAACAACAAATGACTTAAAAACGAAGACTTGCAAGTTGCAACTACCACCTACCTTGCCCCATTTTCTCACCAAACCTAATCCAAAAC
Organism: Solanum habrochaites; assembly: GCA_027704765.1. Classification (NCBI taxonomy): domain Eukaryota; kingdom Viridiplantae; phylum Streptophyta; class Magnoliopsida; order Solanales; family Solanaceae; genus Solanum; species Solanum habrochaites. Next base: position 39,567,055 of record JAKWJA010002494.1, read on the forward strand.
CAACGAAAAACACTTCAAAATACTTACTTTTTCCTCTATCACTAACCCGAAATGATTCTTATTAACTGAAAAGTATATTTACTTGCACTCAAAACTGAAGTAATACTGTAATAAAAGTACTTAAAACAAACAAAAGATTAAATTACGTATAACCTTTTAGCTCTTTTGGGATCAATCAAGGACAGCTCAGCAAGCCTATCAGGAGCCATAGCCTTCTTAACAGAAATCGATTCAGACTCAAACGACGACGTATCAAAAGACCCATCCATAGAATTGCTATGCCTATGACGTGGCTCAGAACCCATCAGTTTCTTCTCCGTCGGCACACCACCAAAATCCAGTCCATCGAAAAAATCAGCATCAACAGATAGACTACGGTAGTGAGCCAGCGGCTTAGGGTTATCGGAAGGTCCAGCCGACAACGCTGGTCCAGTAGACGAAGAATCAGGCGAATTAGCCGGCTGCATGAGGGTCGGAGCCTGAACGTCGAGACTGAAGTCAGAAACGACGCCGTCTAAAAGCATATCATCATCAAAACTGGGAAAACGGAAAAAGGTTTCGGATTGTGCACGGCGGTGGCGTGCCCCGCGGGTTGGAGTATCCGCCATCTGTTCGAGGTCAGTTTGACCGGAATAAAATTGGGCCTGAATGGGCTTTCCGGCGAACTTAGGGTCCATCAGAAATGAATGGGACCCATTGTTTGTTTGTTGTTTGGAAGAAGAAGTATAAGGAAAGTGAATTTGGTGGCGGCTGAAAGAGTGAGTATATAGAGCTTACAAGCTAGTCAGCGACAAGTTTCCACAAAATAGGGGTAGAACTTGTCAAAACATTCATTTTATTAAATTAATTTTAATATATATATTATTACAGAAAAAGTATAACTTATAGTGTTTTTTTTTTATATATAGATTTTTTAAATATTTTAATGCAACACGAATTATATTTATTTTGTGCTGGTCTATAATTTTTTCCCTCGGAAGTGATGAGTCAAAGAATTTTTACCTGTGTAATATCTGATTCACAGGATAAAAAATTATAGAACTACTGTCGCTATTACTTTGCGGCAAAAAACTTATAAAAGTAAATTATTGTTTTTAAGGGTAGTCTAATCGAGTGTATTAGAGGAAATAATACATATTAATATCTTGTGTATTATAAAATTATTAGTGAAAAAACTTACAAGATAATAAAATTACACGCTTACAATTTGAAAATAAAATAAAGAAATTAGTCTCTTCAGGCTGAGGAGCGGATATTTCGCTGCTCTTTAAGGAGATTCAAAGCCCACTTCGGCAAATATTTTACGGTACAGCAGGTAATCTCTTTGGACTTGTGTGGTTTCCCTCCGGGATACCACACATTCACAAAGTAAAACTAAACAACTCTGGGACAAAGCGTTGAGTCCAAAGCTCCATTAAAAAAGGAAACATCTCCCTTCAACTAATAAGAACTCTCTTTTAGACTAAATCTTTCAAATATTTGTTTTATCTTGTGTTTTATGTGTATTCCAAAAACCAAGTTGAAGACCATCACTATTTATGCTACAAGAAGTCTTCCTAGCAATGAATGGAAGAAATGGAGGTAAGTAAATAATGAAGGATAATAGCTTTAGGACGTTCCTAGGTTACAAGGTTACAATATGAGACATAGGTTACAAGAGTAATGGAGGAAATTAAAAAGAAGACAACAATGCTTAATGGATGATGTAGAATTATCCATTCCAATGTTTATGAAAACTGTTTTTATTCTACAATGAATTCAAACCAATACAGCCAAAAGTAATTGCATTACATGGCTACCAAGTCAAAGATGAATAGCAATGATTAGGCCCGTTTGGATGCGGGCTTAATAAAAGCAGCTTTATTAAAAAGTTACTTTTGAAAGTGCTGAAATCTTATTTTTAAAATAAGCAGTTATGTGTTTGGATAAAGTGCTGACGTTGTTATGCAAACCGTTGAAAAAAGGGAGAAAATGAAGAAGAAGATTTAGGATTATGTTGTAATTTGGAGATTGTATAAAACTATTTAAGGGCAAAAAGAGTAAAATGTGGGTCAACTTAAACAGCTTTATAAGCTAAAAAGAAAAAGCACCTCTACCCCCAGGCTTTACCTTTTGGCTTCTGGCATTAAAAACGTTTTTTTTACTTAAAAAAGCTATTTGAGTAGTGCCAAACAGCAAAATAGTCAAAAATCAGCTTTTTAAGTCAGTTGACCAGCCTTTAAGCTGAGCCAAACAGGCTCTAAATTGATAGTTTAAAACACAAAGGTCATACCAATGGTCATTCTTATAACTCCAAAATAAAGCAATTTAATATGTAAAATATTAATATTAAAATGCTAATAACCTAACATTAATATTTTGTTTGGTATTCTTTTTCAGCCGGCGTAATACATTAATATGCCTTTTTACTTGACCTCGTTTCACGTTTAAGCTCTCCAACTTTGGGTGTACACAAATAAATACTTAAACTTGTATAAGGTTGAACAAGTAGACACATGAGTCCTATGTGACATAATACACGTTGGATATCAAATAGGACGTATGTGTTTAATTTTTCAATTTTATACAAGATTAAATATATCTTGGAGCACAAATGTGAACTGGGACAAAGTTAAAAGTCATATCTATGTATTATGTCTTTTCAACCTATGTATAACTAATGGTTGCATTATACACTATTACGTATAGGGGTGTGCAAAATCGAACCGACCAATAAACCAAACTGAAAAAAATGTTATTGGATTATTGAGTTTTTAATGGGTTTATAAAAAAAATTGGGTTATTGGTTCGATATCGATTTTTACCATTGGGTTATTGGGTAAACTGATAACCCAATAAGACGGTAATAATTTATTATTTTACCTTTCTAATTATTAAATATTAAATAATTTAATATATAATTAGACACTATAATTATATCAAATTATTAGTACTATATCAACTTTATACTAGGTCGTTTTACTAGTTTTTATTTTTTACTCAAAATCTAAAGATTAAAGTAAGAGGTTCACAATTATAGTTATTTGATTTTTGTTTTAGTTTTAGTCTTGTTGGACTATTTATTTTTATTTTAGTTTGTAATTATAGGTTATAACATTTGCAAGTTTGTAAAGGTCCGTAATTTGATTAACATAAAAAATTTCATACTATATTTTGGTGGTAACATGTAATTATAGCTTTCGTACTATATTTTCTCTTATTGACGCAATTTTTCATTGTCTTTCTTGTTTCACTATATCAAAGCATTAAGAGGAGTGAAAAGACATATAATATTTTACGGACTTTTTCTTACTGGGTAAACTTGACCGATAATGAAAAAAATTGATAAACCGAAGCGAACCGATCAATACACACCCCTTATTATGTATTAAAAAAGTGTTCATTGCTACTATCATGAATTCTAGGTATTAGCAATATAATGATTTTAATGTATGCACAACATGATAAAAAACCCAATTGCCCTAACAAAAATTTTTTCTTTTTCACCAAAATAGTGGAGGGTATCTATCTTTGTAAATAACTTTTTATATATAATGAGTGATATTTTTAGTGCATGGCTTAAGTCATTCATATACACTTAAAATTATCCGCATAATTCATTTAGACAATTGAACTGAAGCTTGTTCCTATTGAACATGTCTACCCTTTAGAATTTGAATCATTTAAACATTTTTTACCTATATGACATTTTAACCGTAATAGATGGACAAAAGAGCGCGTGAAAGCATCTAATTACACTTTTTAAAATAAAATAAAAAACTCTTTCTTCCACCTTACCACTAATCAGCACCACCGCTGCCCCCTCTTCCATTAACGCCATTGCTGGTTCATTTTTATTTCAAATTTTATTTCTTTTCCTTTTTTTGGAATCTTTTTCATATTGTTGATTTATGAAAACAAACAAACTTACAAATTTGTAACTTAATCTTATTTTGGGAGACTTATGGCGGGGTAAAAGAAACTCGAAAGACTTATTTGAGTCCTGTCTATTGGTGACGATGAGTTTTTCACTCATAAAGGTTACTCTTTCGCCGGAGAAAGAAGAACAATAATTAGAACCCCAATACGACACCGATGACGATGAAAATAATGAAATTCCATATAATCATCACAAACCCCTTTTCAACCCCAACCCTTCTTCTTCTGAGCTCTCGTCTGCGCTTGACACTTTTTTCAAAGTAAAATTCTCTAATTTACTCTCACTTTTTTTAAATTAATGCAGCAAAATAATAATCTAAAAAAGGATAGGGCAATAAGAAAGTTATATCCTTTTTTCATGTTAATATGTGAAGTACAGTATGAAGCATTCATGCTTAAAATTATTGGAGATTTTACGGTTGCCGAAGTTATTAAACAATGTTAAAGAGTTGGAATGGACAGCGATATGGTAGTGGAAATTGCCGGGAGAAAAAAAACAAAAAAAAAATAAACCCCCCCCACAAAAAAAAAAAAATTGGGTTTCGCAGGAAAGTTAGTCGTTGGAACTAAAGATTATTTAATAGTTTTTTAATTAGTAAGTAATTTTTTTCCATTCACATTGTAATAAATTTAAAAATATCTTTTTAAAATTCAAATAACACATTATTTAATTTGTCAAGTTGCCACATCATCATCGCAAGCGTATTTCACTCATTTTATACTTTTAGCTAATGGTCCAAAATAATGTTCAAATGATTTAAATTCAAAGGGGTAGAGGTGTTCAATAGGTACAAGCTTGAATTTAGGTGTCTAGGTGAATTTTGCAGATAACTTCAAGTGTCTGTTGATGACTTAAGCCTTAATGGATCAAGCCAAATAATGTATTAAAATAATGACTTAAGTCATCGACAGCCACTTAAAGTTGTCCACGTAATTCACTTAAACACCTCAACTAGGACATATGCCTATTGAACACCTAAATTCTTCAAAATATATGTCTATTAAACACAAACGCTGATGTGGCGAAATAAGTGCATGTCACTGCTACTTAGCGCGTGAATAGAGTAAAATTTTATTTTTTATTTATTTTTTGTTAAATGATACCTATTTTTTAACCGTTGACATGCATTAACTAAATAATTAAAATATAATATTAGTTCCACATCAATCTTTTCATACCAACCCACTACACCCACAACGCCATACCCATGCACCAGTGGTCATCTTCTACCTCCACCATTTTAATGATTTTAAATTCTTAGCATTTTTTTTCATCCCTTTTTTTTCTTCATTTTTTGTAAATTTTTTTTGCTAATTTAATATGCGAGAAGAAGAAATTTTTTGAACACTGGAGTTAAAAATTGATCGATATCGTCCATCTCTATTTCGATCACTCCGATTGAACAAACATCGCCACTCATTAAACTTACTAACGATGATATTAAAATTTTTAACATACTTTCAATTTTTCTTCGTCACAAATTTCAAAAATAATTTAGTGACGTTTATTTATTTTCACAAAAAACTCAAAACGAATGAAGAATAACGGATCTAGAAAAATGAATTTAAGCGGAGAATTTTAATTTTGTTATCTTAGTTAACAATGGAGAAATTGATGGTGGCTGCAGGGTTCACAGGGTAAAAGAAAGAAGAAAGGTCAAGGATTAGGTGGGGGTGGAGGAGATTTTCTTTTTAAATATTTTTGTGATTAATAAATAAAGGCTGAAAAGTATTTTCATTTTTAAAATGAAAAAAAATTATATTTTATTTGACTGAGACTGGGACCATTTGCAAGAGCCATAATTTTTATTTGTCATGTTTTAAGCGGATGTGCTTGGAATTACAATGGCAAAACAATGTTAAAGAAGTTTTCATTTATGTGCATAGATCCATATTCTTAATATTAAAGAACCTGACATTCTAATAGGTAATACTCTAGTTGGAGTGTCTGAGTGAATTATGCAGACAACTTTAAGGGGACTATCGATGACTTAAGCCTAAAATAATTTATGTACAATAAATGCAAGCATAATTAATACATCACTGTTAATACAAGCATAACTAATACAATTTATTTAGAATTATTCAATATACTCTACCAAATGCATAAATCTGTATCTTATGAGTTATAAATTTATTAAGATATAATGTTCTAAAATTGAATTTATATTTTACGAGGCATAATTTGTAACTTAGGAATTTTGCTTTGTAAATTTCTTTTTCCTTTTATTTTAAAGCATACATTTTTATAAAATTCTTGACTGTCATTACCAAGTTGATGCATCTATAATAGTCATTGGAGCATCATTCTTATTGTTCGAGTTAATTGAACTGGTGGATATGATCTCACAAAAGTTTAATGGTAGGACAATCAAATCTTAATATTAATTCTTAAGTAATGATTCTACAGGTGACTTTTTTTTTAATGAATAGCCATATGTATATCTTATATATTTGTTATATAATGTATAATTATATATCATTGTTGTGTATATATTTATATACGATGTTTATAGAATCTTTATACGTTATAATAACTTCGACCAACTCAAATCTCTTCTAAACAGTTTGAGATTTTAGTTATAAAATACTGTATATAATTTGAATATTTTGATATATTATTTATTCTAAATAATCCACATTTTTATATTAAAATTTTAAGTATGGGAACACTATTTTCCAATTTTCTTCTTCAATGACTTCTTTTTCCCTTTCTATGTCAATTTCCGACCTTGTGCATCTTTGATAATGTCAATAGCTTCATCAGAAAGAAAGAAATGAAACAAAGTGGGCTGACCAAAATTGAAGAAGAAAAAAGGGCTAATGCATCTTCTTCCCAGCAATAAAGTGGGACGAAATAAGAAATACAAGTCTTATGTTTTTCTTATTTCGGATATATCTCATTTTATTTTTTTAGTTTATTTGAGCTACATATTAATGTATACGAGTCAATATTTAATATATCCGAGCTAAATATTATGTATCCGATTTATTTTATAATGTATTCGAACTACATATTATATATTTGAGCTACATATTATGTATCAAGTTTATGTTATAATGTATCCGAGCCACATATTAGTATATTGGTTGTGTTACTTTTTAAGTGATTAATATAATTACAAATTAAAGAGGGATAATTTGTAATTTCATATTAAAACTATGTGATTTATGCGAGATCTACTAAATAAATACTAATTAACATTGTTTAGAGTATCGTCAATGTTACGTCAATAATAAATACTACCATACGAATTACTTTGTATATACTAATTTAAGTATATAAGTATCCATCGATCGTACGCAATCAACATATCATTTTTACAAGCTAAAATTGATGGTAAAAGATAATGATTGCTTTATTTCTTGTATTTTTTGTTGAGAGCTTTATTGAACTAACATTTAATGTATTTTATAGAGTTGTCAAAAAGGTCGATCCAAACCTATCTGTCCAAGTCTCGCAGCCAAGGAATTTAAATGGTTAGGGTGGACTGGCCTTTCATTTGAAAGGTCTTGAAAATGCTCAACCCAATTCAATTCTAGAAGGGCCGAAGGTTGAGGCGGGCTAACCTTTATTTTTATTTTTTTCTCAATTCAAATTTATAATTCTATAACATCAAGAAAATGAGAATATTTTCAAATAAATATGACAAACAATGGTGTCATTTTAATAACACTAGCAAAAAAATCTAATGTAATTAGCATGTATCTCACATAGCGTATACACGAGCGAGATAAAAGAGTGACAAACAAAACGAAAGGCAGGCGAGGACGCGAGATTTATCTATGAATTCTAGATACATGTGAATCTACCTAGATATTGTGTATCCAGATCAAACTAACTTAATTTTGAGTCCATATATCTGGACCTATCAAAATCTAGTAAGATTCATAATATTATAACATAGCGTATTTAAGAAATTAGATTATATTGAGATTATTGTAAGTTACTCTTAAATAAAAAATTTTGACCTACGGACTGACCCCGACTCGACCTTGATCAAGCCTCAAAGGCCAATGACTTATATAGACCGAACTTATAAGTATTAATTTAAAATGGCTTGAAAAATTCTATCACATCCTACAATTTTAATAGATTGAATTGGGCCAGTTCCATGATACTAAGCTTATTTTGACGGCTTTAATATTTAACAACAATTACATTTATGCTATATTTGGTTGTTGTTTCAATTTTGATATATGCAATAGCTATATTACACATAACGTCATACAACTTTACCACTTACACAGTGAAATAATTATGCATCACTAATTCCTATATTAATATAGCTAACTCTCTTATTATTATTTTGTTTGACTAACTAATTTTTGTATAACTTATTTTTTAAAGCAAATGGCCTGTAAATCTACTCCAAAGAAATTAATAATGCAGCAAAGATTTATTGACTTTTATTGGCATTATAAGAAGAGAAAATGTCAACAAAAAGAATGAAAAAGAAAAGAATGAAGATTCACAAGATCCATTAAACTTCATTTTTTCTTTACCTTAGCTTCTCTTTTTGGACGCTTTATCATATGATAATGTTAAACAATTTTTAACATATAGTCACCGACGTAAAATAATATCACAGAAATTGAAAAAGTAAACCTACGTCAATTCAATTTTTTCTAATTAAAATGTGACTGACTATTATGTCAAAGTAAAAATAAATAAAATCAGATGTTTCAAAAAGTTGAGATAATTAGGCTAAAATTCATCATCATGGGCCAACCTGTCACACATCATATACAAGCTAAAAACACATAATTTTCTTTTTAATTTAATGTCGATATTATGTTGAATTTCAATTAATCTTGATTCGCTATCACATATGGTGTTATTTTATATTTTACTATACGCAAAGTTTCATTAGGAAAAAATAATATTTATCAAAAAAAATTTTATCTATCGAACTCAACTCCAAAATCTTTATTAAAGAAAGAGCAGTCTTATATACTGCACCTATATTTTTTTACTGGTGAAAAGGCACATACTTGTGTTTGCATTACGACAAATTCTTGTTGATCATCAGTCAGTAGTTGAAAGTGCTTCTAATGTATATATCTAGCTAAATTTTCCACTTCTAAATGATCTATAAATGAAATATATTTATATACCTACCTAATTAAATGCCCCAAATAGTCAAACTTGTGCTGTTAAAGGAAAAAAATAAACGTGGAATTTACTTCTTTAGAGTTGATCAAACTAAACCGCAATTCACCAAATAATATGTTTTTTTTATAAATTTAAAGAACTAGTATAAACGTATTTTACATTAACATTTTAGGACATATTTTGTTTTTTAAAAACTAACAGCGTTAGATTGATATATGTTACTGTAACTAACCTTTACTCCTAACGTTTTAGTAATGTTTTAGGAGTAAAACGTTACTGTAAGTAACATATATCAATCTAACGCCGTCAGCTTTTAAAAAATAAAATATATTCTAAAACGTTAATGTGAAATTAGTTTATATTAATTTTATAAAATTTGAAAAAAACATATTATTTTAATGAATTACTTTATATAATGACTTAGTTTGCTCAAAATTTCGAAATTTTGCATAGGCTTTGTAATTTTATCACCACATGCACCTATTTAGCTTGGGTTGGAGTCAGATAAAATCCAATCCAATAATATGGGCTAAACCAACATAATTGATGAACATGGCTTAATCATTGGACCGTTTTATATATTGAATTTCTTGTTGAGTCAGAATTATTCACATGAATTTCATATAGACTAAGGCCCTATTTTTTTAAGAAAAAAATGGGGTTGGGAAAGGAAAAGGTAGTAAAACTTTTCGCCAATAAAATAGAAGTTCGAGTAATAAATCAATTGAGCGATTAAAGTTCTTGGTTCAACAAAAGAACTCACTAATCCCTCATAAAGCCTTCTATTAGATGTGAGGGGGCGCGGAGCCATTGGATAAAGGCTTAGGGCTTATAAATATATGATTAGTTCAATAGGAACATTAAGTTGGCAACCTTAAAAAAGGATGAAAAGCAATCTTCTATAACAAGTGATTAGATCAAGAATTCAGGATACAACTACACTTTCGTAAAAAAAAAAATACTAAATAGTCAGAAAATTTAGTCAAAAAATTAAAAAATTATAAAAAAATTTAATTTAAAATAAACTGATCTTTTTTTCATTTTTTAGTTTAATATAGAATAAAAATATTTTTAAAAATAAAATATCATAGAAAGAATCTCAAATTATGTCTTTTTCATTTTCTAGTCTAACTTAAATTCTGAAAGAATTCTTCATATCATTTATCATGGGATTTCATTTCCTTTTGATCAAAACAAGATAAGAAAAGGAAGAGAGAAAAAAAGAGTCAAAGTTAATTAAATTGGGTTTACAAAAATGACTTTAGGAAAGATTAAAAAAAGGCAGAATTCAAATAATTAATCAATTGTTAATCAATTGTTGACCATGAAACATTATGAACTGAAATCCTCCTAATTAATTGGTAGCACACATCGTTGAAGTAGTCCCACAACTCATCGTTAGAGAGAGCTAATTTCAAACTAGTTGTAACATATTTATTGGGTTTGACCATCAAACTTGTTTACTTTTTTTTTTAGTTAAACTCCGAAAAATATGTCTTATAATAAAATTTTAAATTTCAGAAATTTAAAAAAAAAAGAAAAATAGTTTTTATTTTTTCACTTTAAATTACTCATTACATAATTTAGAAACAATTCTAATTTATATATTTGTGACCAAATACATCTCCAGTAATCAAATATTACAAAAAAAAATTACTGTTTTTTTTTCTTTTCAAAATTGGCTAAACACGTCATCGGTCAAGACTTTTCAAAAACCAAAATTTTCAAATTAAGAAAGAAATCATTTATTTTCTAAATGACAATTTTCATGGTAGCAAACACAAGATTAATAAATGAGTGCTTCTTAATTCAATAGTTATCATTACTTCAATATAATTTAGTATATCATGATTATGGAATTAATAGCAGTATACTTAATTTTCTGTTCAAGTAAATAAATCTCTTACAAGATATACATACAGCCTTCACAAATTAAAAATCCAACTCTTTTACACTTGCTTTTAGTCTGAAAGAATTAAAATTCTATTATTAGCTCAAGAGACAACTCACCAAGAAAACATCAAATTTACAATAAGTTAATTTGATCAAAGTACAATCATCTCATCATTAATTAAACCAATAACAATACAAAAAAACCTAGTTCAGAAAAGGATGTAAATTAAAACTAAGAAATATTCAAAGCTACAAATTAAACTTACTTCAAATGGTCAACGGCCTGGAAAAAAAAATCCTCTTCCTAAAAATATTTCCTAAGAAGTAGAGAGGGAAGGAAGGAGTTAATTTTTCAACATAATAATAAGTGTGAGTTCGATTCGTATAATTAATCCCCTTCCACTTTCCATGATCTCTTGATGTTATAGAGAAAAAAAAACACTCAACAAAAAATAATACCTACGCGCATATATTTCTTTCAAGTTAGAAAGGAGGTCGTCCCGTTGACCAATATCCTTCATGAGGTAATTGCATTGATGAGTTGAGAAGATTTGGTGGCGGTGTCCCATGAAACATTGATGGGTCACCGCCTAGTAATTGTTGTTGTTGTCCACCAGGAGATCCGAGAGGACCTCCTGGCATTGGAAGAGGATGATTTTGATCATCCTCTTCTAAGGGTAGCCTTTCATAGGCCGCATTACTAAACGAAGCAGCCATAATAACAACAGGTCCTGACGCCATAAGGGCGCCAACCACGCTTCCTCCCACCACCTGTCCTTGTCCCCCAGCTAAATAAATAGTCAACCCTGAAGCAGCTGGGGGAGCGGGTGGTGGGAGGAATGATCCGGATAGAGATAAGATCTCGAATCTTCCATGTAGAGTTACAATCTCACCGGATGAAGCTGGTTGTTTTAAATTCACATTAGTAACATTTCCCGTTCCACTCATAATGCAAACTCCTCTTTGTCTTCTTCTCGAAAAATTGGATACGCTTTCCATTACATCACAACCATCCGCGATTTCAATTATATGTGTTCGGAGAGCGTTGGCGCTGTCTCGATTGATGATAATGGGTGGTTTTGGCTTGTTTTTCGATCCAGATGGTCTTCCTCTTGGCCTTCTTGACATCTCTCCTTCATCATCCATAGCTTTTTTACTTCAATTCTATACTTTAATTTCTTCGAAAAAAGGAATGAAGAAGCTAAGAAAATTGAAGTACAGATATTTGTGTTAGGGTTTAGCAATGTAAGGTGAAGAAAATGAGAAAGAGAGTTAGATGGACCATATATGATACAATGGGTTATGTGTGTTTGGTTTTGGTAATATATTCTGCGTGCTAATGGGCGGTGGAATATGGGTCCTCCCTTCTCTCTCCCCCTATAAATAATTTATTTTGCATTCAATTTAAAAACATATTTTTTTATGCACATATTTAACCACCAACAATGTAGTGAGTAGTGAAGTCAGAAATTTCTTAAAGGATGTTCAGAAATAGCAGTGTCAGCTTGTTATGTTAAGGATATTCAAAATATGTAATTTAATTATTTTGTAGATTATTTTATTTATATGTATGCTATTTTTTTCGATCAAGGGTGTCCATCACTATGTAGAGCTATGTTTTCCTTAACCACATGTTTCAAATTCAAGTTTTGGGTATGAAATTTTTTTGAATAGGAAGCATTTACCTCTGAATGGAGGTCCTATCTGATACAAATTAAAAATAATCAAATACTAATAAGGATACTGGACATAAAAAAAAATTTAATCACCATTGTAGCAAGAAAAATTATTTGTTTGGGGTAAAGATAATATGCTATAGTGAGTATTGTCTTTGCATTTCTAGCTCTCTCCATGTGGTGCATACAATTAGGAAATCAAATAAGGTTTACTCATATGGTACTATATCTTTTCATGGCATTATTTTATGTTTTGACTCATTTAAAAAGGATTAAGATTGTTTTATATGAATTGGTTATTTTATTGAGTCTCTAATAGTGATTTCGACATGTTTAATCGGGTTATGGCGGATGAATAGAAGTTCTTCATATTTAATTAACGATTTATACTTAAATTTTAAATATATAAAACAAAAAAAGACAAATAAAAAGTGGTTCCTCCTTTAATTTAACATCATGGACCTTACACAATAAATTTAAATTAATTAAGATTCTTATACGATTATCAAACACCAACTGAGAACAAAAAATATTTATTAACTTCTGTCCCCCCCCCTTGAATTATTAAAGTATTTCTTTTTATTTTTGGAGTTAAATATTTCTCAAATTATCAAATGATGTTTAGTTGTAGAAACCCTAGATCCCTCACTTGGTATTTAATATACCTCGTGTCCATTTCGTTGGCCTGTCTTGACCCATAAACTTTCTTCATTTTGTTTGACTAACAAGAAAACAAAAACCTTCTCTTCCTCACATGATTTGATACTATACTTGATTGGTTAAGCTTTTCCATTTTTTCTTCAAAACTAAACATTCCTACCATATATCTTTGACTACTACTTACCTCCAATATTGTGATAAATACTTATTCACTTCGAATTAAAAATAGTTATTACAGATTTAATTCCTGGATTTTTAGTAATCGCTTTTAGTAGGAAGCATTTTACTTTCTAAAGTGTGACTTCTTTATACAAATCCATTTAGTCGAGCCTCAAAATAAATACAGGAAAAACTATTTGCATGTAACGTTTGTTCTTGTATAGGTATGTTGCTACTTACTAGCTGTCATTTGTTTTATGGTAGTACCATTTATTTATTTATTTTTAAAAGAAAGTCCAAAATATGAGCCCAAAATGAAATGAAAGTTTAATTTATACTCCTCTCCCTTAAATTATTTGTTGTGATTTTAAAATATAATTGTCTCAAATATTTGTTATTTTAGTAATTCAAGATTTTTTCATTTAATTTTTAAGACTACAAACATAACAATTATGAAAAACGACACATAGATATAATAAAAATTCAATAAAGAGAGATTAAGACGAAAAAAAATTCCTCTTAATTAATATTTTTTTAAAAAACGTGAGAAAGAAAAACTCGATAAATAATTTGAAAAAGAGAAAATGTCTATAGTGATGGGGGAAGTTTTACTTTCCAATTATATGAATGTGCAAACTCTTCAAGTTGTATAAAATTCTTTAATTTTTCCTCAGTTTTAGCAAACCGTGGTCCGTGGGTCCATTATATATATCAAAAAATGTCAAATACCCCTATTTTACGGGTCTTTTGTAACTTCCATCTCATCATTTAATTTGCCTTTTGGTCTCTATTGCCTAATTATTTCACTTATTATAACTCTGTGTAACTCTAGTTGGTGGTTTAATTTCTTCAATTATATATAAGTTGCTCTTCTAGGGATTATGATGATTAATACAAATAAAACTAACATTACTTTCCAAGTACATCATATATGAATAAACATTGACCAGCGATGTCTATTGACTCCTTTTGAAGTACAAAATCCACAATTTGAATGTAAAGTTGAGCTGTTTATGACCAAATAATTTCATAAAACCGAGTCAAAATTTGAATTTCAGGATTCAAAATAAGTTCTCCTGAGTTTTTCCTAATGCCAAACAAGACATTTTAATGAGAGTTACTGACCAATATCCAATATGGGTTTTGATGCATTAGCGAAAGTGTTTTATTCAGAAGAAAATTTTGTTGGAAGCGTCACTTTTTATTAAGCGCGAAAAATAAAAAGTCACTAAATATTGTGAAATAATTTGAATTTTACTCAAACTCCGCTCCTTGATGATTTAAAAAAAAAAAAGGTTTATGGAAGCACATGGTTTGACCGGAAAATACGAGAGGGGTGATGGGTTGCGAGGTTAGCGCTGACAGATAATTAGTGGCACTTGCACTTATGTTGGATCGGCCAAAAATAAGGACAAATCTACAACACTCTTCTTTTTGTACTTTCCCTATACTGCTCACTGGCTTTGCTTGATCTTACTTAAAAACTTTTATGTGTCCCCACTCAATCCAACTAAAGATGCTCTTTGTCTGCTCCCCTATCTTTCTATTTCACTATGACACACAAACGTAATATAGTGGTAGAACTGTTTCATTTTTAATAAAAATTATTGGAAGTTCATGTTATGATCTTTTGATTATGAAAAATATTTTGTTATCAAGTGTTATTCTCAGACAAGGGGTTTCGAATATCAAATAGAAAAAAAAAAGAGGATGACATTTCCTTCAACATGAATCACACACTCAACGCCACAATGTCCATGACTTCCATTTAATGCAAGTGATTAAATATTTATAGGTAAGAAAATGACACATATCATATATTTATTAGTTTGTTGTCATAAACCTCCTTGAAACAGCCATGAGAGAAGTCAAGGATCGAGTTGCTCTTGTGTTGCACATGCAAATTTGAGGTAATCAAGATATAAAATGGTGTCAACGTTATCTATTGGTTCGATTAATAATGACACCTGATTATAATGCAAGCTGTTAACTTCTGTCTTAATTAATTAACCATCCATGTGTCATCTGAGTACCTTATAATTAGATATATTAGTTTTATACAATATGATACCATTATTATTTTTAATTTTATTTTTGTTAATTTTTGTCTTGGACTTCTCGAATCGGAGGAGAGTTAAAGATTTTGAATTTATAAAATTTAAAATTTAAAAAAAACAGCTAATTGATTTTTAATACAAATACAAAGTCTTGATCAAAATAATTGAATTATGTCGAACCTATAAATTATCCGCGTCTTGAAATGGCCAGGTGGGTTGGCTGACCAACAAAATATGGAATTAATTGGTAATTCCTAGCTATTTGTCACTTAAACACTCCTAGCTAATTGAATTTTTCTTATAATTCATCATTTATTCGTAATTAAACGAAGATTTAGCATGAAATTTTTATCATTTAAATGCGACATTTTGTTTATGGCATTTCTCATTTTCTAATTGTGAAAATTAAGCAAATTCTCATGTTAATCGAACCTATTAACTTTAATTTTTATGAAAAGGCACCTAATTAAATTTTTGGTTTAGTTTCCCAGAGTCTCTCTCTGTGTTTACTTATCTTGCAGGAAGGAAGACTAGTTAGTTGTGGATATGTGAGCTTAAGATTAGTAATTAAGAATATGTAAATTTGATGTTAATTAAATTAAATTGTTCAAATCGACAAATATGAGGTATACATGTGAGTTGTTGTCATACGTTAGGAATCAATGCAATGATGAATCAACTTGTTTTATTTAAGGGCTCACAAGTTCAACCTTATTTGCTGCTACTTGATATATTATGTAACTCAACTCCTGTCAACTCTGTCCCTTTCAGACTCCAAGAAGATGCCACTTTCCTAGGCATTCATTGGCTTTCTGTTCGCGACAATAAATATACATATAAAAAAAAAAGTTAAAGCATTTATCAGAATTAATTGATCGACATTATATTTAATATTGCTCTAAATTTTAAAGACATTTATAAAGAGTGCTATATTGAGCTGACATTTTTACGGTGGAACTTAATTGCATGAATCAAATCTGTTTTGTGGCTTCACAGCAAAAAGAACATAGCTTTCAATATCTTTTGTGACTCGTAACTTAGGTATAATAACACGGCCGTATTCATGTGAATCCATGTTTTTCTCCTAAAATCATGTATATTAGTACTTATTATATTTTATTTATATATTTTTTTAAATATGGATGTGTGAATCCACATTCGAAATATCATATAATGTGATGATGATTGTGTGCATCACTCGAAGTAGGTTAGAAATTTAAATTTTATATCTATTTTTTTTCCCTTTCTAAAATTGGGTAAGACCTCCCTAAGTGGTTATTGGTAACAACACTTAGGCGTTTTATTTTTAGAATTTTAATTGTTTGCAATGATAATAACTTAAAAAGTCGAATCAATTAAATTTGTATCTTAGAATCAAACATTTTTTTTATATTATAGGTGCGCTCATCATCTAGAAACCCTGTATAGGCAAAGATAACTTTAGAAATATCAAGTAAAACAGTGTAGGTAAAATATGTAGTCTGATCAATGTATAGACATCTGAATATGATAATAGACAACCTAAAACTTACTGAAATTGTCACATACAGAACATTTGACTCTGAATAACTGGAGGCAAAGAGATTATCATATATACTAAGACGAGTAGCTACATATGTGGTTGATGTTAGGATCGAATTCACGCACACACACTAGATGAATGAAAAACACAAGAACTTTCAAGAGAAAGAGATGACGAAAAGTTAAGGATTAGTAATCCTTTTTAGAAATCGAATGGATTCGGTCTTATACATACGCGAGGAAGGTAATCAAAAAAGAAGAGAAAACCCAATATTTCGTGGTAACACCCCGTAAGTAAACTTCCACGGCGGTAAGGTATATATATATATTAATTAAATCAGGCTCCACTACCTAACAGTTGATTGGCAGAACAATCAATTTGAAGGATCAATTAGTGTTTGACCAAACTTCTCCCAGAAGCTTGTTCAGACATTTTATAAGTAAAATCTTAAAAGGAACAAGTGAGATGGATTTAGTGTCTTGTATCATGATCTTTAACTAATTTAGGTTAGCATGGATGGTGCTCCTTAGTTGAGGAAAATGGACCTAAGAACCTAGTCCACATACCAAGAGCTCTCTTTTGTTATTGAAAATATGTTTTAAGTTTGTTTGATAGTACTCAGATAAATGATTTCACAACAAATATAGCACGCGCAAAAGCATTGCTGCACAGCTTCAACATGAAAAAAATGAAAGTGAAGGTTAAACAACTTCATCAATAAACTTTCAGAAAAGCACCCATGTACTCATTTGGATAACAGATCATAACTGTTGCTTCTTCATCATACACTAATTCTGCTACTATATTCTATAATTTGGAATGATCTTTGATTCTTTTTTTCTTTGCAGTCATCTTGCATAGAGTATTTGAACGTGGAAATTTTTTGGAGTTCATCTGGATTCTTAATCATCAAATGTGAGTGATCATTTCTACGTACCCTCGTCATACTTCCAAGTTTTTCTTAGAAATCTCATTTTGTTGTCCATTATTTAAGGTATATATTGATCACTAAGTTTACCTGAAAGTGTCTCGAATTAGTTCATAGATGTTTGATTTGTGCTAACGTGATGCTTATACATAGCCGGTAGAGTGATTGCACTGATTCTCGTGGAAATGTGCTAATGAATTTGTTACTAGCGTGATGCTTATACATAGTCTGCTAATGAATTTGTTGACTAACAGAAACTTTTATTGTATTGTCTCGTTTCGTTGTGGTATAGTTTTTACTGAACCCCAAAAGAGCAGCTAATCTTGCTAGGAATCAATTGTATTGCACATTGGATATGCTCAAATAGTGCAAAAAAACAGCAAGAGTTTCAGGGTTTAATGGGAAAACAGAGGAAATTAAAATATTTTAATGCAACATGCTACAGAGTGATCTAACACAACAAGTAAGCGTTCATGTTTTATTGAGCCAACGTATTGCAAACTGAATTTCGCTCGAACACACGATCAAGCTAACAGACAGCGAAAAATTGTACTATAGAATCGATAGATATTATGCACCCACACCCCATTTTACAACCTAATGTATATAAGATTTAAGTTGTGTGGGTTGACATAGTGGCCATATATACACTTTTTACACTATCAAGTTAAGCTAACTACAACAACAGATTACTTATAACTCATGCAATCTAGTAACCTATTAAATAAAAGAAATACTAACTTGTTATAACAGATTAAATTATAGTGATATGTAAAAGTTTGATGAAAGCTGTACCTAAGTATGCAAGCCACAAAAAAATTGGTGTTGCTACTTAAAGCACGTAGTCGTTCTCCAGCAACGGTCTAGTTGGAGCTTCCAATGGCAATGGCACCTCTGTATTCCCTAACAAGGGCACAACAACTGCTGCTGAATCATACAATTTGTGTCTTATTTTTAATAATCCAGACTTGTTTACAGCAACAAACAACATTCCTGTGAGAGAAAAAAATAGAAACACAGATGAAATCGTCCATGTTTTAGAGTTGATCTTTTGATGATTATTTTCATCAGGTGTAGGAGAAGGACTTGGGGCAGTATCATTAGCACTAGGAGAAGGACTTGGGACGGTATCATAGGCAATAGGAGCAGGACTTGGGGCAATATCGTTGGCACTAGGAGCAGGACTTGGGGCAATATCATAGGCGCTAGGAGCAGGACTTGGGGCGGTATCATTGGCACTAGGAGAAGGACTTGGCGCGGTATCATAGGCGCTAGGAGCAGGACTTGGGGCAGTATCATTGGCACTAGGAGCAGGACTTGGGGCGGTATCATTGGCACTAGGAGAAGGACTTGGCGCGGTATCATAGGCGCTAGGAGCAGGACTTGGGGCAGTATCATTAGCACTAGGAGCAGGACTTGGGGCGGTATCATAGGCGTTAGGAGCAGGACTTGGGGCAGTATCATTGGCACTAGGAGAAGGACTTGGCGCGGTATCATAGGCGTCAGGAGCAGGACTTGGGGCGGTATCATAGGCGTTAGGAGCAGGACTTGGGGCAGTATTCATTGGCACTAGGCAGAAAGAAAGGAAATTGGCGCGTATAATGGAGTCAGGAGCCAGGGATTGGGGCGGGTATATGGAGCTAGGAGCGAGGACTGGGGCGCGGTAGGTGCGGTGGTATAGAGGCGTAGGAGCAGGGATGGGGGCGGTATCATTGGCACTAGGAGCAGGACTTGGGGCGGTATCGCAGGCGCTAGGAGCAGGACTTGGGGCGGTATCATAGGCACTAGGAGCAGGACTTGGGGCGGTATCATAGGCACTAGGAGCAGGACTTGGGGCGGTATCATAGGCACTAGGAGCAGGACTTGGGGCAGTATCATTGGCTGTAGGAGGAGGACTTGGAGCAACTTTCACCTCAGCAACTATAGAAAAATGGCCTTGCATTCTTGTTTCACAAATATTCCCATCCTTAACATGGCCAAATTGGACAAAATTATTCGAGTAGAAGAGTAGAAGTAAAACACATTTTGGGGCAAAGACCCTGGTGCGAGCTGGACATCATAAGGGAAACTTGCTGGAAAAGGATCTTCCATGATTTGTTGTGTTCCAAGTCTCGTAGAAATTTGGCATACAAATTATGTGCATCATAAGCCAAGATTCCGAAAACTGGTGCCAAATAAGTGTAACCAGGCAAAGGATAATAAAAGGATGACCAATTAGCCAAGTTTTGGTAAACCAGAACAAGTTTCTTTACATAAGGCTCCTCTATGATCCCGGATGGGATGAAGAAATTTTTATAATAGCCACAGACTTTCCGTTTTAAGCTGTGTGTTTTAAGAATCATAGCTGAAACTTTAACCCCTGTCAAACTGGAAGGAACATACGCGTCATAAGGAACACCATTTCTGATTCGTCTCCCCGTCAATTCCCTGAAAGCATATTGCCGAAGTAAGGAATCAAGTGAGCTTTGCGCGGATGAATCTAAACTAGATGATTCAGATCCAAACAGAAATGGAATTAGAAACCAGATAATTATGTAGAAATAACTTGATGAATGCATCAGTCTGCTTAAAAAGGGGGAAAAAGGAATTCCACAACCCTTCGATCATGAAGAAGGTGGTGACGTCAATGGATAGGCGGGCGCGAAAGGAAAAGGAAAATGGATTTAGTACAAGTAGCTTGCAGATCTCAGAAAGACTAGGTGGGGCGAGAACTAACTTAGGCCACAGCTGGACAAAAAGTCAGCATCTAGATTAATTATGCTAGGCTGTTTGGAAGCCTAAGTTAATTAGTAACTGTATTTATTTTGTTTGGTTCTTTATTTTTGGTTCAAGGAAGCTCACTTCCTTATACTTAAAGGAAAATGTTGAAAATTGGAACTTCAACAACAAGTTTGATAACTTACACTTGTAGTAAAACTTGATCAATTTACTGATAACACAATGTAAAGTAGAATGTACAACAGAATGAATTGAATTAAAATATCGCAAAAAATCATTGGCTTATCAGATGGAGACTTTAAAAAAAAAAGAATCAAATCTATGGGAGATATTCATTCTCTAACGAGGGTCTTGTACGAGTCTCTGAAGCTATTGGTGCCTTTGTATTCCCAATTTTTGTCATAAGCAGTGGTACACCTCTATCAGCTGCTTCTTCCATTCTATCAATCTTTTTCTTCTTATCATACTTGTTCAAACAAGCAATCAATAAAACCAAGAAAATCAATGCCACAAATCCACCACCAACTGATCCAAATATCACCCAATTTTTCCTACCACCACTTCTATCACCTCCACTGGCGGGTTCGGGTTCGGGTTCTGGTTCTGGTTCTGGCTCAGCAGCAGTAGTAAACTCAACCACTATAGAGAAGTGTCCTTGTTTCGTCGTCTTACATACATTCCCACTCAATATATTGTCAAACTCAACTGCACCATCCAAGTTAAAGTAGACACACTTAGGAAACAACCCCATTGGCACAGGCTTCACTATACTAGAAAAATTAACCAAAATGGGATTCTTTGAAGGTCTGATATCCAACTCAGGCAAATTAATGGATGACAAATTCGAAGCATCATAAGTTAAAATACCCAAAACTGGTGTTAAATGAATATGACCTGGTAAAGGGTAATACAAATCAGACCAATTGGCTAAATTATGATACACCAAAACAAGCCTCTCTACATAAGGTTGCTCCAAAACACCAATTGGGATATGAAATTCTTTGTATTTACTAACACCCCTTCTCCTCATACTCCCACTTCTTAACCTCAGTGCAGAAACTTTGATTCCAGTATAATTAAAAGGCACACTCCCATCATAAGGAATCCCAGTTCTTGGCCTAACAAATGCCCTAAAAGCATAATCTTGAAGAACTGAATCAAGCAGCCTTGATGAAAATTCTGCATTTATTGCTGTTAGCAAAAGAATAATCTGAAAAAATGCAACAAGAAACATCAGATCTATAAAGGGTGTTGGAAATTTCTCTTGATGAAGTACAATTTTGAAAGAAAATTTTTTTCCATCCCCTTTACATTCTTGATTTTTTTCTTTTTTATTTGTTATAAGCAAGAAAGGAATAGATTACAATAATCTTGAATGCACCTCCATATTCACAAGTATGGATTTTTTTTTCTAATGAAATGTAGTTGTCATTAAGATATTTAAGAGGAAATATCACAAGCACAAAACACCAATTATTTTGTTAAAGAAAAAAAAAAGAGATGTGGTGGAGGGGCTATTGGAGTAAATGATATTAGAGTATTTAATGATAGAATATGATGGAATCGAAATCCTGTTTGATGATAGACAAGAAGCACAAATAATCAATAGCCAAATTGTACGACAGCAAAAGAAGCCAAGATCGAGCACAAGATCGGGTAAAATGGGTCAAGCCAAGTAATCAAACCAAATAGAGTTATTTGTCAAAGCCAAAAAATAATTATTAAAGGGCTTAAGTTGATGATACAAATAATGAAAACCTTACAATAAGTATTAAGGAAGGAAGTTGTATATATAAGGAATGGTATTCAAAGGGCGAATCCTTGTTTAATTAATAACTTCTTACCTTTATATGAAGTATTAAGGAAAACATTAAAATATTATAAGGAAGGAAGTTGTATATATAAGATTGTACTTTAAAAGGGAATACTTGTTTAATAATAAACTTCCTTACCTTATATGATAAGGACATGAAGGAAAAAGGGCATTTCAGAAGAAGAAGACGCATGATGAAGAACACGACACGGACTTCACGCAGAGAGAAAAGAGAGATTTATCAATCGAATAGAGTCTTCAAGGACGATAGATTGCTAAGTTTAAAAAGTCGTCAAGATCGATAGAGAATTTTTCCAGCAAAGCCCAGAACAATAGTATTGCTATTCACTGAAATATATCATCTTGAGAGCAGCAGTATGTTCTGGAGAAAAAAAAGCAGGCCTTCGTCACAGAAACGCCAAGGACCAGTGGTTCACCTGCAATCACAGCAAAAAATACCAGACCAGGTTCACGAAACCTGTTCTTACTCGAACCTATGGGATATGGAAGTTTGATCATTAAGTCTAAGGTTATTAGTATTTGTTGGATTGTTCTAGGGTTATATGAGTTGTAATTAATCCTAGATTTGTAAAAAGATGTGGGTTGACTTCTTGGGACGTTGAGTCTGTTGAGAGATTTGTAACAAGAAGGGGTGACTTCTTGGGGTTGATGAGTCGTGACGAAGATTTGTAAAAGAAGTGGGTTGACTTCTTGGGGGTTGATTGCGTCTTGAGAGTTGTACAAAGGGTGGGTTTGGCTCTTGTAGGGTGAGATTAGTGAGAATTGTAACAAAAAGGTGGGGTGGGGGTTTGAACCTTTTGGAGAGATCGATTGGAGTCAATCAAGGGAGTAGAGAGATAAGACTTTGATTATTGAGTTGTAATCCAAAATCGTATAGTTGAAGAATAAAACGAGGTTTTTTTTTTTTCATTCCTGAGTGAGGAAGGTTTTGGAAGGTTTTTAATTCAGTTTAAGTGTTTGGGTCTTACTCATGTCTTTACGTAAAAGAAACTTACACGACCTGGTTCGTTGGTCTGGGGTAGGTTTTTCAATGGTATCAGAGCAGGTTTTTTCGTTAAAAGATTCACACCTTGGAGGGGCTATTGGAGTAAATGATATTAGAGTATTTAAGATTTGAGTAGATAAAAATGGATAACAAATAAATGGAAGCAACAAACATACAGCTGTGCCTAGAGAGTAAAGAGAAAAGATAGTCATATTCAGACAAATCATCAAGGTGAAATGGGGACCTTAACTCTTCCCTGTGGAGCATGGGAGTTTCAGCTACTACTACACACGTGACTCGAAGGGCGGTGACAGATAGGATCGAAAAGTTCATCTGAATTTGAACGAATACATTATTAGAACTTTTTTTTTTATGTATATACAGTAGTCAGTAAACATTGAATTTACTTTGATTTTGGTTCAACTAAATCTTGATGTTTATATATTGTTAAAATTAGTTTTTATGTATATATAATAAATATTGAATTCACTTTGACTTTTTCTGTATTTATTACTTTTTATTTTAAATTCTATTTTCATTACTATATTAACTAATATTGGAAATAATTCAGAGAGTCAATTTTTTTTATTAGAAAAAAGATTTTAATAAACAGAGAAATTTTTTATTAGAAAAGGTTGAGTTTTTGTTATTTCACCCGAAACTCATTTAACTTTTTTGTTACTTATTGAAAAGGAAAGTCTTGCCCTTTTGTTATTTTACTCAAAAAGTAAATCAGAAAGAGATATATCAAATCAATTTTGGAAAAAAAAATTAATAAGTACTATTACCAAATTTACATTGTAAAATATAGCCTAAAATTTACATAACATAAGTTTAGTTCAAAAACAGAATCTGATATACAACAATATATATTTGGTATATAATAATATAGAAAATTTTCATTTTACCTTTCACAAAAAAATTTAAAAACTTGATATACAATATTATACCCCCAATATACAAGATGATACAAAGTTATAATATTATACAAATCACTATCATAATTGAAAGTTTCTCTTCCAAGACAAACGCTAATAATATTATTCTTGATGTACCCCTTAGAATTGTTACATTCTACCTATATGAAATCACGTCACCATATATAATTGTTTACGAAAGTATTTACAAGTTTTTGAGCTATGAAATTGCCTGAAAACATGAAAACCGAACAAGACACTGTTTTCTTAGATTATCAGGTGGTGCATTGTATATTGCATTATTATTAGTCTTGAGGCAACAATCATTGCTTATGTCTTGTGACTTTGAAACGGGTGTTGCACAAGTACTTGTCTATGATATTTTAGAGGACGTGGGAAACTATCATTACAAATTATTTTCTTACGAGTGACATCAATAGCTTACTCAATTTAGTATGTCTATGAATTGATAAACGATAGATTTTAAAACTTAATCAAACCACAGATACATAATCCAAATCAATAATTCAATTTTGCCTTTGACCTAGGTTGTTTTTTCTTTTCGAAAGAACTAAAATTATTAACTCGTTATTGAAACATTCAAAATCTCTTTTATATTCTTTTAATATACAAATAATAATTGTCAATACAATAAATAGGAAAAATGCACAAAGAAAGATATAGGAATTATGTACTTATAAAACGGAGCCCGACAATGACTATGCCCATAATTCTTAGAAATGTTGGATCATAAGGGTCTATATTTTGAATTAATTTTAAAAATGAAATGGTATAACATAAAAAAAAATATTATTGATTAGTTTAGATGATAAATAATTAAGGGAAAATGGTATGAAATAGCAAATAATTTATTCGAATTAAATATTATAGTCATGGTTTATTTTATTTGTAATTCATAATAAATATTTAATTTTTTATCATTTGATTCGGTATACAATTAGTCATTTTATATATTTCGATATAAACGGTATAAAATGCATTTGTGTTAGTATAAAATGAGAGAAAAATGTATATACAAATATATATATTTTCATCCTATACACTTATGATTATACAAATACAGATCTTATTATACAAAGTACAATGTATAAATGAATTTATACAAAACTGAACAATTTATATAAAATTGGATGTATCTAGTGAATTATGCGAATCAAAAGTTCCATAGCAAACATAAAATTTGTTATGAAGCACAATTATACAAATTATAGCGATAACATTTAAATATTATTTTATATTTGCTATATGTGAAAGTTGTTTGGTGATAATGCTTTAATTCCCGGCCAATAGACATCTTTACACTATTCAACTGGCTTTCGTTTGTGTTCTATTTAATCTTGTTCCATTTGTAATCCTTAAATCCCATTTTTTTTTATGTACTATTTAAGCAAAAAATATTTAATATTGTGAAATTTTTTATTTTTATTTATGCTCCCCAATTGCAGTTTTGCATTTTAAAAAATGGATGTTCGTTTTGTTACTTTTCATGTAAAAATAATTAAAAAAATTAATGGATGAACATCGTTTCGTTTTATAAAAAATCTTTTTCTGAATTTCTTTATATTTTGCATGAAATAACTAATGAAAGTGTGTCACTTTTTTTTTTGATTGACAATTCGACAGATAGGAGTGGCGATTAATATCCATCGTTAAAAAATTACACCGTAGTCACATATAAATATTTTTTAATGTGTGTATATATATATATATCATGTTATATATACATCATGTTAATCCTCCTTGACTTCTATGTAATTTTGATTTTATATATTTTAATATTTCTCGATCAAAATTCTTGTTACGCCATGCCGGACAAGGTCGGTTGAATTTTAGCGTTTTTTTCTTAAAAATTCCACTTGGATCCAATTTTGATCCATTCGAATAAAATCTTTTCTTTAGTTACATTTATTTGTTATCAGGAATTTCCACTCAATTTGCAGTTGGGAGGTCCTTTAAGTTATTCTTAATTATCAATAGATCTTCCATTATTCCACATATAATATATATTTATATAATAAAGCATAAAACAATGATTAAGAGGGATACATCTTTTAGAGTTAGTTAAATAATCAAGATTAGTGCGCATAAGATTATAAGCATTAACCAACGCACTATACCATCTGAAATAATATTATTAGTTTACAATTACACTCACAACCAAACTAGTGCTACGTTTCGACAAATAATTAAGATTAGATTAGAGAATAATTGATCATGATTTCATACCGTTATAATTGCAACTTCTCTGATTCGTCGTGATAGAAATGTGTTTTTGTTAGTTTAATCTATCCGCTCATAAAAAATGAAGAATGTTGAATGATTGTTAATCTTTCTTTAAAATATATATGTACTAATATAAATATAATACAGTATCTATATAGACTATAGAGTGCATATTTTTAATTTGTTTGTATCATTGGAGTTTGGGAAGTGGTCATTTGCTTAAGAATATAGATACTAGCTAGTAAGTTTTGGACATGCCGTATAAAATCATAATCTGACTTTAAATTGATTTAAATATATAGTTTGTATTTTTTAAAAGTTATATTTTTCTCATAAATATAAATATTTCAAAAAATTTCAATTCTTTTTATACAATCGTATCAAATTCATAATTCTTAATTTATAAACAAGATACTGAAATATCTTAAGATGTTGATTGATAAATCACTTATATTAATGTTTCTTTTGTAATAAATTTTTGTGATTACAAAATTTTTAAATAAATAAAATTTTATAAAGATCAATCAATTAGTCAATAATAGTAATAATTAGTTGTTCTTCAATACGGATTACAATCAAATTTGTTTAAAATATCGAATTAATATAATTTAATTTAAGTTTGAAAATTAATCAAATTGAATTTTAAAAAGTACAACATGACAAATAAAAATGAATGAAGAAAGTATTACTTAACTTAATTACTCAATCTTCAAGAATAATTTTTAAATTTTCTCCACGTTTACCCTTCATTAGATTTTTTTATATGATGAGTTCAAAAAACTTTAATTGCTTTGCAATACTTGGTTGGTAGTAATTATCATGATGTATGTTTGGTCTCTCCATAGGGTACTTTAACAATAATTAAAAAGGATAAAATAAAAAGTAACGATATTATTCTGTTCACTCTTTATCTCTGTTTAAGCCTACTTCCTTCAGCTATGTATTTAATATATGTACATATTTCATGTGATAATCGAATTTTTTGGTTACAAAAGCTACCATTGATTCTTTAAGAAAACATGTGGAGAATTTATCTGCACCGATTACCTATAATTTCAAATTGAAATCTTGTCCCACATTATTCTCCATTTCTACCATTGGTCTATCATGTGATTGTTAAATTAGGCTTTGAGCCATATTGTCCATTAAAACATAAATTACTTTCATTATCGAGACGATTAGAGGTTCAAAAAAGCATGATCAAGTCCCACAACAGTTTTAGGATAGAAAATTGATCTCTTGATATGATTGACAATTGTCAACCTTGAGGTTCATTTTTTAAATATGATGTTAAAGTCAGATTCATTTCAAGTTTTAATGTACTCAATGTTAGGTCCTTATATTATATTATTCATGCTCAAGATGTTGTCTCGAATGAATCAAAATGAAAATATTAATCAAAACACTCTCCGAGTTACTATTATTATTATTATTATTACTCTTTAGTATATATTAGTTTTTTTTCGAAATCATTTTCCAACTCAGCAAACACAACACGAGAAAAAACAGTTGATCTTTCATAAAAGATTTGTGAGCCATGTGTTATTTTCTTCTTTTTAGTAATACTCCTTTTTTATTTGCCTTTGCATTCTCATCATGCACTATAAATTCCCCACCAAAAATTTCCCTCTATTTATTGGTTTATTCTCACTTGGCAGTAAACAAGAAAAAAACAAACATTCCATTTTTTTTAATAGCACCAACCCCTCCACAAAAAACTGCTCCGCCTATTTTTAAAAACTAACCATTCTTGTGTAACATCACTAATATTGCAAATAGCACCACTACTATGCCTGAATACCCCATGACCAAAAAAATATGGCCCAATAATCTCATACAACAGCCCTTTAGAAATGAAATTGACAACCCCCCGGGGGCCATGTACTCCCCCCCCCTCTGGAGGCTATGAACTCTCACATGGTTTGCACAAAATATAGCCACAACAACTGCTTCAGCCCGGTAGGCTTGGTGAGCTTTCTTTAGCTGGAGCCACACTTGGTTTTACATTCGCGAACGTGACTGGATTCTCAGTCTTGAATGGACTTAGTGGTGCTATGGGGGCCTCTTTGTGGACAACGCCCTTTGGCAGCAAAAGATTTTAAGTACTTCACCAAGATATTGTATGTTTGTTTCTTTGGTATACTTGTCCTTCAATCTATTCTTGCTTGTGGCTTAATGTTGACAAGATCCTCATTAAGTTTGGCCAGCAAGAAGAGATTTCAATGGTAGCGAAAAAGTATCTTGTTTATCTTCTCCCTGATTTGGTGATCACATCTTTTTTATGTCCACTGAAAGCTTATTTGAGCACACAAAATGTTACAATCCCAATTATGTTAACCTCTGCTTTGGGGGTTGCTCTGCATATACCAATAAACGTGCTACTTTCGATGAATAAAGGGCTAGAAGGAGTTTCAATGGCGTATTGGATAACAGATTTATTGATCATGATTCTTTTGGTTATTTTTGTTGTGATATCAGAGAATACAAAAGGGCGGAGGAAATGGACAGAAGGAGGGGTCTCGGTGGGAAAAGGGGATTCTTGCACCCTCTGGATCAGAGGATATCTCAAAACTCTGGTGGACCAGGTTCGCCCACCTTACAACTTGCCTCGAATGGTGGTGCTACGAGATTTTGGTTTTGCTAACAGGGCGACTCCCGAATGCTAAACAAGCAGTTGGGGTTATAGCAATTGTGTTGAACTTTGATTATTTGATTTACTCTGTTATGCTCTCACTCGCGACATGTGCATCCATTCGTGTTTCTAATGAGCTACGGTCCTTGCAGATATTCCGCCAGTCTGCTTCACAGGCAGCATACGTGTCTTAGGCCACCTTGCAGATCGTTTCAGGCCCCCCCCTTTTGGTTGGCTCAGTCCCCCCCCCCCCTATGGCAGCAGCAGCAAGAGGAATTTGGGGTCCTCTGTTTAGCCATGATAAAGGGGTAATTAGAGGTGTGAAAAGGATCATGTTGCTAATGGCCTTAATTGAAGTTGTAAAATCCCTTTAGCAGTTTGGGCAGGGCAATTGTTCGTGGGATCAGCGAGGGAGACAGGGGGTAGGGGGAACAGAGAGTGGATGGGTAACGGGTGTTGTATCGCTCGGGACGTAGGCGGAAAGCGGAGTGGTTGAAATTCGTTGTAGTGAGAGGGGGAGAGCTTTCGATCTGTACTCATTTCTATCAATTTACCCTCCCTCAGCGTCCGCGAACTTCCAGTTTTTTGCTGTTTTTTAGCTTGTCTCGCCACCCGGATGCCCACCGCGTCGAAATCTCTTTTCCTGGATATTACGGCGAGGCCCACCATTGTCCCGCCGCAAGTCCGGGAATCACCCGGTGTCTTAAGAACAAACTGGAGGGGGACGCCTCCCCCACTTATACCCCCTCTAACCGTCCCATATTCTTAACTCTCCTGAGGAGGCCCCGGACGGGGTACAAGTTAGCTGCCGCAAGGGACGATAATTCACTAAATCGGTTGCAACCACGGGCAGACTAACGACAGGCGTGGAAAGCAGGGATGCACAATTCGCCGCGTTCTGTACTCTGGCTCGTGTTCAATGTACGGCTCATCTTTTGTCAGTGGTATTGGTTTAGGTCGTGATAGGGGACCTTGCTGTCGTCGTGTGAGATTGGAGTGTTTGTTCAGAGCGGCCTCGATGTCTGTCAAGATCGCATCAGAGAATGCAAAAGTACACAAAGGGAGATGATGCGTGACGCGCGGTGAGTCTACAAAAAGTAATGTGCAGGAGTGGGGTAAACGGTCCCTTTGTGGAATCTTGCGACTACACCATGCCTGTTTCGCGCTCCACCCGCCCCCGCCCTAACTATTCGTCAAGCTTCCCCGTTAAACGCACTTTATGTTTTCGCCCGGCGCATCTCCTCTATCCAACTTGAGCACGGTTTTCAACGCTGGTGGGCGGGTGTTCAGAGGATAACGCAAGATCGGGCAACAGAAAGATCAAGAAAAGAAATAACAAAAGACGAGGTGGGGCGAGGGATAGGACCCACCGCTATCTCATCCGTCTCTTTGCTACTCCCCACCCCTACCACCCCCCCCCCTTCACCCTCCACCAGCTATGCCTCCCCAACTCCCCCCCTTTACCCCATATTCACCCCCCCCACTCCCCCCCACCCCCACTATTTACCACCAACACCCCCCACACACCCCCACAAAACTTTTCCCCCCTTTCTTCCCCCTCAGCTACTTCTCCCCCCGCCACACTCTTCCCCTCTAGGCTTCCTTCCTACTCTTCTCTTCATTCCTTCTTCGCCCTTCCCTCCCCCCCACTTCATCCTATTTTTTTTTTCTCCACCTTTCTTCTCCTCTCCTCTCTCACACCCCCCCCCGCCCCCCTTCTTTCCCTCCTCTCTTGTTTCTTTCTCTCCCCCCCCCCCCCCCCCCTTATCCTCCGTTCCCTCCCCCCCCCCCCCCCCCCCCCCCCCCCCTTCCCCCCCCCCCCTCCCCCCCCCCCTTCTTACTTCCCTCCTTCATTTCTTTCCCCCCCCCATCCCTCCCCCTCTTCCCCCCCCCCCTATATCACAGTGGCTCGATGTTACTTGTTGCCTTGCCAGTGGGGGCAATCTCCCTTGGCTTTTTCAAGGTTCAACTTGGGCCCCTGCAGGATTCGTTGTGATTTTTTTTTAAGGGGTTCATGGTTGGAGTTGTTGCTTGTTAGCCCTGTTGTTGGTGTTGATTGCTAGGATTGATTGGGTTGGAGAAGCTAATAAAGCACATATGCTTGCCTGCAACCAAGAAGAAGGTGGTAGAGATGATGATGATGGTCGGAAAACTTCATGGGTGGTTAAAGAAAATGGCTCGTGAATTCAGAGGTGGAGCTAGAATGTTAGGAGTAAGTTCATTCGAACCATGATGTTCAACATACAACGTAGATAAATATGTGAAAAGGCTTTTGAAATAAGTAGTATGAATATTTAGGTTTGAACTCATATTTTCAAAGAACTCGAACATGTGTCTTAAGCTCACGACTATAGTGTCAGCATACGCTCACCTCGAATATTATGATCATATGACTTGATTGTATGTTCTAATGGGAGAAGCTTAATTCTAAGCTAGCAGTCCATGTATATTATCTGAGAAATATGAACGACACCTTTAGTGACTGAATGGAATAATATAAAATGCCAAGTAAAGCATAGAATCTAAACTGAATTTTAGCCAGCATTTCAAAACTACACAAAATTTAGTCACTTTTTTAATAAGAAAATGAAACTTGGATAACCATAATTAGCTTAAAACATAATAAGTTACCACACAACCCAGGCTGAAAAATTTATTGACAATGCCCTGTTCAAAATGTTTTGATAGAGTGCACTTGCACTATTTAATAGGATGGGTTGACCGATTTATTGATCAGTATCGGGATGGAGTGGACCAGAATAGAACGGGATAAGGATAAACGATATGATATATGTAGCTATTTCAAAAAATAATAATATTTGTTTAGTTATTTTGAATTACAAAAATATGAATGTTTTTTATTTTTCTAAGTTTAATAGTTTTGAATTTATAATGTAAATTTACTTAAGTTTATTTTAAAGATATCTTTTTAAATTTTTACCATGAAGTACTATAAGTTAAGTTTATTAAAGTTTTTTGTTTTTGGAAGTTTTTGAGCTTAAGTTTTCAAGATTTGAGTTTTTGAGCCTAATTTCATTTGTTTTGAAAATATGCCTATATATAAATTATACACCCCATTATAACTATTATAAAAAATAATTATTCCGGAACCAAACCGGGACGGACCCTAACAAGAAAATCCCCGGCTATTATGAACATCGATATCAATCATCGTCCCCGTGTCTGGCCCATTTTTTTTAAATAGCGGTTCATGGTTTTTTTTTTGTTTCCCATTCTATTCCGAAGATTATGGGCCCTCAAATAGGACTAGAATGTTACCCGGTTACAATTGTATCTGGTGTGCAGAGGCCTTTAGTTTCAATATATCGGACTAAGTACGTCTTTGATGCTCTTAGTCCACGTATTCAATTTTAAAAGAAACCTACAAAACTACACTTGTGTCCGCGATATGAGGTTAAAATATGGAAATTGAAATTCCGCAATTTTTACAAATATTGCCCCACACACCTTACAAGGTAACTGTAATAATAAATAAATTGTAAATTACCCCACACGTACATCAATGTCATTGTCAATGTATATATTATCCGTCAAAGGACATAAATAGGAAAAAATTAATTAGATATATATTTTTAATAAAATAGGTAAATGAAGAGTATATTGAGACACTTGCAATATTTTAGGGGCATTTTAGTTCTCAATTAACCCAAATTAGCTTTTTAAACTCAGCAGAATTTTGTAAATTGCCGTTAGTTGCGCTTGCTTAGCTGTAGAGTTAACAATGGCGGCTTCAGATGCTTCATCAGACTATCACATGACTGAATATGCTCAACCAGGAGCAGCAACCCAGTCGGATGCAGCACCGGCAGTGACCGACCACTCCCAAAGAAAAAGCGAGGTAGACCCAGAAATAATGGACCAAATGGGTCAGTAGCCACGCCTATCTCTGTAAAGCCAATTTCATCCGTCGCACCTTTTCTCAGGTGATTGATTTTTAGGCGAAAGTCCAGCCAGTTGGGTCAGCTATTACAGTTGTATCAGCCCAAAGTTGATGTTGAGAAATGACAAGTCAGGTAAAGATTGAAAGCATAACTTTTAGATTAGTACTACTTATTTATTTATTTTTTCAATCTGCATGCATCGTTGGTTATGTCCAAAAACCAATGACCCACCTCCACAAGAGACAGTCTGATCTGATACTCATTTGTCCTAACTTCAAACAATGGTTATGTCCCCCATAATTCATGCATTTCCGCTGGCTTTTTGATTTTATCTGTTAATTGGTCAGTTAGGTATAAACACTCGATATGAATAAGTATTGTATGTCAAAGGGTTGTTCTTAGAATTGGGAATCTTGAACTTGTAGGTGTCACTTGGACATGAGTGTAACTGTAGAAGTCGATTTTTTAGTTTTGGTATAGTAATCCTCCTGTTTCTAGTAATAGAACAAATGAAACAAGTACATTCATCTACGGCATAACGATGAACGGAAGGATTTAGTTTGAACCTCCATAATATACAACAACTTTTACTTCTTACTGTGACTTCTAAGTAAGTAAAGTTTTGAAGTTCCTGAAGCTGAATAACAGATTATCTTTTTTCTTCTTTCTTCATTACCTTCTGTCCAAGTACCGTCATACTTCTGGTTTGGAGAACCCAAACATTCTTTTTCATTTGAGGTCATTAATTTTATTTCATCATAGTAGATTTTTTGTTACTGTTGGTCTCCCTTAGGATCGTCTCCGCAGCCCCCCCCCCCCGAGTATCCTCGTGATGTAGAAGTTTGTATCTAAGCCCTATCTAATATAAAATTTGACCTAAGAGGTGCATATTA
Organism: Solanum habrochaites; assembly: GCA_027704765.1. Lineage (NCBI taxonomy): Eukaryota > Viridiplantae > Streptophyta > Magnoliopsida > Solanales > Solanaceae > Solanum > Solanum habrochaites. The sequence continues at coordinate 39,601,109 of JAKWJA010002494.1, forward strand.
CCCAGTACCTTATTTTGCGTATAAGTCTGACCCTGAAAGTTGTCTTTTGTGTATCATTCAAACCTATTTAGGAGTTGAGCCTTGAGAACCGTCGTGAAAATTTAAGTACTCAGTGGTGGAAAAAGTACAACCAGTAGTTCTTTAATATTTGAAAAATTCCTATATTCTATAAATATTTTCTAGGAAGTAGATTTCATTTTAAATAGTGTACTAAAATCAATCCTGACCATGGTGGTCATTAGTGACTATGCTATGATTATCACTAATTTATGTCACATTTAATTCGTAAAAGTGTGATAATCTCTGTACATGTGATTTTATTTTAACTAGATTTATCTAATTAATTCACAAGTTCTCGTGATATTTTTTTGTCTTGGAAGCTAACTTTATAGGCAATACTTTCACACGAAGAAGTAATATGTTTGGTGTTCTGCATAATATGGTGCACACTTACTCATTCTAGCTTCTTGATTTTTCTAAATGTTATTTAGCCTAAGTAGTCGCTCAAATATTTGAACTTTTTTATTCTTCCATTTTTCAGTTTTATTTTTTTGATATAAATATAGGTTAATTTTGGAAACTAATAGATATTTTTATAATAATGTGAAAACTAATCAGATTGAAGGCATTGATCTTATTGGTGCACTTTCTTTCATTTGAAGGCACAGTGCTTTTGTTACCTTAAAACTTTGTTTTCATTCTTTGACTGCCTTGGGCATGGACGTGCATTTTCTTGTACCTGTAGACTATGGTATCATCCAAGTCCCTCAAATCGGTTTGTGATAGGCATTATTGATGAAACAAGATTTCTCTGTCAGTTTATTGTCTTGGTTGACATTTGCGTAAAAACTTCCTCTTCCATTGTTTCTGTAGGGCTGGTATGATATACTTACTTTCACTTTACATTACATAGTATTCACGGTTAATACTGGAGAGGTATATTGTATCTTTGGAAGTCTTATAAAAAATGCTCATACCTATAAACGTTCTCTTTATAGCATGATATGAGTTGCATTTGCAATTCCATTCTCGTCTTTCTTTAAGTTTATATGATGCATCTCTTTTACATTGCTAGTTATACCAGATTTTTTTTCTCCAAATTGTTTCATTTAATGGGTTATAAACTTGATGGATGTTCAAAAAAGTTGTAATACCTGGATAGTGCATGCATGTTTTTTTCTGAACAATGAAATGCAATTTAACCTACCACCGTGAATTGACTATTTGCCAATATATCTCTATAACAAATTGCTCATATTTCGACTAATTATTTAGGATGTCAGCATGAAGGTTTTATCATTCTTTTAACAAGGGTCTCGGTCAATGTGTATTCTCTCAGCAACTGGTGTAATCTCTAGTGTCACATTTCATCAAACAGATACTTCTGGTGGTAAAGTGACATTTGAGGTGTTGCATCTTATTACTTCTTGTTATGGTTAATCTTCTGATTATCTTGTGCCAATATCATTTTGAAGAGCCATGTACATTTGATGATTGCTTCTACGCGTGAGGTTCCATTGTATGGTATTCTTTCTTGGCCTATCAAATGATGTAGTACTATGCAATTCTGGTAATTAGGTGTCAGGAAACGTTATTGATGAAATATTTAGCCTAAGTAGTCTCTTAAATATTATAACTTTTTATTCTTCCGTTTTTCAGTTTTATTTATAGATACAAATATAGGTTAATTTTGGATTTTTTATCAGATTGATGGCATTGATCTTATTGGTGCACTTTCTTTCATTTGAAGGCACAGTGCTTTTGTTACCTTAAAACAAATAGTTTTCATTCTTTGACTGCCTTGGGCATGGACCATGTATGTTTTCTTGTACCTGTAGACTATGGTATCATCCAAGTCCCTCAAATCGGTTTGTGATAGGAATTATAGATGAAACATGATTTCTCTGTCAGTTTATTGTCTTGGTTGACATTTGTGTTTAAACTTTCTCTTCCATTCTTCGTATATGGCCAGTATGATTTACTTCCTTCTGCTGGATCATATGTGCATTCCGAGACTGGAGGAATGAGAAACTTATCTGGTGGAATGAGTCTGTCTCTATTAAGCCCAGAGGGACGTGTCATTGGTGGTCAATTGGTAGCTGCCAGTCCTGTGTAGGTATTGATTCTCCTTTACTCAGTGTGCTATTTATGCAATATGAAGCACTTTGTTCATGACGACAAATAGATGTAATGTTCGTGTGAACAAATTATTGAACTTACTTCCAGACACTGTTTTTTCAGTTATAATAATTTGACATATTTCTCTTTGTTTCTATGAAGTAGATTCTTCTGGGCATCCTTCCTGAAAATTAGCATGAGAAGACGTGAGCTGCATATCATCATTCCCTTCCTATTGATCCATATCCAGTGAGGTATCTGAACTAGTTTTCAGAATCTTTATCTTGTCCACCTTTATTTAAAGAACTCATGTACCTGCTGAAGGTCACAGTCGATTTTTGTGATTTCTAGTGGGTAGCGTTTACGGATTAATTAGATGTACTAGGGATTTAGTTTTCACTTCTTAATTACAAAACCAATAGTTTCTTTCTCAGCTAAGAAGTTCCATGGTGAACAATATGGATGAAGAAGGATCATTCTGTCACAACTTGGTAGACAATCGTCACAAAAGATGGTTCTTCTTAATAAAAAATTGAAAGTTATGAATATGCATAATACATAAATAGGAAACTCAAACTTTAGCTGCTACTGGCAAGTAAGGTGAGAGTATACATATAGACACCTCAACTTAGTCTCGACTAGCAACTAAAACTCCAACTCATCCCCACTTTGGTCTCCTGGAGACACAATGATGTATCACATAAATTCTGGAAGTGTCTATATGATCATTTTTGCAGGTTGGAGTGTTCAAGTGACATAGTGAAGGCGAATTGAGGTGTCTAGACGTATATATTCAAAGTAATTGAAGTGTTAACTTGCTAGTTGAGGCCAAGTTTGAGTTTCTGTTTATATTTTATACCTTGTGAACATTGTCCCATGAGCTGATGATAAAACACTACTACTACATCTTCATGGTCTTTACTGTTTTGTCGTCGCTTTTATCTTTTTTACTTCGTGTTTAAAGATTTTCACAACATTGTGATTATTAAAACTTTAACGCAAGGAATGTGCATATGGCGCACAGTATAAAATTAAGTCAATACTTTATTTATTTCAATTTATGTGACATTTTTCTTTTTGATTCGTCATATTGGTAAATTAGAAAACATTTAATTTTATATTTTTCATTTTATCTTTCATGTGAAGTTTTATAAAAAACCATGTTGATTGCAAATTTAATGCTACAAGTTTTAAAAGTTCTATAACTACAATGTTTTCGTTGAACGTTACTACTCCGTTCCATATTAATTTCAAACACATGTTGATAACCTGTTACAACAACACTTGTTCTGTTAAGTAACCATCATTTCATTAAATTCAACCTTCACAGTTTTTTGCTTTTATCGAAAGAACATCAACTAATATCTCAGTTCATTCAGTTTTCTGCTTTTCATTTGTTCAACATCACGAGACAGTATAAAAAGAACATTTAGAAAAAGATTTTCCATCCTACTAATAGCACAATGAATTAGCAATGTCGCGTAAATGGACAGCAAAAACAAATGAACATAAGCTTACAGACAGTGGGATTTTAGTTTGAAGGTACTGTCACTCAAAATCATACCCTGCAGTACATATGTAGAACCCGAAAACCTGCACTTGCTTGGAAATTGAATAGGGAGGGGGACGGGAGAGCTTCAAATCTGCGATCGAATCTGCTATTCTAAACCCTGAACATTCAAGAATAATGAACTAGAACAAGCCAGCATAAATGAGCAAATGCAGCAGCTCCGAGTAATTTTACTTTGGCTGGACAATAGAACCTATAGGGACTCTTCATCGTCCTCCAAGGCACTGTAAATTAACCTGTAGAGTATAGTCTCGGTCAAGAAGAGTCTTACTTATAAGAACTTCCGTAACAAATTGTGGGCTTCTAAACCACAATAAAAAGAACAAAAAAGGATGCCTGCGTTTGTACCATAAGTCATATCTTATTCACAGAAATTTGGATATGAAGCACTATTTGACTACTCACCAAAATAATGATATGAAGAGGAGAAGGACGATATAGCCTAGTTTGAAAAGCCGCTGTTTCTTTTCCCAATTAAGCAGATTAAAAATCTCTGTCACATCAACAAGGTGCTGCCTTCTCGTGTACCTAGAGCATGAAGCAAACATAAGAAATTTAATTTGATGAAACACATCAGTAATATTAGATATGTTTGATATCTAGTTAAATCTCAATCACTGAATCAAGCACAAGTTCCCTCATATAAAATCAATGAATACAAGTATATGAGTCACTTTGAATGCATTTGAAGAGAGGGTAATGTTATGATGGAAAAGGACTGCTACAGTTTCAGCTGGGATGTAATGTAGATCCTTAACCACTTAGTATTGGTTATATCTTCCACTTGTTATTTAGCCAAAACAAATAATAAGACAGTTTTAGGTGCCTCCATTGTTCTACAAAACGGATCAGCCAGCCAGATGACTCCTTTTGTCACTTACAGTACTTGAAATTAGTTTTTTCTCTAGTTTCATATAGCAAATTGCCCCCCGGACTTGTTTTCATCAATAAATTGTAAGCAATAATAAAAGATACTAGCAATATTTAAAGTAATTTTACCATTTCTTTGTTGCGGTAAAACTTAAAAAGGCTCAACGGTAACCTTTTTTTTACAAGAGGGATAGACAAATAAGCAAAAGACTTGCTAACAAAATCAGCCAAGCACATGAAAACTTATAGTTTCATCTCTGAATTAATCTATTAGGTGGTATCAGTAAAAGCCCTCCATTTTCAAAAGAAACTCGGCTCATATGACTTCTCTCTACCTATTTCCCCTGTTTGGACCCATTCCTTTCCACTACTCGATATTTTTGCAATAAAATATGGCTTTCTAGAACTAAAGTTCTCTAGGTCCTGACTTCTAGTAAACGCCTGACCCTAATGTTAGTATGCCAACAAAGACTTAAATAATAATCTTTGATATCACCTATTTTTAAGGTCTATAAGTGACACCCCCCCCCCCCCCAAATTCTTGGCAGGGTGAACCGGCACCAGTGCCTTAACTCGGCCAAGCTGACCAACTCTACACAATGTCTTACTTACATCAAACAGCTTAAGTTGTTCCAAATAAGATACACCTAACAATAAATCTTACATTTTCATCATATTTTGTTCCAAGCAAGTTCATACCAACTTCAAGTGATCACAGGTTAAGGATATAAAGCGCTTAGCAGGCATATGTATTTTAGGGTTGAGAAGGGGAGAAAGGTAAGATTTTGAGGTCACCGATGGTATGGGGATACCTTTTTGAGGCTTACTTTTCCTAACAGTTACAGAATCTTGCACCAAAGGAGATGACAGTCCAACAAGTGCAGAGGATACAAGATGGAGAATTTTTTTTGGGAATTGTGTCTCCAGAGGAACTTCCAAGATTGGGAAGCGATGGAATACCAAAATCTAGATGAGTTCTTTCATAAACAAAGAACATCATTCAATACACATGGTGATAGAGATGGGGGCCAACAATGGACATTTGCGTCTTACAATGGGAATCTTTTGTTGTGTGTGTGTTTCGGGAGGGGTGGGGGGGCGGGGGGGGTGATGTCCATAGATTGATTGAATTTGATTCCAAAAGGTACTGAGAAAAGGCGTGTTTCTTGACTTGGTGTACAAGAGAGGCGATTCTAACGGCCAAAATTTTGAGGAAGGTTACATATGTTGGTTGGTATTTTTTGTGCAAGGATTGATGAAGACGTTGACCATCTCCTCATTCATTGCTTGGTATCCTCAAGGTTATGGTGGGAAATGAGAAATTGTGTCTGTTTGGTATATCTTGGGTTACACCAGGCACTATGAAAGGGTTAATGTTCAGTTGAATTGCAGCAGAGGGAAGAGAAGACACTGGGCATGGAATGTTGCTCCATTAGCTCTTATGTGGGTTATTTGGAAGGAAAAGGAAAAAAAATAGGAGAGCTTTTGAAGATATTGAGATGAACTACGTAAGGACTAGCTTCTTATCTCTTATTTCTTGTAGGTGCACCCTTAAGGTTCCTTTATGTATAGAAGATCGGGCGTTGTTCTTAAGAACCATATTTTTGTAGGTTCTTTTAGGAATCGTTTGGTTTGAATTCAAGTTATGATGGGATTAGTTATGATGGGATAAGATATGATGAAATTAGTTATGATAGGATAAGTTATGCTAAGATTATCTTTTATCGAGTATTTGGTTTGTTGTATTCAAAATAAATAAATTTTAAGAACAATTTATTTGTTTACAAAAATTACCCTTCATGAATGTGAAAAGTGATGTATAAAAAGGGTTTTAAAAGGATATTTTTTGTCATTTACTTCTTTTATTCTGGGATGAGTTATCCTGGGCTTACTATACCACCCAAGTGGAGGGACAACTTATCCCGGTACTAATTACTAATCCCAAGATAAGTTATCTCGGACTTGTCAAATAAACAACAAAATAAGTGGCACTATAATTAAATCCCAAGACTATTTGGTGTTATCCTTCACACCAAATGACCCCTTACTATTTTCGTACACTTCATGTATACAAGCCTTTTTTATGCCCATGCTATTGATAAAATTTATTACTTTACCAAGAAAAAGGAGATTGTAGGTCTTTGACATCCATCTTTAACATTCATGTTTTTTATCACTCTTGTACATTTGCACATTTTAGGCAAATCATTCACTCCCATATACCATTGAGAAACTTCACAACTGCTTATAAAACTTGAATTTTCACTTCGATTGGTACTTCTCGATTAGACTATCACAGACGATCCTGTAATACTATCTCAGTCATCTCATTGTAACTATATATGTTACTTCTTCATCACCATGCCCATTCTCTTGGAAGATCAAGTCTGAGCTAATAATTCGCATTTAGGCATCATAACCCCCACTAATCTCACCCTTGTTTCTTCTTATGAGAATGAACTTCAGTTGCAAATATATTCTATCTTACTTTTACCTATCTTTAAACTCTAATTCTCTAGAGTGTTTTTCGACATTCAAATTTTCAGTTATTTTCCTTGTTAGCTTTGTAAATTAACATAATATCATATGTTAATAACAGGAACCTAAATTGTTATGTTGTAGCTTGAATTTGCTCAAAAGTCCCACTGTGCCTCGTGGACATACCAACAGTATGTCAACCAAAAGATAAGCAACTGGGCTTTCAGAGTCCTAACAGTACATGAGGAACACTTGAGCTTTGGAACTAAAATACAAGGGTTCATTAAGGTTCAATGTGGTGAGTAGGTTTAAGAATTGAGCAATGTGGAATTGGAACAAAAAAGACCACGCATGCTAATATGAGCCTGCTCAAATCACATAATTGCAAATCTGAGTAACGAAATTGTCAGACACCCTAGATTTGCTGATAACCTTGACACTAGAAAATAACTCCATGTCACAAAATCCACACACAACCTACACAGAAAATTCGTTGTTGAATTGTATCTACCAACTCATCTATAAAGCATAAATAACTAAATTGGGAATATTATTTAGGATAGCAGCAAGCAAGTGAAATTTTTGATTGATAGATGGGGTGAGTCTCGAGTTCAAGAACTCTACCAACTTTCATACCATAGTGGAATGTGTAACGACAATTTAGTAATACTATGGGGTTTGCCATAATCTGAAACAAACGAAGACAAGTAGATTCCACGATGAATGTAAAAAAGGAGTCTCTTCTAGACAATTTAGTACTGCTCATGAAGTAGATAAACCAAGTTTCACTACTGCAAGGAAACATATACCAGATTTCTGTTTAACAGTTTATTGACAATTAAAAATTCCAAGAAAACTATCAATGTTAAGGAAAGAAAGTGTATTGGTGCTTAGTCTATTTAAAAGTACTGTATAAAGGGAGTCAGAAGCAAATGTAGCAGAAAATCGCAACAGATGAGCATAATGGAGGAAGAAAATCAAATATCATTTCTAAACACATTTAAGATCTCATAAGCATGCTATAACAACTAATGTGCTATCCATGGATAAGATGATCTGAATTGGATCAAAACATAATTTCATTTGCAGTGCAGCCATAAAGCAAAAAGACGAGCAGAAACTTACAATCTGTAATTGTAGTACATATATGGAACACATAGAAGTGCCATGACCCAATGCCCTGTAATCAAATAGAGCAAGCACAGAACTCCTTGTGTGATGAACTCAGGTAAAACAACTGCATTTATACGAGATGCAGAGTCGTATGGGTTGATATAATCAAACTCCAAATCTGATAAGCACATCAGCTGTAACACATTTCAAATGTCAGACTTCTTCATCTTTGATACAGAAAAAGAAAAAGATACAACTTCACTGCAGTTTTATGCATGCTATATTCAACAGAAGACACAGATTGTAGAAGCTACCTAACAAGTATGTGGTGTTGCTGAGCAGTTTACAGTTCATGGTTCTTATCCACATTAATATAAACATATATGTTTGTGTATATATAGGATCCTGAAACCCTCAGATATGATATAATTTAAAGCATCGAAGTAGGCAACGCATATTTATATATCAGACAAGCCCCCTATATGAAACTCCATCAAGACCAAAAATTGTATAGGAGATAGTTGAATAAGACCAGAATCCTTATTTATCCAGCTTAAGTTCAGTATGAAAACTAATGCATCACGAATCTCAGGTTTGCATTGTCAAAATTTTCAAACATTGAACTTAACTAAACCCCTAATTTTCAATCTAATACAAGATAAAAGAAAATAAGTGGAAAGAGTAGGATTTAGGATATAGACCTGAAAAACAACCATGACAAGGAGCGCAATGAGAATGAAGAAGAAGAGAAGCCATGCCCAAACATCAGCCATTTTTCTCCTCTTATTAGCTCCACAAATCAATTGGATGAAGAAGGAAGATTAATAGGGCCAGGTGCGTGATGCGCCCCCGGTGCTTCCTGGCAGCAAGCAACGAATCGGACGAAAAGGCGATTCCAATTTTCAAGCTGAAGTAACGATCCACTTTGTAGCCGGAGCCGGAGCAGTTGGTGTGTCTCGCTCGGAACTTTGACCGGTGTGAGCGAGGTTTTTCTATAGATGAAAAAAAAACCTTTTGTGCCAACCAAAAATAAAAAATAAAAAAAATTCAGTACATATTTTTTTTTTCAAAGCCAAACACATTATTTTATAAGAAAGATGAAAAAAAAATTCAGGGTACACAAATCAAATCGATATAAAAAATTAAATTAGAGTTTGTATTAAGTGAGATAATAACAAATCAAAGCGACATTAAAATATATACTAACTTTCATATACTATTTGATAAACTTCATAAAGGATTTTCTTTAATAACATATGTAAAAAAAAAAATTATTATTTATCGAATGAACAAAATAATATACTAATATATCATCTTTTATATATTTAAAAAAGCTTAGTTTATTATCAAGTCTTACTGAAATGCCAATTTCTTTATTTTTGTGAAAATTTAAATATTCAATCAATCGAGTAATAAAAAAAAAATTATTTATTTTTTCATATTCATATTTCAAGATATTAAAAAAATTAATAATTTGAAATTACATATTATTGTTAATTTGTAAATAATCCTCAAGAAAGAATATGTTGCAGTTGATTCTTCTCATTGTGTAGTAAGGTAAAGTTCACTCTAATCTTCATTATCGGTTACAGTTTTCAACTTAGGAGGTGTAATTTGATTTTTACTGGTGTTTATGTATTTTAATATTAAAAATAAAGTATTGAGTACATATGTTAGTAATATAAATTGATAAGAATGTAGTCATTATTGTGATGTAACTCTTTAAATCATTATTGTCATAATCAATCACTAATTTCATTCATTATTTTATTTCATTATACATTGTAACTATATAATATTTGGGCTATTCATTTACCCAATTTATTACTCATTACGAAGAATCCTCACCTATAAATAGTGATGACTGAATTGTGAAGAAGAAGAGATACAAGAGAAAGAGTGTAACGAAAAATTAGAAGTGTTATATTGTGTATATTGAGATTAGTATAGTGAAAGAGAAAGTTGAGATATAAAAAAATATTCTAAGTCTTTAACTATGTTACTATACAAAGAGAATGTTAATATGTTGAAGGAAGGTATTCGTATACAACTAAAACCTCTATAAATTAATACTCTGTCTTTTAAGTTAAGTCATTTCCTAAGACGGCTCCTCTTATTCTACGAGTCGATAAATTAATAATTTCTCTAAAATAATATTTTGTTCGGTCCCGACTTGGGCCAATAGAAAAAGTCACCAATTTCGGAAATATGATTCTATTGTCTTTTGTTTTTCTTAAAGTTTAAATCTAATTGAAGTTCATCTATAACTTTTCTTATTGCATCCAAGAGCATCAATGTTATCTTTTTGAACTGCACCATAAAATTGTAGACAATCCTAAATGTGATAATTGTTTCCTTACGAGTAACTGTTCCAAAGGTATAATATTATATTCAAGTTCATCATCAATATTGCCTTTTCCGATGGATTCCACAATTCCTTCCAAGTTCTAGACCTCTGAACATGTATTACTTTCAGCCCAATGATCCAACATGTTATTGACATCCATTTTATTATTGTATCGAGATCATTAATCATGACCTCAAGTTCATGAATGACGTTTTCACAAGTAGGTTCATTCAAATTTTCTGATATTGTATCTCCCAAACGAATTTTACAGTGTTGAAAATAATTTGTTATTGTCTCTTGCTGAACATTTATTGTCCAAATAGGGATTGCAAATTGATAGCATCCAAAACATTGATCATTGCTGGATCAATCCAACGATAAAATTTGTCCGATAATATGTCTTGAAAGCTCTTATTAACACAATATCACAAGGTTGAAATTAATAGATATAGTGATTTTGATATACTCGTTGTACTTTATGTATAATATTTTTTTATGTGAAATCGATAAATATGATACATAAATCACAAAGATAAAATGATTTTGCTATAATCAAAATTAACCTTCATCAAATCTCAAATCGTTCTTTAAATCAATAAATATTAATTTATCGATTAAATAATATCTCTATAAAATAATAAAATTTCATGATCCCACCTGTATTAATTTATAGAGGTTTTATAGTATACTCTTCCACTAATCCGGAGTTGCTTGAGTTGTCGTATCCTGGAGGAGACAATTCAAAAGATATACCACTGGATCGGTGTAGGTTATGTTGCAGTGGACTTGATTCTCCTTAAAGAGAGCGAGACATCTGCGCTTCAGCCTAAAAAATTATTTATTCATTTTTGACATTTTATTTTCAACTCTGATATTTTATATTTGTGATATACTACACCATCAAATTTTATAAATGGCTTTGTACACACTGATAAGTAAGTAAATAACATCGTATGAATAGAGATATTAATTAGAGTTTGGTACTTGACTTTTTATATATATATATATATTATCATAAAGAGATTGTTTCACAAAAAAGTGAATCATTATAATGATGAATATATATTGTTATAGATTATCGTAGAGAGGTTGTTTCACAAAAAAATGAATCATTATAATGATAAAATGTATATTGTTATAGATTAAGAAATATATATTATAAAAAGGTATTAGGCCTTTCATTTATGTCCTAAAATTGATATTTTTTTTCTTATTCTCGAAAAGATCTATTAAACAGTTAAAAGAATTTAAACAATTTGTATATTACTAAAAATAATACTTAATTACACGAAGGAAGACATAAACCTTAACCTCAATCTCAGTAACATTTGTTAAGGTTGATAAAATTAACCTTCAAAAACATTTGAGTAGAACCAAAAAATTAATATTCGGGTGAGTATCCTTGCTATCGACACATCTACTATTGATTGTCAATAACATTGAATTTGTATATAACGAAATTGAAGATTCTGAATATCACTTGTCCATTTGGTAAATGTTAACTTGCTTGTCCAATAGCAAAAAAACAATAAAAGTATATAAAATTAACACTCTACTCACAATAATAGACCAATAAACCAGTTCTCAATAACACATTTTCTTTATTGAGCAAACTTGGGCTTAATTAACTTACAAAATATAAAATGTTGAAATAATTGTGATGAATACATATTGCACCAAATTTTACTAGTACAGTTCAATCACATTGAAAGCTCCATCGAACATTGATAAGTCATTTTGTGCAACTTTACCAAAAACGTGAGTTGCACACAAAAACTAAAAAGAAGAAGAATCAATTACAACAAAAAGAGAAGGAGAAAGAGCAAATTTTATTTTTTGAAATATATGATTAAAGCCATTGGGGGTGAAATTTTGGCCAAATACTACTTAGATTTATCACAATTTGTATCAAGACATCCATGAACTTCGCCAAGATAAATGGAAGTTTCTCAGTGCCCTTTGTTTTGTTTTTCAATGATGAATTAAGACGGCAGTTTGATTTTCGACATAGAAAGAAACTTCGAGACACCAAATTCATCAACTTCTCGTCTAGATTTAAGCCTGTACATTCTCACCATGAAAGAAAAATAATTAGTCAAATTTAAATAGACTACACAGGTGCAATTGAATTCAATTGAATCAACTTCTTCTATAAAATTGTGTTTATATATAAATCGTTGAATCAATTGAAAAATTCATGCTCCAAAAAGTTGGAAAAAAAAACAGAGAACTTACTCTCCAAACTAAACTGTGAGTAATGAAGCTCGTAACACCGAGAATCGGTACTAGGCAACAACGGCCGGCGCTTCTCCTTCACGTAAATCTCAATCGCAGCCTTCATCAACTCCCGGACGGTGTTTTCCGGCGACATTACGACATGTACCGGCCCCACACTGTTCTGTAAATTCACTTTCACTAACAGCTTCGTTAGCTTCTGTTGCTTTCGCACTGAATTTCTCTGTATCGTTACAATTTTATCACATGTTTTCGAAAGGGCTTTTGAATTTGTAGGTGCTTCAGCGAGTTTCGACTGAAATCTCATTTCTCAAGGAAATCTCAAATTAGAAAAGTTTCTCAAGGATTTAGTATTCATCAATTTTTATATAATGTGATTTGTTTGGCTGAATGAAATTATTTTCAGTTGATAGTTAGCGGGAAGCTTCTAGGAAATTGCAGATTTCATTATTTTGTCGTTCTCAAAGATTTGCTAAAAGATCATTTACCACACACTCCTCCACATAGCTATTTAAATTATTGAAAAACCTTGTTTGTTGCCCGGTTCACATCTATTTTTATCATTATAAAAATGATTCATAATATCTTTTATATATATATATTTTACATTAAAAAAATTAATTCTAATTATTATTATTTGAGTTTTTTATTCTTATTTTAATTATTTCAGTTTTTAAGAAGTAAAAAAATATTAAAAAATAAATAAATTGTGGAATGGGAAAAAGAAAAATATAGTGGAAAAATTGTAACTATTTTTTTTAATATACTAAAATTTATTTCTTATATCTGTAAAAATATTGGCGGCATATATGATAAATTTTACAGGAAAGTGAAAAAATAAATTTAATCGCTAAAATAATAAATTCAAATTACCTATTTAATTAAAGGCGGCCAAACAAAAATATGTAAATATACCCCAACATGAATGTCTTTTTTAATAAATTTAATAATGATTTTTTTACTTTCATAAATATATATTCGAGAATCATTTGTATAATAATAAAAATATATATGAACCATTTTTATAAATATACCAACTCTTGATAACAAAATTAGAAGGCATATCATGTCATTTTCCCCTTAATCTAGTTATGAGTAATTTGAGAAAACTGTTTCAAATATTAGATATTCATTCCATAAGAAATCAGTGTTCTACTAATTTTGATTTAAATATTAATATTAATCAAAATCACATAAAGTATTCCTCTCCTCTATAAATATGTAACAAACTATACACACCATACAATTTGTTTTTGGAATTTTTGGTACGTTAATTTCACTTTTTAATATCATTATATAATTTTCTATTTAATTAAATAATTAATTTTTATTGAGTTTTCCTTCTCATTTGCTTCTCTCTTTTTTTTCTGTTAATATACAAATATTGCTTCGCTCTTTCTTTTATTGGTACCCACATAAGTATAATTTTAACTTTACACTTTTCAGAATTTAAAAATGAGTTTCTTCTGGTAAAGAAACTCATGTTCTTAATATATATACAAATTTATGCAATTTTTCCTCCCTTTTAATTAATATGACACTTTTTGAATTTTGAATGTCAAGCAAATATTATTATTCTTAATAAATTGAAATAATAGATTTATCTCATATGACAAATCGTTTTGAAACCAAGAGTTTTCTTTAGTTCAATATTTCTTGAAATTGACATTTTAAATTCAGATAAATAATACATTGTAATTTTTAATACAATATCAATCTTAACTAATAAAGAGAACTATTGGCCATTTATCTTTTATTAATCACTTTTTTTATATTATCATTAAAAATATCTCCCTAATTTGTGTGTCCACAAATTTGATCATCTTTTTAAAAGAAATTTTTTGATATAAATAAAATTAAAACTTAATTATATTTCTTAAATCTTTGGTGGTTCATACTCCTATTAGTCATATATTTCGTTAAAAGCATATCACCTAAATAAATAGAAATTTTAATTATCTAACTTTTCATTAGCTTATCAATTTACTTAGACCTAGGTCTTTCCTCTCTTTTTTAAGATTATATAGAGAAATATATTTTTAGACTAAGAAAATATATAAAAATGGACAGAAAAAAAAATATAAAAAAATACACTGCTACAAAGCCTAAAAAATTTGCCACCTTTCACACAATAACACCTACACAATCCTACAAACCTTTTATATGCACACATATCTCAGCATCCAATCTACAACCAAGTCCCTATTTATTTATTTATTTTGTTTCAGGCACCAAGTGTTTAAGTAAAAATTATATGTTAGAGCGTCAAACTATGTATTATAAAAAAAATTGAAATCATATTAACTACAAATCGTTCCTTTTTATGATTCGAGAGAGGGATAGTAAACTAACCAACTTTTAATCTTTAGGATCACAAACCTAACCTTCAGTAGAACCACAAACCCAAATGCGTAATATTTAGTTTCAAAAGGCTGCCAACTCAGTATCATGTGAGTGAGTTGTCAGTGTGGCTCCGGCGGCTCTACGGCTTTGAAAAAAAAGCAATCGCCTTAGGCCCCTAAATTTGAGGGCCTCATTTTTAAAAAAAATAATAGGTTATAAGGGAGGGGTCGGGGGGGGAGGTTTGGGATGATGTGGGGGGTTGTGATGGTAGAGGTGGAGGGAGGTGGGGGGTTATTAAGGGGTGGGGGGGGGGGGGAGGTTCGGTTGCGTTTACTTCCCCCCTCGTCTTGCTGTCTTCTTTGTCGCCCCTGCCCTTTTTTTTTCTCTCCCCGCGTCCCGCCGTACCTCGACGCGTTTGCCCCCCCTATCTGCCTCCTCTTTGGCTCCGCCGCCCCCCCTCCTGCCTCTCGTCCACCTTTCTAAAAATTATATCAAATTAAGGCCTCCATTTGAATTTGACTTTAGGCCACCAATTTACTAGAGCCGCTCCTGGTCTGGATGATGCTGTGGCTAGAGCTTTTTGAGATGTATTTATAGGCAAAGGTTAGGGTTATAGTTCAATAATTGGGCAGGATCGATCTTTTCGAAATCGAATCAAAATATCCGTTTGAAATTGATAGTTGGAAGCCCTTACAATATATGACAACAACATCAAAATTTTAAAGCTAAACAAGGAAAGAAATCAAAATTGAAAGGAGAAAAGATATATACTTTATTTGATACATACATCACACTTTGTGTCCTACGTATACCATGCTCTACACATGATATACCTATATGTCATTATCAGAAATTACATTATTATTTCTAGAGAGAACACATACTAAATGAAATGGTACTATAGTATTAATGATAAAAATGATTAAAATTGTTAGTTTTAATGATAAAAATGAGCAAAAAAGGTGGTTCAACGGAAATTTTAATCTAATAAATGATTGAAGGGTATATTTGAATCTTTTTAAATAGTTTAATTAAGAGCATTTTTAGTCCTTTTCACTTTTATATATAACCCTCTAGTTGCAAGTAAAAGTTCACTAAAATTGAATATTTACATCTTACTAACCTCATTAATCAAGTATGATACTAATGATATTAAATCAAATATATCTATAATCTCTCTCACTAGATATATATTATTTTTTATGCCTTTACGGGCTTTCCGTCCTCTCTTATTTTTTATTACCCATACACTTACTTCTCTTTTATTTTTATTTTTATTTTTAATAATATTCCTGATTCTCATATTTTTCATATAACCTTCAAACTTTAATTTGTAAGTTTATGATATCTTGTGATATTTTCTATTTTATCTATACAAATTCATATTTAATTTCAAGATCATTTTAGATTATCTTTTCTTAATTTGTCATATTAAATTGCGAATTAAGTTTATCTAATTAAAAATCGTAACAAACAACCATAAATTAAGGAGAAAATCACTTACAATAATAGTGGAACATTCTGACTCACAACTTCTAAGAATAGTTATACTCCTTATTAATACATAATTATACTCTCATGTGCCCTAGTGGGAGGGCAGAGGCATAAATAATCTTAACAAATGAGCTATCTCTTAACAGTCCTAGTCTCTGACTAATACGTGAACGCGCGTCGGCGATAAAGTGGGGGCACAGCATGCATGTAATTTTAGATTAATGTCAAAAAGTAAAAGCAGGGGGAAGACAGAGACCGGGGGGTGCAGGGGGGCGCTATATCCAAGGGTTCTATATTCGATGAGCTATTAATCATATTGCGAACGGAGGGGAAAAGGTGGGGATTAAAAATAGCAAAAAAAATATGATAAAAGGTTGCTCTTGTTTACGTTTATTGATTATTTTACACATTCTAAATAATATATTACTTAAATAGAAAGAATATATTCGAGAGGAGATATAGATGTATCTGAGAGAAGATAAGAATATTTCCAAAGAGATTTTTATAATTTTTTTAAATGATAGAAAATTTTATAGATTATAACATATATTTTGATATTTTCTTTTCCTTAAAATTAATACCTGGTATTTGCAAAGACCTAGTGGCTGTTGAGAGTCCGTGTTCACCTACAGGCCAATCTTATTACCTAAAAATAGATCCCTCTTTATATTTTTGTTCTACTTTGTCTAGGGCTAAGGTGCAAAATTAAAATGATATAATTTTAAAAATTTTGATTTTAATATATAATATCTTTATATCGTTATAAATAACTAGCTAACAAATTAATATTATCAAACTAAATTAAAAATAAGAACAAACAAAGAGAATATAATAATATATTCCAGTTTTTTCCTATGTCTTTGTGAAAAACACAATGGCTATTTATAGTCAATAGGAAAATATAAACTAACACTTGGTCATTGATAAACTATCCATTTGGCCAAGTGATTATACCTCAAACATGGGTGACCCCACACGGGGATGGAGCTATATTGTATTAAGGAGCTTCATCCGAACCTCCTTCGGCGGAAAATTATATTATTTATACATTATTAAAATAAGTTTATATGTATATATATATAATAGATGTCGAACCCCCTTCAATTATCTATTTCTACATATTATGAACACCCTTATTGAAAATTCTGACTCCACTCTAACCCCACATGTCATCATATTGATAAAACAAATGATGACTCTTAAAAGATGATCCACATGCCATTTAGTTTTACAATGTAAATCTATTTATTCATGCTTTTAGTAACTTTTAGTAAATTTATATATTTACTTATAAGCTCTTCGATCTACGAAAGTATCGAGTTTAAATAACTCTGATATGTTAGAGATGCATCTTCACCTACGGGCTTTTACTATGTCAAAGTTAGTAGTTAGGTTCTTGAGTAGTTAGATAAATATACTCTTCAACTTTCAACTTAACTCACCATATTTGTGAGGCAAGTGTCTTTGTGGGTGACTGGAAGAGATTATAGAAGCAAAAAATAATGCTACCAAGAAATTGTCTATTTTCACCCAAATTTAAACTGTAATTGTTATATTTGTAAGATTATACGATAGTAAATTATTTTGACCTCGATAAACAAGTCACTCTACGACAATTCACATTTGATCTTTTTTTTTTATATATAAAAAAAATGTTCTTATTCTTTCTTATTTAATTACTTACTCAAAGTACTATTTTAATAATATTAATATTAGTATTATTTTACCATAATTATACTAGGCTCAGAATACACGCACACATGCGTGTTAAAAAAATGAGTAAATATAAATATTTAAACTCATACATGGTGTCATATTTCATCATATACAAATTTCATAGATATTTGACCATATTTATATAATGTTTGGTTTTATTATCACATAAACAACTAAGCATATTGCAACTCATCCACAGCAGTTGATGTTTTCTTGTCACGATAAATGAAGTATAAAATCAGCTGCACTACTCCTAAAATCAAGCCAATACATGTTGAGATCTGCAAAAGTACAAACAAATTAATTTTATGAATTTCATCGTTAAATATATATTTTATAATATCATCACTAAATAGAAATAACTAGGACTTTTAATATTTTTAATAAATACTTACTTCAATAAATAGATCCTAGCCATAGATAAACCAACTAGTGCAAGATACCACGACAGCAAATGACAGGAAGAAAGGTATGTACTCCACGCTTTTGGTCCTAATTACTAGTCTCTGCACAGATTTATCACTGCAATTGAAGGTGCGTATAATATATTAAAATAACATAATATATAAATATATTTTTTCATTTGATTTCAGCTGATATTTATAATCTTTAATTTTGTGTAGATACTTAAACAAGTAGACACATGTTTGCCACATGGTATAATATGAGACATATTACACAAAATTGCCATGTAGGGAGAATGTGTCACTATCTGTTCAATTATATACGAGTTTCAGGGGTGGCTCGACGTGATTGGGGCCTAAAGCGTAATTTTAATTTGAGGCCTAAAATATAAACAAACTTTATATACGTATTTATTCAAAAATTATTTTTCTTACATATTGGATAAAGTTTATTAGTATTTTAATGGGATAATGCACAACTACTCCCCTCATCTAATGCCCCGAAATCCTCAAGACACACTATACTATACTAATGATTCCTATTACCCTCCTTAACTTATTTATTAATAATTTTTCTACCCCTTTTCAGCCTAACTTGCACACTATCTGTTGGCCCCCACTCTGTTTTTGAACTTTTTTTTCAGTTATTGCAACGTAGGCTGAAAAGGGGTGAAAATTATTAAAAATAAGTTCAGGGGGTAAATAGGACCTAGTAAATAGTATAAGGTGTCTCTGAGATTCGGGCATAGGTTTGAGGGGGGTACTTGTGTCATTTTCTCTATTTACAATCTTGTTTTTTCAATTATTAGTTTTAAATAAGATTTTATCAACTCAACATTGAAAAACATCCTTTCAGTAGTACAATTATTATATGAATTGTTAACATAATTCTATAAGTAATAAATTGATAAATATTAAATAAAGATAAGAGTTAGAATTATATAATTTGACGCAAGAAGTTGATGACTTGATAGATCCCATTTTAATATGCTTGTAGTAATGCTTGAAACAAAAATTTAAAAAGAAATAAAAAAAAATTTGTAACTCACTTTGTTCAACACTTTTCACTATTAATTCTTATTTTTAACAAAGTACAAAAGAAGTTAAAGTGAGTAAAAAAAAATATATTTTAAAAAATTATACTTCTTTTCATTAATAATTATTTTTTTATGTAAATTTTTCAACACATAATTTATTCATTCTTGATAAATTTGGGGGCCCAGCAAAAGCCTTATTTTAAAAGGCATAGAGCCGGCACTGACAAGTTTAAGCGTCTACGTATGTATATTACTAAAGTTAAAAAATTATAATTGTCAGTTAAAGTCAAGCTATGTAAAAATCGTATTTATGTATTATAAAATTAGAAAATATCGAGAGTACTTGCAATATTAGAGAGAGGAGATGCATACATGACGTCGGATGCGTTGATTGTTTCTACAAGAATATTATTTGATGTTATAAATGGCAGACGATACCTATAATTCATTCAATCATTAAATCAGTAACTTTATATATACTTTTACACTAAGTGTATGATGTTATAAATGCGGTTGCTTTTTGGACATGAGTGTATGGTGCATTTTATATTCACAATTAAGAATTTCGATCAAACATAATTTTGATAGCTTTCGATTTATTATCATTCGAATTAAAAGTTTGCTTTCGCTCACTTTGAGAATTAGTTGAATGGGAGACTGAAACTGTTAAACCTAAGGTTGAACATATTACTGTTCAAACATATATTTTTTTTTTTTACCTTTGATTTTGATTTGATCAATAGCTATCGATTTTAAAATTTGGATTTTAATTTTTCGATTAGTGTTGGACTACTTTATTTTGGTAAGACCGAAAAATCAAATTTGAATTCACTACACTACAGTCTACGTTTAACAAAAATTTCATTTATTTTGTACCTAATTATCTCCATTCCCTTCAATTTGTATATTTATGAATCTTACTATATTTTTCACAACGGATATATCTATTAATATGTGGCATTCAGATGTATCTATCAACGATACATGTTAGTTAGATACGAAATATTAAATTTATTTAATTGAACGTTATAACTAACAACCCCAAGTTAAAAGGAGAAAACCACACCTATAAGCTATAACAACTATAGAATATTTTGAATTACAACTTAAGATCTTTTTAAAATTGTCAAAGTCATAGTTTTGTTCATTGTACGTAGTTTTAAGGGCATCTTTTATTGTTTTTCTATTTACATAATTTATTTATTTTTTTAAAAAACAAATAAAAAAGTAATAGAAAGAAAAAAATAAAGAAAAACTTAAATGAAAAATAACACGTTGTCACGTAATAATTGATACATGATACTATATTTACTTCTAAAATTAAGGATGAATAAAAAATAAGTATAACAATACCAATTTAAAATTATTTAGAAAATAATAAAACAAATACATAATAATGTTCTTCTAAATATTCGAGACAACTTCAAGTGCATTACACTTGATAGTTGCAAAGGCCCAATGGCCGTTGAGAGTCACGTGTTCACCTGCCAGCCACTCTTATTACCTAACTCTCCCAATAGTACATAGATCTCGCTTTACATTTTTAGTTTATCCGAAATAGGTCGTTATATTGAGGGAGGGGAGTTACGGAGTGGGGGGGTTGGGTGTTAGGAAGGAGTGGAATAAGGTGATGGGAAGGGGAAGGGAAGATGTTTGTATGGTGGTTGTGGTAATATTTGGAGCCATTGGGAATGTCGTGGGCGGGTTCTGTGGGGTTAATAGGATAAGTGTGCTGTTTTTAGGAAAGATATCAAAATTTGGGGTAGGGGTTTAGGAAGCAGGGGTGTGAAATTAATTGGGGAGAAAACGATGATGGGGGGGAAGGAGACGAATGTATGTTAATCTGTTCATGGGTTGGGTCGCGGAATGGTTATAGGTGGGAGGGCTCGACCTGGTCTTCTTCCTCCATTTCGCCTTTTCTCCTTTTTATACATATATTTAAATTTTATTTCCAACACCTAATTTATTCATATTGATTGTAACTTTTACATACATTTATAAAATTTTATATCACAAGTCTTATTTTAAATAAATTTTGATAGCGCAAAAAACTATTTGGCTTTAATTATTTGTTCAACGGTGAGTATTGGATTTTTTGAGTATTTAGATATATATATACACTACTCTTCAACTTTCAACTAAATTCACCACATTTATTAGAGGATGGAAGAGATAATAGAAGAAAAAAAGATGAAGATTCTTTGTTTGCATGGATTTAGAACTAGTGGAAATTTCTTAAAAAAACAATTAAGCAAATGGGATCCTTCTATTTTTGCTAATTTTGAAATGGTATGATGTTACTTTTTTTTAATATTTAATTCATTATATTTTTCTTTGTACATTATGTAACAGATCAAAGTTAATTTTTGAAATTATAAATGAATATGCATTGGCAGGATTTTCCAGATGGAATATTTGCAGCAAAGGGTAAATCAGATATTGAGGGGATATTTCCACCACCATATTTTGAGTGGTTCCAGTATAATGAGGTAAATACATACCTCTAGCTAAATAACAAAAATTTCATGCTAATCTCATTTAGCTATGAATTATATTTATAAGAAGATTCGATAGCATTTTAGCAGCGAATTAGCAAGGATCGTGGACAAATTCCATATCTTATACAAGTAATGTTGAAATTGCCTTCATATTTAGGTTCGAACCCAAGACCTATGGTTAAGGGTGGAGCCACAGGTGAAATCAGGATTAAAGTTTGGAGGTCCTGGTTACAAATCCACAAGTACTCTAGCTGAAAAGTATTTTCACAGTCCATTTTTTTTATCACTAGACCGGATCCACAAGTTAATATACATATATATTTATTTAATTTGATACGGAATCTACAAAAAGCTATCGAATTCGTCCAAAATCCATAAACCTCTACCTAACTCCTCCTCTAAGTGGAGCAATGACACCACTACATCACAACCCAGATTGATATCTCAATCAATTTTTACTAACAATGATTTACCTCCACTCAGGATTTCACAGAATATGAGAACTTAGAAGAATGCATTACGTACTTGTGTGAGTATATAACAAGCAAAGGGCCTTTTGATGGTCTTCTCGGAGTTCTCCCCTCTCCACGGTGTGTTCACTTTTCTTACGAGAGATCTTACTTTTTTACACCAGATAGATAATCTGAATATAGAATTCTTAAATTATAATTTGGTTATTCGGTAATCAATAAATTAAATTTTGATTCAGTATGATATTCAATAATACTAAATTGAAGTTGTAGCCAAGTGTATTACATATTTAGTACTATTGCGCCAATATTTTTATTTTTGATATAGAGACACATTATAATAGAAGATCAACAAGTAAGAACACATCAAGAAAAATAAATTGATACAACTAAAATGTTTAATCTTTAACTTACTCTTTGGACTTGTACTAAAGAGTAATGAACCTATTGATATATGATTTTCATTAAGTAAATTAGTCGATAGTCTGGAAATCCTGAATAGCAAATCACTACATCAAAAATGATTATTAGCGACAATTAATTCGCAAATGCCGCTAAATATATATTTTTAACGGCAATTAACACTCTTTGTATATGTCCCTAAAGCATGTAGTAACATTAGTTCTGATGACACTTAAATAATGTTGGTAAAGACTTTAGCATTATTTATTAATAAAAATATTTAAAGCCGCAAAAAGTTATTTTTATTACAGTGAATTGTACTAATATTTCAAATCAAATCCAAACCTGATCATCTAATTTTAAAATTTCTCACAAATATCAAATTACTGAATAATCCATTGGTGCAGGGAGCAACTTTATCAGGCCTTTTACTAGGGTACATGGAGCAGGTAATTTTGCAATCACCTCAACTCTTTGCCAAAATTACTTCATAATTTTCAATATAATTTGGGAAAGTTATATATTTTTATTTATACAGGGGAAGATTCTGAAAGAGCATCCACCAATGAAATTATTTGTATCAATATCAGGTGCCAAATTTAGGGACCCCAATATTTGTAACATTGCATACAAAGATATGATGAAGGTTAAATCAGTTCATTTTATTGGAGAGAAAGACTGGCTCAAACTTCCTTCACAAGAACTTACAACAGCTTTTGAGAATCCTATCATCATAAGGCATCCTCAAGGCCACACTGTGCCAAGACTAGGCAAGTGAAATTACAAATTTGTCTCGTCTTTTTATTTACTAAAAATTTTACAAGTTGATATAAGTATTTGGAGATTGAGAAAAATAAAAGAACTTATAATAGTTGAGTAGTTCCATTGAACAAATAGGGGATGAGTGAGTGGTCTTTTTATATGATTTTTGGGCAATCTTTTTTCTTGAGTTAATTTTTGGTTGATTCTATCTCAACATTTATGTGTTCACGCTTTAGATGTCTAGCCCTAGACGTAAGCTGAGGTGTTAATTAAGAGACACAATTCATTTGAATTGATGAACGCAAAATTCATTTTCTTACAATTACTAGCAAGGAACTAAAATTGGCATGAGTAGGATGCTTAGATGATACGCACCTCTAACTGAACTGAGGTTGTGAATTTCAAGTCACCACAAAAGGTGAAAACTCGTAGAAAGAAACTAAAAATCAATAAGATTAGAAAAAAAATCTATCTGTTTTTTAAAAAGTGTGCATAATTTGATATAAAACAGATGAAGCAGCTGTGGAGACATTGAAAACTTGGGCAAGGGAAATTGCCTTATCTTCCAATGAGAGTTGTGTTGGTGGAGGACCAAATGAAGCCTGCAAACATGTTAACATTGAAAATGGTGTGGAAAAGGCAAAAAACTAGAGAAGCCTAATGAAGTAGAGATCCAAAGGCTCAAGAATAATAAAAATTGAAATTGTCAAAAGCTCTTCTCTATTGTATTCTATTTTTGCATTACAAATTGTCAAGTACTCCTCTCAAGCTAGTTTAATATAAATATATTATGCATGTAGAGACTTAACCTACTATGTACCTATTTATATCTATTTAATTTTCTGATCAATTCTCTAATGTATCATAACTAGTGGTGCAATGTGTTTTCTCCCAGTTATTTTTTTTATAATAGACATTGGTCAAATAGGACCAGTAGCCCGTCTAGCTCAGTTGGTAGAGCGCAAGGCTCTTAACCTTGTGGTCGTGGGTTCGAGCCCCACGGTGGGCGTTTAGAATCTTTTTTTTTTCCGTGGTCACTTCTCTTGTTCGAATATATATATCATAACAGATATTGGTAGTTGTCCGACTTTCTTTTTGATGTTGTGATCATATAAAAACATAAACTTTGAGGCTCAATAGTTAAATACATCATAAATATCATACCGCGAATAGGATGTGAAATTAATACAATGGATTAAAAAACATCAAACCTCTCTTGTTAGAAAGAATTAGAACACATCCAAATGGTACCAGCCGTACGTAAAAATAGAAGGATTTGACAGAAATATGTAAATTGACTCTCCTAAAAAGATTATTTCGAAATAATTAGGAAAGCTACACCAACGACGAGCACAAGCAAAGTTATTAGATACCTAAAAAAAGCTCGACCAAACTACACTAGCAAGTTTATGTCCACTGAAAGAATATAAGTTAAATGTTTTGATTTTTCAAATTTAGATTTTTTTTTCCTTCTCATACTACCCTTAGTATTAAATAAGAATATAGTAATAGTGGTCAAATTCAGATTTTAAAGGCAATATTTTTTTGTCCTATAGAAACTCGCTGGGATTTGATGTTCTATTAATACGTTTTAAGATAGCTATATATAGCTTCAAGGTAATTTTGCAGGCAACTCGTTACTTAAAAACTAAAGATTGACATTGTTCTTTGAAGAACAATATAAATAGCAAAACGTCAAACTGAATAATTTAGCTAGCAAAGTCAACGAAAACAAAAAAAAACTGGACTTGTTGTAGCACAAATTCAGAAGATCATATTTAACTATAAAAAACATATCTAGTGAGCATACTAAATATTTCAATATTATATGGGTGATTGGGGTCACGTGGATCTTTTATTTTATTTTTAATTTTCATATAGAAAGGTAAAATTTTTAACAAGTTATTATATATTATAAAAGTACTTGAATAGTAATCATGAATAAATGCATAGTTATTTCCTTATCAATTTACAACAACAAATACGTAAAGCAGAAGATTATGCTTTTATGCTCTTACAATACTGTCTGCGCACATGAAAATGCCAATATAATAGATCTAACAAAACTGTTTGTGAACAAAAATCATCAATTTTTGAGTTGCCATGAACTTGGTCCTCCGTTTTAACTTGTCTAGACTTTCACATATGGACATTCATGTATTGACTCATCATGGTAAATACGGCTTAACGTCACTGTCCATATTCTTCTGAGACTCTTCAACAGCAAATGTCTTCTTATTTAAAATTTTCTTGTCACAATAACTGAAATATAAGACCAATTGCACTATTCCTAAAGTCAACCCAACACCTGTTGAAATCTGCATAGTAACAAAATTCACTAATTACTACTACTAGTAATTCATAATTCTTATTGATATGAGTTTCAATCTCAGTACCTTTACACTTATATTCTAAACATCATGCGAAAGAAGTACTTACACCAATATATGGGTCCATTCCTAGTATGGCATAGATAAACCAGCTAGTGCAAGATAGGATAGCGGCAAATGATAAGAGAAATGGCATGTACTCCACGCTTTTGGTCGTGATCACTAGTCTCTGAATAAAAATTAAAGATGTGTATAATATACCAAAAATATGTGATTATATCGAGGAGTATTTGAGAGTACTTACGATAATAGACAGAGGAGCAGCATACATAACGATAGAGAAAACCGTGGAAGCAATGCCACAAAAGAGCTTTCTATTTTTTCCATGAAAAAAAAGCACTGAGATAACAGCAGCTGCAGCAAAAGCAACGACGACTAATACAAATATAGCGAAGATTTTTCTCTTTTGCTTATTCGGCGCATATAATAAAAATATAAGCACATATATTAACTCAAGTGCAGCTCCAGTCCCGTTGATTGTTACGACCAGAATATTGTTTGATGTTACAAATGGCAGACCATACCTGCTAATTCATTTATTCATTCATTAAATCAACAACTTTATTTAAAAAAAATAAGGGATAATGCACAAGTACCCCCTCAACCTATGCGCGAAATCAAAGAGACACACATATACTATACTAAGGTCCTATTACCTCTCTGAGCTTATTTTATTAATAATTTTCAACGCCTTTCGACCCCGTGAACTATTCTTGTGGCGCATAAACGTTGATTGAACTTGTTTTCTGTCAAGGTTAGTGCCACGTATAGACCGAAAAGAGGTGCAAATGACTTATAAAATAAGTCAGGGGTGGTAATAGAATCTTTATCGTATAAGTGTGTCCTGGAGATTTAGGGGCAAATAGGTTGAGGACGGTACTTGTGCATTTTCCCAAAATAGAATTAATTAAAGTCCATTCGATGCATCAAATCTTGAAAGCAAATTTGCTGAATGAAGTATAGACAGGTACCAATGCCACTCGTAGCCGTTCAAAAATGCCATAACATAAGGTATGCCAGAGAATTGTTCCGTTGATTTGTTCTTGATGATCCTCTTGAATGTATGCCTAAATTCAATCAAATAAAATATATTAAAATTAACAACGCTTATGTATTGATTAATGTGTATAAATTAGAATAGAACTTAGGAACTTCGGTTTCAGTTAAGAAATTCGTATCTTACGTGGGTACCAAAAAGAGAAAGAGAGTGGCAACATTTCCTGTTAATTAGCAGAAAAAAAGAAACTCAACCAAAAATTAATTAATTCAAGAGAAAAATATACAAAGCAAATAAAATATGGAAATGAATTAATTAAAGTGAAATAAAACTCAACCAAGAAATCGAAAACAATTGTATAGGGGTACAAGAATCATCAGCGTGTTGATTACTCTACAAGCTATGAGCAAGTTAGTTGAATATAAAGAGGAGATGATATTTTAATTCAAAATAAATAGGAGTAATTAAATCAAGAATATGGAGTACTTAGAAAGGGAAAATTCTCACTAATAACTATTCATAAATATAGAGGAAAACTGCATGGCTTATTATAAAGATATCATCATGATCACTCGTGACTAGAAAAGTAAAAAGCTTTAACTTTGAAATATGATATTTATATCCTTCCCTTTTGGGTCCGTATAAGTAAATACTTAAATTTGTAACATATAAACATATACACGTCCTACTTGACATCTAATTAGGTGACAATTCATATCCTACAAGACATCTAACGTGGCCTGCTGTATGTATTATGTCACGTCAGACGCATGTGTCTATTTGTTCAACTTTTTACAAGTTTTAATATATATTTGTGCTTATCCAAAATTAGAAAGCATAAGACCAAATTAAATGAGCATATTTACGTATTAAGTCAAAAGCAAATAACCTAAGTAAAGAAGGAAAGCTCATGCTGTACAAGGGAATGGTAAATGGAAATGATGAGTTTCAATATGAAGAATTAGAGTCGAAGGATAAATAAAACATGAAAAATTGTTCAAATTTTCATATTCTAATTTGGGGTTTCACTCATTCACAAAATAACAACAAATAATTCATAGCATTATTGAGCCAAACTATGATAAAAATAGAGTCAAACTATATAGCATATAATAAAAATCAGAAAAATAAAATAGGAAAAAGAACGAACCTTTGTTGAGCCAAGATTTTTTAAACAAAGCCTATAAAATCAGATATGTGTTGCTGAAAAATCGAATTACGTCAACGTGATGAAAGTTCCTCGATCGTTTAAAATAATATAACAATAGTATTTTTTTTTCCTTCTTTTTTCGTGTATAAGTTATGATATTGCTGAAGATTCATTCATATGGGAAACCTAAAGGGTTTTGTTTTGAAAATATTTAGAGGGAATTAGTTTTAGATTAGGGGGGAATTAGTTTTAGATTAGGACTTCTTCTCCTCCATTTCTGTTTGTTTATTTATTTTAGTCTTTTTTTAAAAAAATATATACAAAATATAATATACTATAATAATATTAGCTAACTATTTTCTTTTTAAGTTATTTTTCCTTTATTTATTGGGAAATTTTACACCAATCTTGTTAAGAGTTAATTACATTTTATAATTATTCCTACTCTTTTTTAAATTATAAAAATACCTTATATTTAGCAGAATTTACCGAGATACATCACGTTTACAGATTTAAAATATATATCGATAATAGTACTCATTGAATTACATTTAACTCACGTACGATTATGCCAATCACTTAAGTACCAATCAAATGTATCGCGTGGGCTTAGTGATTAATATCCAAGACAAATTTTTTGGATAATTTCTCACATTAGTAGAATTTTAAAATAATAATTAAAATAAAGTGATCGAATGTATCCAGCTTCTTCATTCAAAAAGTGCAGCCCAGATAATGAAAGTGTAAGAATATTATGGAACTATATAAAAATTATTATAAACCAGAAAATAACATAAATTTTCAATGTAAGCAATCACACAGTGTGAACATAATGCATAATCATACATATTTCGATTGAGGTATCTTACTCATTGTTACATACTTTTAGTGATTTTACAATTAGTATATATATAAAGACATCAAAATGTTTCATTAAAATCTAAAGAGAGAGATATTTAACAAAAAATACCAGTTTTGAGTTGCATATTGAACTGATTTCATAACTTGTCTAGACTTGCTCATGAAAATTTGATTGCTTCTCATCATTGTAACACTTAACATTATTGCTATAGTCATTGCCGATATTCTGTAGGGACTCATCAGTAGCAGATGTCTTCTTATTTAATATTTTTTTGTCACAGTAAATAAAATATAAGATTAACTGCACTATTCCTAAAGCCAAGCCAACACCTGTTGAAATCTGCAAAGAACAAAATTACTAATTAATACAAGTAATTCACAAATGTCCCACATATTAATTAATGCTGGTAGAGTGATATGATATTAGGGTGTGTATGAGACCGGGGTTTGAGTGAGTATACAGGGTGCTAATTTATTTGAATTTAACTGAGTTTTGGACAAATGAACAATTTGGGTGGAGTCACGGACTGCTCAATTTGATCGATTTAATCTAAATAATTTTAAAATATTGTTATTTATCTTTTATAACCACATTATCGTTATAGAAAACGGAATTCACTGGGAGCAATGATAAATAAATACAAATAAAATTTGAATTACAAATTAAGAAAATTTAGAATTTTTTTTACGAATTGATAGATAAATTCAAAAAAATATTAAATAGATAGTAATTCATATCTTCGATATGAGAACATACATTACACTAACACAAATAAAGAGACTTAAAACAAATCTAAATTGAACTCAATTGAAGATTTTTATAAAAACACCACGACAAGAACAACTTTTAGTGGCACATTAAATTATCGGACATTAGTACAAGACTGTAGACGTCCTTTACCGCATTAGGTGAGTGTCATTAGAACACCATGTCGCTAACGGCTTTAAGGGACATCTACAAAGAGTGGACAAACTATGTCGCAAAAATAAATATTAGAGAAACTTACAAACTTAAATTACAAACTAATAATTATATTTTATTATAGTAAAAAAGTAAAATGAACTTAAAGGCTTCAATTAATTTGAGAATGATTCTAATTCGAAATTACTATTGAACAACACAATGTCTATAAGATTTTGATAAATTAAGCAAATTATGTATATTTGATTCAGTTTTTAACATACGATAAATATGAGAGAGACTAGGCACAATACTTACGCCAACAAATGGATCCATTCCAAGCATGGCATAGGTAAACCAGCAGCTGCAAGATACCACAACAGCAAATGACAGGAAGAATGGCATATACTCCACACTCTTGGTTTTTATTACTAGTCTCTGCACAAATCAATCTTTCATTCATAAGTACTCTTCAATGAAATCAAGCCAGAGGGAATTGCTCGTATGATAAAATATTTCTTATTTATAGTTTTAAGGTTGTGAGATTAAATCAAACAGAGCATAAAAATTGTACAGATTAACAAATACTAATCATTTTTGAATCCAAAACTAAAAGAATACAATACATCAAATAATGAAAGCATAAATACTGAATCTATCTAGCGGTTAGAGGTGAATTTAGGATGAAATTTATATGGTGAAAAGGAATCATTGCATAATATATATACTTCTTTTGTTTAAAACGTTTGTCAATTCTATTTTTCTTTTTAGTTTGTTAAAATCTTTCGTTTGTTTTTTGTAAACTTTAGAACTTTTTCACATATGTTATAAGATTACAAGATTAAATGACATGGTTTAATATTTACATAATTAGGTCAAGAGTCAAAACGCCTTTCTTTTGTGTTTACATACTTAAATACGTATCAAATAAACAATGAGATAAAATAAATTAGAAAATTAAA
Source organism: Solanum habrochaites (assembly GCA_027704765.1). Taxonomy (NCBI): domain Eukaryota; kingdom Viridiplantae; phylum Streptophyta; class Magnoliopsida; order Solanales; family Solanaceae; genus Solanum; species Solanum habrochaites. The sequence goes on from JAKWJA010002494.1 coordinate 39,632,227, forward strand.
AAAGATTATCGACGAGAGGAGCGTACAAATTGATGATCGACATTGAGATGCCATACATAACGATGGAGAATATGGTAGCAGCCGTACCACAGAAGAGTTGCCTATTTTTTCCATGAAACGCAAGTACTGAAATAACCGCTGCGATAGCAAATGCCACTATAACTAATATCAACATTGCGAGGTTTTCCCCTTCTTGTTTTTTTTATGGGTGCATTTATAAGGAAAAAAATCAAACGTTAGATCAACTCATTGCAGCTCACACGCCTTCCATTTATTGTTGCTATTAGAATATTGTTTGATGATATAAATGGCAAACCGTACCTATATATTCAATCAATAACTTTATCAATAAACTTTGACACAATAATTACGATAAAAAAACTCTAATTTAAACTGTGAAAATTTAAGTTAATATACAGCCTAAATTGACATATGGAAAATCTATGTTAAATTTTATTTTTTTAAAAAAAAACATATTCATTGACATATAAATAAAACTTTATCGTAACTTTGGGAACATTGATGAAGAAATTATAATTTAATCTATGGAAAAGTAAGCTAAATATGTGGGCCTAAATTGACATTGAAAATCAAATGTTAAAGTATTTTTGAAACAAACAGATTGTCATTATAAATCAATTAATTTTATCAGTAATACTGTTGACACACTAAGTACAATGAAAAATTTAATCTATGAAAAGTTAAAGCTAATATGTAGCCTAAATTGACATATGAAAAATCCATGTTAAAGTATTTTTTGAAATTCATTAAATCAATAACTTTATCAGTAAACCTTTTGAACATAATTACGAATGAGAAAACTTTTATTTTTTATTTCATCTTCTATGAAAAGTCAAGCAATATGTCGACCAGTCAATGGAATATGATATTATCTATGTTAAGATTTTTTTGTGAAAAAACATCTTCATTATTAAAGATCAATATGTTATCACAGTAAACTTTAATACAATAATTACGATGAAAAATTCTAATTTAATCTATGAAAAGTTAAGCTAATATGTAGCCTAAATTGACATATACAAAATCTATGTTAAAATATTTTTTTGAAAATACATATTATTTATTTTATATATTATATATGATCATACTAAAAATAATAAAGTTTTATTTGGAACTAAAATAGGAGTATTATAAAATAAAACAGCTAAAACTTGTAATAAAAAATGAAAAAGTTTAGGTATAAACCACATCTTAACCTATTTTATCTCAAATACGTTTCTGAATAAATATTATATTTGACACATAGTGCATGATTACACGATTGGTTATTATATGACAAATGATTTTGACAGAAGATAAAACATTTTTTAATACTATATAAAAATTAATATTTACCTATATTCTATTATTTGAGAATTTTTAATAATTTTTAAAAAAACGTCTTATATATTTCTTAATTTCAACTTGATAAGTTCGAGAAACACACCATAGAAGCATTTGTTCAACTTATGTATTATATTTTCGTTTTAATGATGTGTTTTTATTGTAATGATATTGGGGAGAATAGATAAACTACCCTGCAGACGCAAGCAGTGAGAAATGTTCAGGAACATAAGGATACTTCCAGAGCATGTTCCTGTTGATTTTTCTCGATGTAATTCCGCTGGAATGTAAACCTAAATTCAATAAAACAAAACTATATTAAATCTATTTATATTATCAGTGTACATAAATTATAATCGAATAATATTGATTCATCATTTGAATGAATAATCTTAATTCTCGCCACAAAAAAGGTTTCATGCTTATCTATGTCAAGTATAAAATAATTTAAATAGAAAAATATAAACGATGAAGTGTTTTTTTTAAAAAAAAAGTTGACTGGCACAAAAAAAAATGAGATAAATTGACTAATTCTCTTGAATTAGAAAATTAAATCATTGATCAATAAAAATAAATACAGAAAACAAGAATTTTAAATTTATAATATACCAATCTAACTAGATTAAAGTGTTAGTTTTGGAAAATAATACTGAAGAAAAAAAAAAATCTTGATTTAAAAATGGTTTTTCATAATAGATAAATCAACTATTTCAATTGAAAATAAAATAAAAACTCTAAGGAGTATATTTGAGAATTATGCTTACGTGGGTACCAAGAAGAGAAAAAGAGTAGCGGCATTTCCTGTTAATTAGTATAGGAAAAAAAAGAGAAGCAAATGAGAAGAAAAACTCAACCAGAAATTAATTAATTAACTAAAGAAAAAATTATACAAAAATCAAATTTACATATGAAAATCAAATAGAACTAAGTTGAAATAAAACTCACAACCACATCCCCAAAAATATAAATTGTATAGTATGTACAAGACCACCCATATTGTTGTGTTCTCTATATATTAGTTAGTTCTTTAGTCCATGAACTTGTTCAATATATATAGAGGAAAAGAGTACTCTATGTGCTTTAAATAATATTATAGTCATATAAATAACGGAGGTTTAAAATACCCTCATTTAAATATGAGTGGAGATGGAAATAGTAATAAAAATTATCCAGCCATCCACCTGATTACATCCAAAGAATATCCTTTTCACCCATCTTTGAGTCCAAAATAACCTTGTCGATCCAACCCTTTGTGGTTCAAAAAATTGAACACTGATTTACAGGTTTTAGTATTAAACGATTTAAATATTTTGTAAAATATGTGGCGACTCACCAATTTGTTATAATTTATATTACATCAATCCACGAACTATACCATTACTAATGTGAACCTCGCCAAATGAAGAAACCCGTTGTGTCACATTTTAATGCAACAACAGAAAAGCTACTGACAATTGAGTGACTTTTAAACACATTTGAGGCAAAAATATCTATAGAAAGTAAATTATCTACATTCAGGTGTCTAGATAAAAAATCACGAGATAAACTTTAAAAGTCTCACTATGTTTCATGTGTTAATTATTCTTACGTCTTAATTATTGAGTTTACTTCTATTGTAACTTTTTAAAAATGAGATATTAAACAGTTTTTTTAAAAACAAATCATTAAATATTTATAAAAGTATATTAAAAAAGTGCATGAATTCATTAGGGATGTATTTACTCTTTACTTTAATCATAAATTTCTAATTCAATCTGAAAGAGAATCCTATTGAAATGTCTCTTAAATAAGCAGCTCAACTTATATTTAATGGGCTATTCGATTCGGACTCGAATTAATTTAGATGTCATTTCGGGAATCTATAATTTCATTGTGTTTTAGTCATGTTTATGGCGTTTTTAATATGATAAGTCGATATTAATGGATGGGGTTTAGTTAGTAATTGATGCGGGGGGTAAATAGGTGAGATGATTTATAAATTATATTAATAAATTAAAGTATAATCATAGTTGAACGCCAAGTATTTTTAAAAATATTTAAAGAGTTTAATTTTAAAATAATTTAAAAAGTAGTCAATTTTAAACCAAAAAGTAAATAACAGGGGTATTTTGAATTCAATAAATGGATGAGAAAGACATTTTGGAGCCAATAGATGAACGAAGGATAATTTTGTACCATTTTCAATAGTATATTATTACCCTTTTCCAAATAAATAATTAAAGAATCCAAGAAAATGGAGTACTGACCAATAATTATTCAAAAGTATATCAGAGGAAGACGATAGATGCATGTGTTACTATAAAGATGTGATCTGATCATTTACATTATTTCTAAACCAAGCAAGAGCAAAGGAAAAAAGTACTTTGCAAAGATGTGAAAGTTTGTTTGTAAATTGTTCTAAAATACAACACTTATTTTAGTAATAAAGTTAGTGTTTACTCAAGTTTTAAGTATTTCTGAATCAAATATCCTTCGGAATGCTTCAGTTGGCTTGGAGGGTGGTCTGTATGATTCGGGATTAATTCCCTTTAATACCTTCTGAGTCTAGCATGTGCAAAGGATTTAGCTAATGTGATTTACATTTCTTACGTAATTTGTAAACTATTACACAATTAAATAATAGAGGCGGATTAGAGATAATACCGGGGAGTTCACCCAAAAAAAAAATCGTTAATAGTGAGTAAAATATGTTTTTCAAATTATTATTTTAAACAAGAAACCGAAAAACTTAAAGGCGTTCCAAAATCTTTTTATTGGACTAGATTTTTTTTATAATATATATATATATAATACTATTAATAATATATAATATATCTAAAGTGCACAAATTCAGAAAGAGTTTTAATAAATTAATTTTTCAAAGAAAAAAAACGCTTTTTCGAGAATATCAGATTTAGTCAGTTTACAGAGGCTTTTTAAAAATTGCTCTTTTGAATATGTTGTTGTCAGTAGTGCAAAAAAAAAATGTTTATCGTTAATCAATTTGAGATAGTTTTTTTTTAATATTAAAATAACAATTTCTGTTTGATTAATTATTCTAAAAAACATGTTTTCAATATTAAAGTAATGATTTGTGATTAATATTTCAAAAATTATTTTGATTTTTTTTAAAAAAGTTTTTCAGCTTCTTCTATTACTCAAAGTATTTATTTTTCACGTAAGAACTTTGGTGAAATACCTCATCTCTATAAAATGAACATTTTTGCCTTTTCAGAAGTTAGATTTTATTCATTTGGAAAGTTATTTTTAAAAATATTTGATAATTAAATTGCTTTTGATCAATTAAATAGCTAAGTTTATCAATCTATTATAGCCGGCCAACAATTCAAGACAATTTACTTCAATAATTTAATGTTAAATTCAAGTCAATTTAATCGAAATCTTAAATAAGTGTTTTATCATTTAAATACGAATTTAAATGAATAAAGGAAAAATATAACGAAACTAAAGAAGCAAAATACTAAACTGAGTGATGTAGCACATTCAGTTTATGATCCACTCAATGAATTTTATTATCTATTATATATGTTTATTTAATTGAAACTTCTTTTTTATTTCTAGCTTCATGTCCTATATACATGTTGATTCTGTTTTTTAATTCATACAAGTCTATGAGCCTTAATACGTCCAAGTTAAAATTTTAAATTCTTTAATTTTAAATACAATCACAATTTACAAGTGCTAGTATATGGATTATGCATTAAATTTTAAAAATTCAGTTTCACGTAAAATAGTGGAGTATTAAAATATTCAACTTTTAAAATATCTGTTTCTTTTTACTAATTAATACTCCTGTATAAAAATGATAAAAGCTATTCATATTGGTGTTCAATCCTTTAGCCCTGTGACGTTAAGGGTTAATTTCTCAAATAATCATTTAAATATTAGTTATTTTATTTAAAAAGTTTTTTCATTTTTTATCTTAATTTTTTAAGATAATAAAAATTTATTGAGTGATCATCTAAAATATTAATTTGAAATTATTTTTGAAATAAGAAAAGACGATTTATGAAGGATTATTAAAGGAAAAGGAGTGGAAAAAAAAAACTGAGGGAAAGAGAAAAGGACAAGAAAAAAAAAGGTGAGAAAAATAAATACTGATATAAAATTCGAAAAGAGATTTTGGAATGGACGGAATAAAGAGAAAAAGAATGGATAAAGGCAAAGAGGAAAAGCAGAAGAAAAAGATGAAGAAAGGAAAATATAATATAATATAATATAATGGAAAAAGAAAAGGGCAGACAAATATACATATACTAAAAATGAAATAATATTTATTTATTAATAGAATATCTACCACTAAAAATTTCCTTAAAAGTTTAAGACTCATTTTTATATTTTACTTCTTTTTTGTTTGTTGCACGTGTATAACCTATCGTCAGCATTATAATTATCGATATTATATATTATTATAATTGAACATTTATTTAGTCGATTTGCATACATTTTGTTTTTTTTAATACTTTTCTTTGATTAAATACAATAGGTAAAGGCATGCTCATTTCTTTGAGGTTAACTCAAAATCCTGTGAGAGTAGGGAGATTATGTTTATACTCCTTTCAATTTTCTACAAATGTGATATTATTTAAAAAGTAAAAAATATAACTAAAGACAATAAAAACTCAAAGTCAAAGATATATTGATTATCAAGTATGTGCATATAGACTAGAGGGCTCTATGTATAAAAAAAACTTTAAATGAAACACTTAGAAGTGCTAAGAGGAAGCTTGAACCCATATGTTCGTGATAAGACTACGAGCGTGATTGAAAAATCATTTCGTGGACGCACTGTCCACGGTGGGGTTATTTAACATTAACAAAAGCTACAGAAACAATATATATTTGATTATTTGGCATCGATTGAATGAAGTCAATATTTGATTTCAAAATTTCATATTTATGTTGACAATTATGACTAATGTATTAATTATATTTAATATAATGTACAACTAATGAGCTAGCTATGCACTTGGTCCGTAACAAAATTCAAGACACAATTAATAATTTGTAAATTCAAACTCACATTTATGGTGAAACTAAAAGACATTAACTATTCTGGACGTTATTAGATTTCGTGAAAAGAATCCTAGTACTTTAGCAAAATTATTTCATGGAAATCAAGTAGAGTTTTGATTAATTTTTCATGTTTGTTTGGAGTAGAGTAGAAATATTTTTTTAAAATTTTTTTTTTAGTGCTTTGGATTTATAAATGAAAATTATTTTTGAGAAAATATCTTTTATTTTTACTAGAGATTAGGAAATAATTTTTAAATTAATAAACTTAAAGTTATTGGAGGAGGGTGGGGTTGGTTGTGGTGGTGGGGGGGGGGGCGGAGGGGGGTGAAAAACTATATCCCAAAAAAGTAAAGCTTGCCCCACAGATAAATACGAATTTTTCATAGTATAAATCATTAGAAGACAATATAGAAACGAAAATCATTGTAAATGTGATTAATACCCTTAATCTCACCTTTATTTTTTGATCCTGCATCTAATTTTACGTACCACACGTTTTAAATCTGAAAAAGTAAGTTGTCAACTTGTCATTAATTATTATAATTTCTTTGACTATACTATATATATATATATATATATATAAAATAGCTTTTGTTGGCTGGTCCAAAGTTTTATGCCATTATATTGTCTCATACTTTTGAAAAATTAATTCTACTACTACATATTGTACTAAAGATATTTGATTACGCAAATATATGAGGATTAATGTCTGCTTACTTTTGGAGTAAATGAATATAAATTGGTATTATTTGTTATTTTAATATTATTTACTATGCTGAATAATTGGGGGTACGAAATATAAAAATATAAAGAATCTCACAATAATTTTTTTTTGTTAAATTCACTTATAAAAATGAGTTGCGCAGATGGTAAGCATTAAGTGTTTCTTATCTTCAATTCAAAAATTATGAATTTGAATTATTGAGAAAGTAAAAAAGTAAAAGTCGCTAGGCAAAGGGTGGTGATTTTTTCACTTCTGTAACTCAAATTTCACTTGTCAGTTTAACTAGTTAGGGATCTGATTCTTTTGTAGTTGTTTGACGATCATCCAAGCTATTAATTTCATATTAAAAACGACCTAAAATCTGATTTTTCTATAATTATTTATAAATATCATCAAAACTAGTTCAGAGTTCCTGCATGTTCTAATCACATGTTTTAATTTACATTCAAAATTAAGAGTGAATTTAAGAGGAAAGTTCTAAGAAGTCCTTTTGAGTTATTTTGAGGATCCTTTGTAACGAATAATGGTTTTAAGCTAATTTTTTGAGAAAGTAAATATGAGAAATGAGAAGAGTCGTGTTCATGAGTGAGAAAGAATATAAGAGAACTAAGTATTCACAAATGTAACACTTTTTCATTGAAAGAGAGAAACTTTGATTTCTAAATAAGTTTATGTGTTGAGAGCATTACCTCTTTTAGGACCTTTTGAGTAATTACCTCAATTTGAGCAAAAATAATGTTTTCAAACATTGAGCATGAGTATATAATTATTGAGAGTAGTATTGAGCAGTGATAGAACTATCAATTCAGACAAAACACCATTCATTATAAAACCAGAGTATCCAACATGGGTAAAGGGATTGTAATTGTACTATGAACTAATTTGTAGTGCATTTAGCAATGTAGTGGATCCACAGTCTGGAGGTGTTTATACCCCGCCAAAGTATTAGAACAAATGGTGCGGGAGGGCGATATATTTTATTAACATGATTATCGAATGATTGTCACTTAGAGAATCTCTCAAATAAGAGTAAAGAGTATTTTATTGTATTTTTATATACCATTGATTTTATATCTTCTGTTTTGTAACGCTTTAAACATTGCATCTCTTGTTATTGCTTTTGTATTTAGTTTGTCAGTTCAGTTATCTACCCTTTCATATCTCCTTACATGCTTGAACATTCAATGTACTGATATCATTAGATCTGTATTTTATTATGATACAAATACAGGTATTCAGAGTCATCAACAAAAACTTCCTTGATACAATTTGCACTCCATCTAGCTTTGGTGAGCCTTCACGCTTTTCGGAGGGCTTCACGTTTATGTCTTGCTTTTGTTAAGTTGTTGAGGGTTACATCCCGACAGTTATCCTAGTCATAGAGGCTTTATAGATAGAGTTGAAAAGTCTTTTAATATTTACTTTCTTTTGAGTTGTTTTACAAATTATAAGTATTTCTATTGAATATCTTTAGACTTTATGAGTTGATTAATTGACTTTAACGGATGTAATTCAGTTTTAAGTCTATTATTTTTTGAGTTGGTTTTCCGCTTGTAGTCAATTAGGATGAGAATTCAATTGGAAACCATCAATAATTTTGAAGTGTCAGCCACGTCCAGGATATAGGTTCGATTCGTAACAAAACTCTATTGGAACCTCCTATTAAACACGAAAATAACACTTAAAGACCGCCACACACCTAACTTTCGTTTGTCTTGATGATCAAAATTTTGTTGATTACAACTCCAATTTACATACGCAAAAGTATGTGATTTTATCTCACAAGCCATGACACAGGATTGAGGGCAAGTGTATATATTATTTGGGTACAATTGTTCACAAATGGGATAAAATAAAAGTGAGATGCATCACAATATGAGATTTCTGTGATGACTCGTCCTTGCACCAAACAAAAAAGGATAAGATGTAAATAAAATTAATAGAATCATCATGAGTATACTACTATATTCATCAACTTAAAAGTTTCTTATGTAATATGCAATTTGATGCATTATTAGACACTAGTGCTAATCATATGACAGAAATAGGATAAGATGTTTATTTTCCCCGTAAATTAACCATTCCTTTAAGGCTTTAACAAAAAGCAAATGACATCACTCAATCTTTTTTTTTATGTTGTCCACCTTGAACGCAATTTGCCCTTTTCCCCTGCCCAATTTTCTTAAGAACAAAAAGCCATATATATTTTTAATGATCGCAATTTTCAGATCAATTTTCGTGTATCTCAATTAATCTTATTAGATATTTATTTATTGTTTAAGCTGAATTTTGAACTTGAAATTTTAAAGTTTTTAACTACTTTATTAATCACTAGATCACACCCATAAATACAATAAAAAGTTATGATATATATATACCATATACATCTCGAAGTTGTTGATAAATCACTAAATAGTATTATTAATAAATTTTATTAGTTAGCTATAAATGTCACTTTTTTATATAAAATTACAAAGAGTTTGGATTAATATATATACATTCTAAAACTCAATACTTATCAAATGACAGGATTAGGTGGACCCTTCACATGTACGTATTCAAGCAACTAATTAATTAATACTCATTAATAAAACAATGAAAGAACTAAATATATGAGACCTTATCTGCATATAATCGTGACAGTGAGTTAAAAAAGTCCATTACTTTGCAAAGAAAATCGATGATGTTACACTTATACGTGCCATGGACTAATAATAGTGCTCGTTTCATGTGAAACATGTAAAAGTAGTATCACAAAATAGGCCTAACCCATCAGTAGCCTCCTAAAATTGGCATCAATTTCACTAACACATCTTAATTAAGTTTTATTTATTTTAGATACTTCATTGTCATACTGTATTGTATCATTTTAGCACTTTTTAACAATCAATTAAATATTTAAGGTGTGTGTAACACACTCGTCCAATAACGTGTCAAAGTGACAAATTAAATAAAAATAAGTGACATATATATTAAAAATAATTTTTAAATAATGATATTTTAGTAGAATGAAAAGGTAGTCAATAACTCAAGGACATGTGAAATTTTTTACACAAAAAAATCAAAAAAAAAAAACCCAACCCTACAAAGGTCATCTTCTCCACTCCACCCACCCCAACCTCTACCCACCTACCTAGATCGTCTTCTTCACTATTCCCCACCCATCCAGCGTCTTCTACACCTTTGCCCACCCTAACCCCAACCCCTTCCCCACTCACATCGTCTTCTCCGCCCCTTTCCCACGTCACCCACCGTTTTTTTCAAGTTTTTTCGCTGCCCTTCTTATTTGTGACAACATGAATCATGGATTGAAATTTATTTTTTGTGAAATCTCTTTGTGTTGAAATTCTTTTTTTTTTGTCTGTAGCATCATCAAAACTATTTCTCCATGGAAGGAGTTCAAGTTTTGAGAGATGGTGAGTTGGTGACTGAGAAATGAGGAAGAAAATGAAAAAAAAAAATCATTAAATGAGCCTTTCACGCGCTGGTATGGATACACTCACTATGCCATGTCAGTTAAAAGTGTCAAAATAACACAACGAGACATGACATGAGATGTCTAAAATGAATAAAGTTTAGTTAAAGTGTCTAAGTGAAAGTTGGTGCCAACTTTAGGGGCCACGGGATAGGCCTACAAAATATATCTTCAATCCTCGTTACAACAATTATGTTCTAACAATGTTTCATTATAAAAATCTACATATTTTTTATTAAAATTATTTTTTAATGTTATGTTTTACTTCTCTATAATAGCACTTATGATATTTATATAGTTACAAATTTTCAAGTACAAATATTTAAAAATAACGTTTTAAGGCGAACATTACTAATATAACGAGATTTGGATGTACATAAGTTTTTGTATTAACTTATAAAATTATTTGTATTTATTTAAACGGAAGAAAATGTAAAATAGCATTAAATGGGTTAAAAAATCAAAAGACAGAAAGCCCTCTTATAAAAACTAAATAGTTCACAAACTTATTTTATTTATATTATAAAAAGTTGAGATGTTTTCTTAAAATTACTTATTGTATTATTAAAACAAGCTAAATTCGCTTTTAAAATTTTCTAAATTACAGTTCATGTATTACTATTTACGTATTTTCATCTTTAAATTCATTATAAATTTCTTAACTAATTCATATATTATTAATTTCTGCGTAATTAAATCATCCCAAAAAATCAAACAAACACGACCCCTTGTGTTGAAGATATTTGGACATAAAGGAACATATCAAATATTTGTTAAAAAGAAACTTCTTAGTGGAATTGTTGCGTAGGTTCTTGGAGGACTAAAAAAATAAAAAATGATAATGCGCCGGTAACTTTGTGCATGATTGGTCAGTCTGGTACTTAATTAGTTTAATTTATTCAGCTCATTTCAAATAAAATAAAATGTTGTACAAGCGTATTTCATATTTTATTATTTGTATTATAGAAAAGCCTTCTAGGGTAACACTTCACAATTATTAGTTTTTAAGTAGATTATAGCGTCTGAATAGGTTATAAAGTAGAAAGAGGCAAAGTTAGGACTTTATTTATAGGGAAAATTACACTGATAAGTAAATTTGTACTATTTAATTACTCATCATAGCTATAGTTTGGTATAATTATCATTCGCGACTAACATTATACATTAATTACGTGGATTGACTTCGAGTTTGTATAATTAGTCATGTTTGCATATGTATAATTCACCAGGATATACAAATAAATATGCATAATATACAATTTTTTAGCCTATATACATATACAATTCGTCTCTCTGCCCTCTTTCGTTCGCATCTCTCCTCCCTCTCTCAATATCGCTCACCTCTCTCCTCCCTCTCCCAATCTCTCTTGCCATTTATACAAATGTATGTGTATAATATACAGCTATATACAATTATATACATATACAATTCACCTCTCTCCCACTTTATGCCCTCTCTCGCTCGCCTCTCTCGATTTTTCTCTCCTCTCTCCTCTCTCTCCCAGTCTCGCTCGCCTCTCTCCTCCCTCTCTCAATCTCTCTTGTCATATATACAATTACATATGTATAATATACAATTATCTAATCAACATACATATACAATTCACCTTTTCCCCCTCTTTTCCTCCTCTCTCTCGCCTCTCTCCTCTCTCTCCCGGTCTCGCTCGCTTCTCTCCTCCAAATAACATGTAGCTAGAAATTGTAATATCAAACTATAGCTATAGAGAGTAATTAATTATTTTTAAGTGGCTATATGTGAAAGTTTCCCTTATTTTATTTGTATAGGTTTTGAATATTATTATGACTATTTCAGACGGTAATAATTAGATTCTAAATTAAATTTTTTTGATAATATATTATTTGATCAAACGTTGCTGAATTGGCTAAACCTGTATATGAGCTTTTAGCTTTCACTACATCAAGAATGATTATTAGCGATAATTAATTAGTAACAATAATTTAGTTGTTGCTAAATAATTTTTAGTAGCAATCAATACTCTTTGTAAGTGTCGTTAAAGTCTATAACGACAATGAATTCAATCACGATAAAATGATGCCGATAAATGCTTTAGTAGTTTCGTCAATGTGCATATTTACAGTCTCTAAAAGCTAGTGTTGTTATAGGGTATACTGATTCTATCAAACCCGTATTTGAGCTTCTAGCTCAAGTTTTTGGCCAAAATCATCCTTAAAGTATACCAAAAATCTAAACTACATCCCTAAAATATCATTTTTAGCATAAAACATCCTTCAAGTATTTAAAAGTGAACAATTTTCACCCTTCTATTTTAATTTATCAAAAAACTTACAGATTCATAAAAATAAAGTCATTCCTTCTGAATTATTATTCTTAGATACACCAAAAATACTATCGTAAACTTTTCCGGTGAATGAGTTTAGCATTATGCATAATCTTTTAATTTGACAGTTTTTTCATTTATTTTTCATGTAGTTTGATATTAAAAATATTATTAGTTGAAATATGTTTCTTCTCAATTGAATATGCTAGAAGCACGTTTCTTGGAAACTTCAGCTTCTAATAATGTAAAATGAAACTCAAATGCGAGACATAATCAATATTTTGATTACTTCAATATCAGATTGACCCAAAAACTTATTGATCCAAAATACAATTTGGCTATGAAAAAGGTAAGATAATTAAGCTCTAACTTTTTTTCGATTACTAAATGAGAAAAAGAGCAAATCATGTGCCTACTCTCACAACTTTCAAACATTTTTTTTGTTTCCATAAGCAATAATGTCTAATATTTTATTAAAAAAATTCATAAACATTTTATAGCAAGTAATGAAACTATGCAGGAAAACTTTTGTTGATAGTCACGTGAATTGCTCATGATTTTTTAAGATTTCTTAGCTTTTTGACGATATCTAACACAAGGATGAAAATTGTTTACTTTTAAATACTTTGAAGATGTTTTCTGCTAAGAATTATACTTTAAGCATGTAGATTAAGTTTGGGGTATAGTTGAAGAATGTTTTTGGTCCCTATAAATGAAAATACATATTCAATTGGATAATACTTCACCCAAAAAATTGATACATGAATATAAATTTCCAAATCGAATTTTATATTTAAAATAAATAAATTAAATATTCAAATAGTGATTTAAAATTATGACTTCTTAGTGGTTCAAATACAATTTAAAAGTATTCTTTTTCTACGTAATAAACAAATCACAGATTGTTTACTAATTAGTGCGGGGGTCTATGTCTGCTTTTAAAAAAATAATGGCAACGTAATATTGAAATCCTAAAATTAAAGTTTTTTCTAATTTTAAATAGGCTCATTTAATTCTAAAATTGACCAAAAAAAGTAAATTTACATTAGATTGAAAGGGAGAGGTACAGGTCTATCATATCGCCTAAACGTATTAGAGACGTACCATCACAAATGATTAACTATTTGTTGGTTCAAGATGCATGCAAATGATTGAAGAGAACGAAAAATTAAATATCTGTTTACCATTCTATATTTTCAAAATATATTTCCATGAGAATAATTTAAAAAGAAGAGATTTGAAATATATAACTAGCAAAATTAGGTCTTCATTGACATCAAAACTGGATTGAGTACGACCAATATCATGTTTTCCACAAACTCGTAAGGAGAGTAAGACACAAGTCCATATAAGAAGATTAAACGACCCATCGCTTATCCAAGTACACTAACTCAAGGAAAATGGACTTTGTTCTCAACAGTCTCCTCCTTACTCAAAATGAAATTACCAAAAAAAAAAAATGAAAACAAAATTCTTGCACTTGTAAGAAAAATATTTGAACAATATGATAAAGAAATGACTTCACAGTTTATTCAAAACTCTTATTCATAATATCTCTTTTGTTCCCTCCCCCATCCTGCATTTCAGATTTCTTGATTTTCCATAGTTTTCGCGAGAGAACCCAAGAATTCTTTGACCTGCATACATTAGATTTCTCATCAACGACGTTTTCAGTTACATTATTTCAACACCATAGACAAGAGAAATTTGGTATAATGTCACATTCCAAACCTCTGAAGTATCCCCGAGAGAAAAGACAGCGTTGCTCTCTTTAGGAATAGCCGATACAAGAATCCCATAACCTTGATATCTCCCCCTCAAAACCTGGATTTTACAGTTACTCTTTAATCTCACAGCATAAAAAAAGAGTGATGCTGAGATTCTTTCGTCGTGTATTGATAATGTACCTTGAATGCATCTTCATCTGTTCTGTCATCGCCAATATAGATAGGGAGCACGTCATGGCTGTTTCTAAAACCTGCATTGTTGTGCATATATTTGACACAAATGGATGGAAGTTTGGAACCATCCGTTTTATACTACTATTATTATACGTTTTTTCTCGGGGAGAGGAGGGTTGAGGAGATCATGGAGCAATTCATTGATGTAACATACCTAGTGATTCAAGCAAAAACTCAACTGCTTTTCCTTTGTCCCAGTCTATCACGGGGCGGACTTCTAAAACCTACCGACGAGCAAAAAAAGGAGCAAAGATTTTGACAAATTAGAACAATGTGTGTGGTCATGTTTACCAAAATCAAGTAATGGAGATACCTTCCGCCCATGAGTTTGTCGTAGTCGAGGGTATTCTTTCAAGACATCATGGACACATTGGGCAAGAATAGGCCAACTCTGCATTCAAAATGAAAACCATCGTCACAAACAAATGGCTGCAAAATAATTCATAAAGGTAATGAACCTCGGAAGTTGGAGACTAATAGAAACAGCAGGGAAATGAGACTCACATTCTCATCTACGTTACGGTAATGTACAGAGGCACAAAATTTGTGGTTCTCAACTTTTGCACCTACAACTTCTTTAGTTTTATCGACGAGGGTTCTAAAAACCTGCAAGGTGTTGTAGCTCGTTCAGTTCAAGTCATCAAACATTCTGATCTCTTTTGGTGCCAATTAGTACTAGTTATCCATTTATATGCAACATATAGAGAAACAAGTAAAACACCTCATCTATCATAGGTAAAAATTCACGAGCAGGCTGGAATAGATTAACTTCCTTGCCCTGCTCAAAACATTAATTAGAGCCTTCGTTATAAGAAAGTAACGTAGAAATGAGTAAAAAGGACGAAATGCCAATCTTTACTAGGCAATTGATGAAAATACGACTCTTATAAACTGTAATACCTGCTGGTCAGTAGATTTAATGAGTGAATCATTAGTGCACAACTCATTTCTAATCGGAAGCATGATGTCCATACCATGACTACCAGCATAATAGAGTTCGGTTAGTCCTACCAACTGATAAACCTGAAACAGGACGAACATGTTGCAGCATGACGTACACCAACAGAACGTAAACACAAACAACGCCTGAATTACATGCTAATGAGAAACTCTTTACCTTATCACGGCTTCTTCCACTGATGATGGCTGTTGGGAAGTGCTTCGCGACATCCCTGACAGCAGAACGCATCTGCAGAATTTGTAATTTCTTTTCATTGTGTGAACATCTTCAGGTAAGCTTCTTTATTAAAATAAGGAAAAATCAGAGTAGTTACTTACTTCAGCGGAGATAAAAGCACGGTCAGGATCATCTACAATTGGAGAAAGAGTACCATCGTAGTCTAAAAAGATAACAATCTTTTTATTCTTCGCATGGTTTACAATTTGCTGAAAGGATTTTAGCGCTGATGGATACTTGAACTTCACACAAACAACATGAAGAGAGACACTTGATTATAACGTATCTGATATTCATTCTGGCTACGAAAATATCGATTAAGTGTGTAAAACCAAGGGAAACAATGAAATATTGAACATACCATCCAAGAAGAGTAACCAACTTTAGCATCATCAGAGAAACCCTCAACACCTGCTTCCTTCTGAACCTTCTTACTAGGAGGTGACGAAGACTTCATTGCATCAAGCCAACCATTAGAACGAACATCATCTAGCCTCCCTGGCTTCTTTCTCGGAATCATTAGAACACTATGGAGAATGAAAGCATTGATTGTGAATAAGTCAATAGGTTAGAATAAATCCACAACCTAGACTTGCTTAATTATCAACAAAGGATCCGTAAGAACAGAAGAAGCTTTCGCTGAATTCAAGTTGAATGAATCTCTAAGAATTTGACTGATTTTTACTAGTTGAATTGTAGTACCTAGTCTTTTTATCCCACCCTTTTGTCGATGAAAAACCACCTCTTTAGTGTTCTCTTATCACTACTCCTGAGTATACCGCCCATCAAGCACCGACTTCCTGAAACCTGGTCAATCAAAACAAAAACTTGCATGAATGTTAAATTACTGGCATAATTTAGCCAATTATATGAATCTATCAGCACAAAAATACCTCATTTCCGGAGCCAACTTGCAATTTAAGAAACACAACATGCTTGAACTTACAATCTTGATATTAGCTATATGTCTCTGTGCTTCCTACCTGGAGAGAAGAAAACAGCGTTTACATGTCATGGCGTTACTTATATCCAAAAAAACAACAACAGTGGAGGCAAGAATATTAGCTAAACAATGGTACGGTAGCACACAACATGGAGCATTAAAAGAAAAACGTATCGTGTAATATTAACATAGTATAGAAAGTGTACTCGATATTCCTCGAGTCAATAAGGAACCAAGATTAATTTTAGTGCTTATAATCCGTAGGCGTTTTGTTGTTAGACCAGAAGAAAAAATAACAGAGGTGACATTCTTACTCTGCATAACTATCACAATCCATGTCCTACAGGATGTTTGCTCTCTTACAGACATGTCTTTTACGTAGTGTGACTTTTCGTTTAAATCATAAACATTAGTTATAGCTATCCAATTGTCCAGTTTTATGGATTAAGATGCAATATAGGAAACAAGATTAGATGCATTTGAAACTTTTTCACCTTAGAGATCACTTACAAACACAAACAACTTTACATATTCGAAACTTTATCGAGTTAAAGCTCTCTATAACCACATTTATACCATTACAAACACGAAAATTTGGAATAAAAAAAAAAATAGCAGGGCAAAGATATGAACAGTATTCAACTGTAAAGATTAATTGTTGTCTATTACAACAAAATTATAAAATGTTGCATACACATGCAGTTGACTTTAAACAATATTAAAACAAATGTACAATTGCGCATATAAAGGATGGTGGCATAGGCAAAACATAAACTCTGAATATAAAATATTACACGATCACATCACTTATATAAAGTAATCATATGTAAACTTGTAAAATAAACATTAACTAGTACTTATTCTATTAAATATTTACATCCATCTAACAACCAGGAGCGGACCTACGTGGGTGCTAGGGGTTCACCCGAACCCATCGCCAAAAAAAAACGTCATACCGATATATAAAAAAGGTTTTTTGATGTTCAATATTTGGTGTTAATTAATATAATTTGAAACCACCTCAATCAAAGAAGAGAGATAGCTAAGTGGTACTGGACTATGCAACTTGGGTCGCGAATGCAATCCCCAGTTTGCAGGTTCAATTCCTGTTTGGGCGGGCACTCTAGTTCACACATTTATATTTTTATTTTTCGAACCCTGAATGAAAATCCTGGATCCGCTATTGCTACATAGATTATAGGATTTTCTCCTGTCAAATATCACTATAAGCCCGGTATTATTAGTACATGGTTGTACATGTCCACAAACAAAACAAATAAAATAGGGGTTAACACCTTTGGATTCGACTTGGATTCGCCAAAATTTTGCAAAACACTGCAAGTTGGTACGCATCCAAAATTAGGAATAAATTATCAACAAGGATCAAAATGAGTTAGCGTAACAATTTCAAGAAACAGAAAAAAAAGATTCAAAATAGTTGCATGAGAAAATGTAATTTAGATTATGAAAAAAAAAACGAAAATATAAGTATAAGAGCTAAAATGTCAATAAATACCTGGTTGAAAGAGCTTAAAGAAAAACGTGAATATCTAAAATCCAATGTCGATCTTCTAATTCGAAGCCCAAAAGGAACTGTTAAATACAAATTGAGTTATACAAAAAAAAAAAAAAGTTAGATACCAAAGTGAACGAAAAGCATGCAGATTTAAAAGAGATGAATAAAATAAAAATGAATTTTTACCCAGAAATTGAATGAGAAAACCCTAAGAATTGCCAGAGATGTAATGGAAAAACTTAAGAGGAGATTAATTAGATACAGTAATAAATTATATATATGTTGGAGTGGGAAGAAATGAAAGCGAAGAAATGAAGGTGTAAAAGGGCCAGTATTATAGAGTTTGATAGACGTGACATATAAGTAACAAATTTCTTCCTCCCATTTTTTGAAATACTAATTAAATTTTATGTATGCAAAATATATTATTTATATAATATAAAGCGATAGGTTTATTTTAATTCAATAGCGGATGCAGCTCTGAGGTGAATGGTTCATCCTAATTCAATATTTTTTATTTATAAAACAGCAATAAATTCATTTTAATTCAATTTTCGTTAGTTTCAGTACGTATAATATAATATAACAAATTAGACATCTTTACCTGCTAGATTAAAAATTAGTCACCATCTTAAAACTAAATTGTGTTTAGCCACTTGTGTAATAGTGGAGAAAAATACCTAAACTAAATTTGAAAAACTTAGCTTCTTATTTTCCGTTTTTGGCTTTATCAAACCTAAATTACTAAATGCTTTCAGACCGTAACGGAAAAACAAGAAGCAATGAACTGAATGTATTTGTTAAAAAATTAAATTGCTCCCTCCATCCCAAAAAAATGTCATCGTAACGAATAATTTGTTTCAAAATAAGTAGTATTATCTTAGGAATTCAACATAAAAATTGTTTTCCGATTGTATTCTTATATTTCATGTAGTTTAGTAAACTGCACATTGTACTTAATTATTAATTTCTTAATGAATGTAAGATGACATTTATTTTGAGACGGTAATGGTAATAAAGAAGGAGAGGTACGAAAATGATTTGGAATAACAAATGATACAATGTAAAAGTATTTAATTTCCATCACTACATGTGATACAACAACTAATGATTGAAGCAACTTGATATTTGTATATCAAAATTGAGTTATGAAAATAAAGAGATATCTCTTCTTATAATGTTTAGTCAATGTTTGAATCTTTCTTGTTATTAAAAAAATAAAATGATTAAAATTTTAATATTAATGTTCTTGCGACTACTTAAAAACCAGAAGGCATTTTCAATGTCTTTATTATACAATGTCAAAGTTGACAATAGCAACGTACAGCTTGTCTAAAAATTCAAGGAAATTAAAGCGGCGTTTATAGTTTTATAACGCAAGGATTATGTCATGGTTTCGTAGATTTATAATCGGGAACTCAATGAAATCAATGATTTTGTACTTTTAAGTTCAAACTCTAATCACATTGTATATATATACTAGTATTTCACGCTATTTACTTGAATTTAATTTTCTCCATTTCTAAAGCTCGGATAGATTTCAAATCACAATGCCCAATATTTTAATGATATATACTTTATTATATCCTTTTTAATAAAGGAAAATCAAATAAGCTCTCATAATGGTAAGCTTAATTGATTGGTCTAATTTGATCTAGCTAGCCATGTGAGAAAAGAAAATATAGTATGTCTGGCCAATTCCCAAGTTGTTGTCATAAGTAATTACCAAATCAGAAGTAGGGATTTTCCCCCACCCCTCTTTATTCCTCCACCATGGAATATATATAGGGGCATCCATCCTCAGGCCTGGATGTTCTCTTTGTTCCAGCAGGCATTTTTCCCTTGGACTTTTCTACATATTTGTGTATTCTGATGAGTGGATGCATAGCTCTTTTGTGTGTGGGTAATAATTTGGATTTCGAGTTTTGAGTATAATTTTTTTTTTTAATAGAGACTATTTTCTTCTGAATGAGATGTTACGTATTGCTATTTCAAATTAGTCAGACTTCAATATGAATACCAGATACAAAAAATTAAAATAAAAACCACAACTCTCCCGCCCATCCCCCACCAACCATTGATATATAGGGGGCAGGGACATCCCCCCACCATGAAAATAACATGGGAATATTAAAATCACACGTGATTATTTAGTAGTTGCGAACTTGACTTTGGTATCTTTCGTTAGGTTTAGTTGGTTCTTGGACCCATAATCCGACAAAGGCACAAGAAAATAAGATAATGCATTGGATTCCTACACTTATGTGTGTAGTGATCGAATATATCCCCCATTAAGTTTCATTTAGAAGCGTAAATATCAGTATATCTCAAGGAAGGCCCTACGTGTAGAAAGGTTTCATCAGGTACTTTTTTGATTAAAAGTTTCTGAAAAAAGTGAGAGCTTTATTACATAGAGAATTAACTAGATACTTGACATTAAAAAAACATGCCCCCAAAAAGATTGTTGCTTGGTCTTCACAAGGCCATACATTACACAAAATGTCCAAGGTCAAACACAAATTACGTCTACATTAACAATATGAAAAGTCAATAGGCCATGACTATGACAATGTATAGAAAGATCACAGATAATATAAGATAAAAACGTCATTCTCCATTATGATTTCTTGATGTCAATATTCAGTTGTAGTCATATTCAAAGCTCTATGCATGTTACTCCCAGTAACAAGCTACTTAAAAATAATATTTTTATCATATAGTACGTTGTCTAGAATTTCTTATTTCAAGCCTGCCAATCTGCTTCAGGGTAGGTGTACATTTTGGTTAATTTAGTTTGATTTTCCAATATTTAATTTGATTTACCTAGTATTATAATCTTCCTAATATATATGTATGTCCTTGTTACGTGGGACAGATAATTAACGTATAAAAAATTGAAGTGTTTGAATTTTCTATATTAACGGATGAATATAATAAGTGACGTTTTATTTCCCCAAAACCAAGCTGACCTGAAAATGCTGCAACCAATTTTTTAAAGATGACCAGCTTGGATTGATATCAAAAATCAAATATGAGTTGGTAACATACTTATAATTTTTTTTCATTCAAAGGTGTAACCGGGTGATTAATAAAGTAGGTCAAGAATTATGAAGTCTGTCTTTGGTATATTACAATTTTGCAAAAGAAAAAATACTTTTTGAGTGATTTCTTCTCATTTGTTTAAACCACGGAAAATAGAGTTACCCAAATTTACGACCCCTGTTTAATCTGCTGTGTTTTCTGCTTTTTTTTCTTCCTGCACAGAAATTGAAAAGGAACTGGAAATTCACCACAATCTTATTTAATAAATGTATATGTGTAATGTTTACAAACTGGATGACTTGCATTAAAATTTCATGTGGCAAGAGTTACAATTGAAATTAATTGAGTAATTTCCTGTTTATTTGCTGTACTTCTCGATTTATTCAGCTATATATTTTCATGTAACAACAAAATTAATCATCTTGAGAGCTTCTGTTCTTGAGCTAGTTCAGGAATATATTTTAGGAAGTCTTCATGAGCTGAATATGAGCAAAGTCATTCATCGCCACTCGTCCGATAAGTCTCGGGCAGAGGTCATTTTGTTCTTCTGAGATTAAGAAATTGTTTTCTCATTCTTGTCAAAGGTGAGATCCAAAACTGAGCAAGCCACCATCATCGTAGTCAAACTGTAAAGAGAGGGATTTGTTACGAGGCAAGAACTATATGTAACACTGTTTTGGTAATCTATAATACATAAATAATGAGCACCAGAGCTACACTCTCGTATAAAACGGGCAAAGCCATTTGGTTTGGTGTTGCTGTGCAACAATCTTGTTTAGCCAGCATATACAGAAACTAAACATGCCCAACACGCTCAGAGATTCATATCTCATAGAGGACGACTATAATGTCACCGTGCTAAAGAACCCCCAACTTGAATGTGTTCATATTAGCAGTCTATGTTAATCAATGGCAGAAGCTCTAAACTCGCTTTCTTTCTTCTTCTTTTTTTTTGGGTTTCCCACCCGTTGTTTGAAGCCCACATTGGAACCCAACTAAATCAGGATCGCGCACTGGATTAATGACAGAAGCTTACTACACTCTAGTTCTCCAGTTTTGATTCTTGTCTCTGTTTCTTTCTTTTCTTTTCTAACTTAACTAAGATGGTGTAACCAAGAACTTCTGTATGTTACGGGTAGGCATGAAGTGTTCAGCTGTTTCTACCACACTTTACCCATCGAACAAAACAAAAAACCTAAAACCATTCGACAAGGTTTTTTGGCAGATGTTATACCTGAGAGTCATCCATATTGTGAGTGTACCGTTTTGGAATGCAAGAGGCTGCCATGGATGAGTAGAAAGCTTCAATATCAGCATTCATATCTTCCTTTGATGGGAGAGAAATTCGACCAGATAAAACACCAGCGATCCACTTGCTTTGCAATTCACACAAGAAGAATGGTATAACCTGGTGCCACCAGGACAAATATTTCGTTCAAGTCCACCATTTAAAATGTAAATCCATAAACCCCAGCACAAACCCTCTAAATTTTACCTTCCAAGGCAGCCCAACAAATGAAAGGCTTGGTGCAAAGGCTGGTGGGAAAACGTGTGAAGGGGACCAACACGGTGTATCCACAGTATATCCCGTTAGTTTAGTTTAAGGAAAGCAAGGAAAATGATTATTTGTTACCTGGAACACAAAGATAAGAACATTGCATGAACGCATGTCCCTATCAATTAGATATGTAAAAAATAATAGCAAGTATTTTTATTACAATCGTAAAGGTTAGAGACATCTCACTATGAATTAGGAGGCCTGTACTACCAAACTCACATAAATTAGTATTCATTTTAGCTGAAGATAACTTCCCTTCGTTTCTGTAACCCGAAACAGAAAAATTTACACTCCTTAGTCTTTGGCTACCTTCACAATATCTAACCAAATCTGCCTCACTAAACTGTCAGACTAAAATAGATAACTACTGGATTTCTGATGTTCTTATAGGCTATGAAAATATTAATAGACATTCTTTTAATCTTTTAGGGGTGTCGATAAGAAAATATTAATAGACATTCCTTTAAGCTTATACTTAGGGGTCATTTGATAGGTGGGATAACGATAATAATCCCGATATATCCCATGTGGTTATTTTATATTGTGTTTGGTGATAGGTATTATTTTGACCCGCCATTTTAGTATAAATGGTGGGATATTTTATCCCTTGTAGAAGGTAAGAAAAAAAATCCAATGGAATATCCTTGTCTATGCCATCCCATCAACCAAACAGCCCCTTAAGGTATTAAAGGCTACAAGGTTTATTTTTAGATTGGCGTACTCAAGGAGATTAACTACTTAATTTACTGTTTCTAACCTATAGATTAGAATATCTTTTTACCCTTAGAATTATGAAATTAAACATATAATATGGGAGGTTCATTTTGAGACTGCCTACTCAAGAGCAGATCAACTACTTGATTTACTGTTTCTTGCCTTTGGATCCATTATCTACCCTCATCATGCCAGTTCCTACTTTAACTATCTGTTGACCTCATCATTCTTTTGCTATTTTATAAGGTCAGTTCACCTCGCAATTTCATATCATTATGACCCTCAGAAAAACAGGCATGCATTACCCTTCACATTTCCTCAAAAAGAAAAAGAATAGGCTATCAATGTCAGTTTTCTTTCATTTTCTTTAACCTTGGGCGAAAAAGGAAGTTTCAATAGGACTAATCACTCACCCTGTGCAGTGTAGGATGATGTCAGCAAGAATTTTCGACCCATCTTGAAAATTCACGCCACCATCACTGCCAACAGCTTCAATCTGCATCATTAGATGGTATAAATTTTCTCCTAAGCAACTGACGATTCAGCATCGTGTATTTTTTTCTTTTCTTTTTATGACGCAAGAGGATTCATGAAAACAGTATCAGGGGGATGAAAGTACGATTCAGATCAGAGTTGACAAACCTCCACAGAATAACAGTATAACCCTTACCATATCTATGAGAGCCAAAATTTATCATAACCGGGCAGCTTCATCGGAACTCCACTAGTAGCTGATCTAGAAGAAATGTGGACCTCTTTAGCAACTTCAGCAATTTCCCTGGAGATATCAGTAGCACTTGCAGCACCTCCTATCAGCACAACAACCTGGCAAAAAACCATTTGTTATTTACTCTGAACTTGGTACAAAAGGGTAGTATGCCATGGGATCAGGCAAAAAGATGATACTATTTCTTGATATATATTTATCAAATATTAGAAGCTGATACAACCAAGGAGCATTTTTCCCAAGTCATATCTAGGCTCATATAAGCATATATCCATAATGTTCATTTTCTGTATAGTCTATCGATTCTAAACAGCTTCCTAGGAAGAAGGACTACTATAACTTGTACTAACTATTAATATACATTTATGAAGAAAAGGTAGATTTAAAATTTAAAGTTTTCTTTGTTTGTGGTGTCATCACTCATATATCCAGTGCTTCATGCAAAAGTAAGAATTGAGTAATAGAATTGTCCAAGAATGTTCCATTCAATAATCTATTATATCTGGCCTGAAACTTCACGCAATAGAATATCATAGAACGCTTTTAGTAAGTAATTAAAAGATCGCTTCCAATAAGTAGAGCAAATTCATAGTTGAAGTAACTGCAAGCATTCAGTCAGGTGACAACAGTATTAGTTCAGAAACATCAACCTCTTAAAGAAACAATGAACCTGACACATACTTGGTCTCGGAAAGGGTCAGGAACACGGTAATTGTGGCTGTGAATTTGCTTTCCAGGCCATACTTCGATTCCTGAAAGGCTAGAGGCCTCCAGTTAGAAACTTAAAAAACTGCATATTGACATAGTATGTCAATAATTGTGGCAACTCACAGATATTCTCAGAGCTAATAATATAGTATTGCCACAAAACGATGTTAAAATGGAAAAAAGAAAATTTCAGCCACACTTTCAAGTTGAAAAAACACTATTCTTGAATTTCACAATACTTCACTGTTATGTTATATGGTCGTTCTAAACAAGACGGAAAATGGAAAAGATGTGCCAATTCAAATAAAAATCAAAATTTTGAACTGCTCACAACGTATAAAACCATAACAGGAAAAAAGTTACTTATCATATGTGTGCCACATAAGAGAAACAAAATTATGTCTAAGCCAAAAAGAAGGCTGGCATCTTTCCAACGAAAAAAGACTAATCTTAACTGTACAACATTCATTCTTTGTTGTGGACACTGCCTTAACAACAGAAAGAGAAAAGAAGAAAGTTGATCTTTGTCATAAAAAGATTGACTTTGCTCGCCCATAGGCTACAACTTATATTTCAGTAAGTAGGATGTAACTATTAGCCCAATGTACACATGTTTGAAATCTTCATACCAAAGTTATCACTAAAACAAAAATTTCATCAACACTTTAGACTTATTCCCTCAACGAAACGAATCTACAATTAACACAAAGAGAAACATAACTCCTGGAGATAGTATTTTGTTCAAGTATGAACAACTAAAGATCAAAGTACAATTGGATGCACCCAAGGGCATGATCTAGTGGTCAATAAAATGGTTGAGAGCCATGAGGTCTCAAGTTAAAATCATTTTTTCCATTTGTCCTAGCCTTGGGGGACAAAGTTATCAAATACCTGGTGCACAAAAGCTAAAAAAAGGTACTACAACTGGATTACTAAAAGCACAGAAGTGTAAAAAAGTTCATCAGCATTAAACTTATTTCACCAAAGAATCTATAATTTCGAAAAATCTGATAGTGACTAAAGGAGATATGGTACTTTATTCAACATAAAGATCAAATTTTTTCAATAAATTACCAGGAATATCAGCAATTCTAGGTTCAGTATAGTGTCCATTACATATTACAACAGCATCATACTCCTCATTAGCAAACAAATCATCATTTTCCCTCTTTCTACAACTAACCTTCCATTTTCCATTCTCCATCTTTCCCACAAACCCCACTTCCATCCCAAACCTCACAACCCCAATAATCCCAAAATCAACAGCAAAATCATTCAAAAACTCCAACACCTCCCCATGACTCGGATACCTTCTCGGGTCTCTACCGGGCTTTTTCTTGGCCACAAACGGGTAATCCCCAAAACCCATTACTTCCCGGGGAAGATTAACACGGAGAGATGAATAAAGACTTGAATGAACAATCTCCCGATTCGGGTCGATCCCAACCGGGTCGGATTCTGTATCGGGCGTGTAAACCCATGTGCCTCCTAATTGATTTTCTCGTTCGAATACAACTACTCTATGGCCTTCTCGTTGGAGTTCTCGGGCCGCAACGAGGCCCGCGGAGCCCGCACCAATAACGGCGACGTTTTTGGAGGAATTTTGAGACATGGGAAAATGGCATACAAGTGTACGAGTATAAAGTTGGTTTGAAAAGATGACATTTCTAAGAATCATGACTTAAGTAATATTTTATGTCTTCTCTTGTTGAGTGTTGTGTTTGAGTATCTTTGCATGTGGATTTGTTGGTTGATTCCTCACCACATTCAGCAGGGGCGGATCTACTAAGGGCAGCGGGAGTGCCACGCCACCACGGGGTTTGACGGAAACTCTAATATATATAGGCATATGTCTACAATAAATTATAAATATTAAACGTGCCACTTAAGGAACCGAAAGGTCTTATGGCGTGGCTGACTAATGATTATAATCTAATACGGAGGTCACGGATTTGAATCTCGTTAAGGCCCTGACAGTTTTTTAATTTGCAATTTTTAATTTGTTGATGAGCTCCCTTTGCAATTTTAACTTGTTTCCTTAATATAATAGCTAGGGGTGTGCATAGGTTGGTTCTGTTCGGTTTTATGTATTATCAATTCGATTTATCGGTTTTTGATTTTTAAATAAGCTAACCCGATAACAAACAAATAAGATATTAGTTATCGGTTTATCGATTTTTGATAGTTATCGGTTCGATTTTCGGTGTGTACCCATCAAGAGAAAAATATCCGTAAAAAGATTATATGATTGTTAACTTAGTAGAAACGTTTGTATTTACATGTCACTGCCCAAAACATATACGGACCTTTACAACTGCAAATGCTACAACCTACAATACAAACTAAACTAAATCAAATAGTCCAAACAAGACTAAAAATAAAAGTAAAACTAAAAATCAAAGCTACAATGTTGAAACCGACATAGTTTTAGATTTTAGTAAACAATAAAACTTCATTAAGCGGCCTAGTGGGACGTAGATAGAGTATTAAGAATTTGAATCGTTACAATGTATAGTTGATAATTAAAATGACGAGGAGGGTAAAAGATAAATATTACTATCTTATTGGGTTATGGTTACCCAATAACCCACAAGTACAAACCCGATACAGAACAATTAACTCAATCATTTTTTTTTATAAACACACTTAAAAACCACTTAATCCCATACCCAATAACAACCAACCCAATAAGATTTTTGCAGGTCTGATTTATCGATCGATTTATTTTGAAGCACACCCCTAATACTAGCGACTATTTTTTTTGTTTGATTCTATATAGGGGTCTGATATGGATAGTAAATTTATAAGTATATTTGACTAGCGGGTTCCACAAACGTGATCATTCTTAACTATAAGCATTGATATCGTCATGCATCATTTTTTTTAAATGTAAGACCTTGTCGAGCCAATTATAAAGAAATGATTAAATATTAGCATTTATAGTTATATTGAAAGCTTACTTGTTACTTTATGATCTCAATCAAATGTGAGGTGAATATATGTATTTATTTATGGAGATAGGGAAGTGAAGGGAAAATTGTAAGGCGAGAGTTCAAATAATCAACCAATTAAGCTAAAGTATTTTTTTCCAAATAATATGTGAGAAAACTAATCTTCCGTTGTCGGTCTTGAATTCGACTTTCAACAAGAGCATTTAAATTAAAACGATAAACTTTTACTTCGTTGGAGACATCTGATAAAATTAAAATAATGCGAAAAAGATTAGCATGATTCATGCGCAAAGAATTTGTAGTATATATAATACAAAAATTGTCATCTTATTATTGTTCATATTTTCATAGATCGAAAAGATGAATAATTCGACTGAAGCCTAAAATTAATTTAACCGATGAACCTACTTTGCATCCAGAAACTTGAAATCCTGGATCCGCCTCTGACATTCAGTATTGGGATCCATTCAATATTACAGCTTCATATTGCGTAATTTAATTATGTAAATGCATAAGTTTTATGAAGTCAAATAAAAAGGGATATAATTCTCGAATTCTTCTTTTAATGATAGCTAACTTAACACTATCTTTGAATTATTATTATCCATTGTATTGTATCTTTATTGTACCTATAATGTTTATTTTGATTGTTAATTAAAATGTATTGTATTGTATTGTTAAATTTCGTTGTTACATAATAATGAAAACTCATATTTTATGGAACAAACTGATATGGTGTGTTCTCATTATTACTTAATTTCTTTTTTCAATTATATCTTTACATGATAATTATGTTTATCATGTGGAGTCCTTTTAGAGATATGGTTAGGAGTTTTACTTGGGACAAAGTTAGATTTCCTCTATAAATAAAGGGATTTTTCTTCATTGTAAATAAGATTCATGAATCCTGAATATACTTCAAGATGAATAAGAAGTCTTTTCTCTTCTTCCTACTTTATTCTTCTTCTAAATTTATATAATTTCATAACAATTTTATCTCTAACCGTAATTATTTAAATCTAGTCAAACCTCCTACCCTAGAATAATTAAGGATGTTTTAGTAAATTTATAAATTACAATACAACACAAACAAACCAAACAATTAAAATGTTATCAAACAATAAGGTCTAGCCAAACATTATATCTATCATACAATACAATACAATATAGTACGATATAATAAAATACATTATAAAATAATGGGTAACAATGATCCAAACAAAGTGTAAAGGTTTGCTTTATTCTTAAATTGACAAAATACCCAGGGTCGTCTCAACCCCTAAGTCACTAAAGTCATCACTGGGGCCCTCATATTTTTAGGATCTTATTTTAATTTTTTTCATTTTTTTTACTTATAAATGGTAATTTTCAAAAAAAAATAATTATATATTCTATGAGTGGTATCATTTCTACTAAGAAAATTGTATATGTGATGAATATAAAACTTGAATTTCATAAGAAACAGTTTGATTAAAATATGAATAACAAAATCACAAAGTCCCTTCAACACATTATAGTTATTTTAATATTGATGATTTAAATTTATTTTTTGAATTAAAAGAGTTATGAGAAATAATACAAATGAAAGATAATGATTTTATAGAAATACTCAATCAAATAAAAAGACTTGATTCTTTTCGAAATAAATATATTGCTTATAGAATAATATTAACAGTTCTTATAATTGTTGCCTTAGCCCAAAGTAGTTTTTCGAAACTAGTATTGATTAAGTCTTATTTAAGATCAATAATGTCTTACAAGAAATTGAATGAATTAGCTATATAAAAGTATATATGATAAACAAATTGAAAATATTAGGGCCCCTATCTTAAGTTACGCTTGAGGCCCCTTATCTTATTGAGTCGGCCCTGTAAATACTTGTTGGAATTTTATCATAAACATGGAGCCAAGTGTGATCAAAATCATGAAGATATGAGAAATTACGGTTTACAACTTGGAGATCATGAAAAGTATTAGTGTAACACTTCGAAAATTCAAGACGTGTTCTCGAACCTAACATATGTGTCATAAGGTTTAGACACTGTTTTAAGGTCTACTTTAATGAATATAAGTCATTTAGGAAGTCTAGAAACCAAAACGTTCAAGAACGTCCATGACGTCCGAAAACTAGTTCAAGAAGGTACTAGCGTGCCTTAGCATATTTGACTAGCTTTTAGAAGTCGAAAAATGATGAAAATTGGTGGAAGGGTGTCTAACATGTGTTTAGATTTATTCATGGTAGAAACGTTCGGGTACGACTCCCCAAGGACCAACCAAGGGGGGGGCCCTTAAGGAGGACCATTGCATTTTGGGGTCAAGATTGCCTGGGCAGTGTTCACCTACGAAAGGAAACGATGGGGCGTGTGTGGATCGACAGGGCGTCGATTCCATACGTTTACCAACACTTATTCATTTTGGCTAATGGTCCATTTGGACCACTCTCTGAACTCATCGACGAAATGTAGCATGGAAGGGGGCAGGGGTCGTTGACTCACAAACGAACCGTCGATCGAGGTCTCGTCTGTGAGGGCATGACTTTTTGCACGTTTTAAGTTAGTTCCAATTAATTAATTTAAGGGTTAGTTAATTAGTTGGGGGATTAGGGAGGTCTAAGAAAACTTAGTTAAAACCATATCCAAAGTCCAACTTAATTGAGACGAACTACCAACTCTCATTACTGCAAACCCAAAACTCTCGTCCTTCTCTCTTTTTTTCTCTTTGGGAGAACCTCATGAAACTAAGCTAGGGGGGCGGGTTAAGGGTTGTAAGAGTAAATTTCACAATTAATCTCACCAATTATCAAGGTATGGGACATCTTTCACTTTGAGACCTCTTTTCTCAAAGGATTCATAAAAATTATTCAAAGTGGGTTTCATCCAATTCAAAATTTATGGGATGAATTTTGGGGATTTTGTTTATGATTCTTGGATATATGAATATATTAATATTAACATGTATTCGAACTTAATTATGATAATTTTGACGATGGTCAGTTGTTAGAAGATGGCCATGGACCCTTACTCTGGTTATGAGTCTTAATAGATATTTTATGATTGTTCAAGGACTTGGTTATTGGTTGAATTAGTACTAGATAGTAGTGTTATAACTTAATCATGAATGAACTTAGGATGATTTATAGTCCTTCATGCTTAGTTTTAAGAATGATCTAGGCTATGAACTACTGTGTGAGTTTGATCAAAGTATTGTGTCTAATTTATGAGTTGATGAAAGTATATTGTCTTAAGTTAGAGTAGTAATTTGAATGTGATGTGTGATTTTTTAGACCTTTGTTTCATATAGTAATTGAATTATGATGAGTTACACACCAATTGGGTTGAATTAAGGATGATGAAGACTTGATGAGAATTATGAAGGAGACTTGGGTTAATCGTATGATCATTATCCTTTACTCCAAATTTAATGATTAATTGTTGATTATGTGATTAGTCACGATGTTTATTAGAGGAGCCTTGTATTAGGATTCATAGAGTGGTATGATGTTGAATTTGAATGAAAGGTATGACGATGGTTTGTGAGGAGTGTTTGAACTTAGAAGTAATATGGTACAGGATGGTGAATGATTTACCAATTTTCCTTATCATGAAGTGATATGTAAATGTGTTAACCTCACTCATATAAATGTAATGAAAGAATAATACTCATGCAATTCTTATCGAGATACGATAATGATGAATATACAAGGTTTAGACCCTATGACCTACAATAAGTTATGATGATTAATAAAGACATTAAAGATATTTCAAAAGGTACTTAGCCTAGGACCGAGTGAACTTGAAAAAGGGAGGTGATGACTTCCCATAGAGGAAGATTCACCCTGTAGTTCCACATGTGGTGTTGACTCCCCAATGAGGGATAATCATCCAATGGATTCCCATGAGAGGAGGCCTACCTATCTCTTAGTTCTTGAACTATGTTGCCCTCATAGGAAGACTAGCTACTTTGGCGATAGTACACTTCCTTCGGTGTAAGGTTTAAACACGAATTTCCAGGAGCTCTGTGGTCTAGTCGGTTAGGTTAAGTGTTCCTAAAACTAAATGAAGTAATGAAGTACAAAATAATTAGTATGACTTCAGAGGTTGACTTAGTTAGGTTAGGGGTATGGGACTTATTATGCCTGCACTAGTTGGATGGGGGAAACCTTAGAGGAATTCTTATATGAAATATTTATAATGGTTACATGACATGTATATGATGAACCACTGCACATTGTTAATTTATATGTTAAATTGCTGCACTCATGAACATAGGTTGGTCTATATGTTAAGGTATGAGACATGCACTCTTAAATGTATGTTAGGTGAAGATGAGTTGTGAGTACATATTCCGTTGGCGTTACTTAATTGAGTAAAGTTTATGAGGCTTGTTTGTCATTGCCACTTGTGACTTGATAGGGTTTATGGTAATGTTGGGCTTTGCATGGGTATAAAGAAATCTTATTCCCTGTTGTTGAGGTTAGGACTTGGGGTAGAGTACTTGGTCTATTAATACATGAATGCATGTTGATTGACTAGTGTTGATTGTGTGGTATGGATGTACATGCCTATGACTAATGACTATGTTCTGATTGAGTGGTATGGTCATGTGAATGGGCTAAAAGTTTTCAAAGTAGTAAATGTGCAATAATTAATGAAAGTTCTATTTGTGCATGTTTTTTTCGATAGTGGCATTGTTTCATACTTAGTACAAGTGGTGTACAACCCCATTTTTCCTTTACCCAATATTTAGATTCCGGTGTGAAGGCTTTTGGAGAAGACGACTTGAAGAAGACTTGAATCTCTATTCAACCCAAGTAGTAGGTCCTCACTTCTGCGGGTGTACCATATTGAGCTAATGGAGTTGTTTTGAGGTTTAAGATTCTATGTTCTTCCTTGTATTGGAAGTAAACGGTCATGAACTAATGTGGTCTTGTTATTGATGTATAGCTAGGCCCAATTTGATATAATCTTACATGATGGTTAATGTAAGATGAGAGGACTATTTGGACTATGTTATGTTTCGCTATCTCGTCTCTCTCTCTCTCCTCTCTGTCTATATAATATATATATATATATTATATACTTATATATATATATATATATATATTGTGTGAATAAACGTAGAAAGAAGACTAAGTCAATCTTCATAAGAAGGGTCTATTTGATTGCGGAACAAGTTATTTAGAGTTAATTATTTCAGAATAAGTTATCTTATCAATGTATATGACGATCGTTTGATTGGAAAAAAGTTATTCTAGAGTTAATTATCCCGGAATAAGTTATCTTATCATGTATATGGGATAATTTATCTTTTTACTATAATACAAATGGTGAGATGAGTAATTCAACTACTATCTAATGCCTCCAATCAAACGGAGGACAAAAAGATATTGCATTTTATCCCTAGAATTATTATGCATCATACGGACAAGGGCCTAAAATACCCTTAAAGTATTGAAAATGGTACAAATTACCCTTCATCCACGAGTGGCTCCAAATGCCTGTTCATCCACTATTTGCTCAAAAATACCCTGGTCATCAACTTTGTGTTCAAAAATGACCACTTTTTAATTGTTAAAATTAAACTCTTTAAAATTTTAAAATACTTGGCGTCAATATTGATGATAGTTATAAGTTATTAATTAATTTATAAAACTAAACACTACACACTCATTAATAATAAACCTCACCCAATTATAATCCAATTATAATTATGAAATCGTCATAACATAGAAAACACGATGAAATTATAGATTTCTAAAATGACAGTTCAAAATTATTCGAGTTCCGAATCGGGAAGCCCAATTAAATTTAGGTGGAGACGCTTATTTAGGAGGACACTTTCTTTCAAATCAGAATTAGAAATAATGATTAAGGTTAAAGAGTAATGCATCCCGATTGATCATGCAGCTTTGTAAAGATAATTTTATAAATATTTATGATTTGTTTTCAAAAAATTAATATTATTATTTGAAAAAAAGTTACATAGTGAAACAGGACATCACATAATTGAGACGTACGAATATTAGATAAACATAATTAGACTTTTAAGTTTAATTGTGCTTATTTAGCCACTGAATATAGATATTTCTCTATAATTTTTAAAAGCACTCATCACAATTTGGCAGTAGTTGCATAATAATGTGCGGGTTCATAATTTAGAAGGATTTAATTATTATGGGGGGGGGTAGTGGATTTAATTATATAATTTATACTAATAAGTTAAATTATAAACATATAGTGAGCACCATGTTTTTAAAAAACAGAGTTAAATGTGTTTTTTAAATATACAAACGATAAATAAGTGGTCAATTTTGAACCAAAAGTTGGATGACAAGGGTATTTTGGACCCAATAGGAGGGTGAGAAGGATATTTTGAAGCCAATAGATGGATAGAGGGTAATTTTGTAAGGCCCTTTTCCGTACATTATATTTGTTAAAATGCTTCATGGTAGTACAAAAAGTTGAAATTTTTATAATTAACAACGTAACATTATAACAACTTGCACCAGTGGTCTAGTGGTAGAATAGTACCCTGCCACGGTACAGACCCGGGTTCGATTCCCGGCTGGTGCAGTACTTTTGGATTTATTTTTGTTTGATTTCCCCCATTTAAACGAAAAATAACAAACCATTTCAATGTTAGGTGGATCCGCTCTCTTGGGCCAAGCCCATTAACTCTCATAATTTTGATCAAAAAATGGAACAACATGTACTCTCTTTTAATATGGATAAATTACCTATATACACATTTTTATTTTTTTTTATAATTTTATATTTGTTATATTTTAAAATATTCTAAAATTCCTTTTTTTTTTTAATTTTCAAGTCAACCCCAAACGATACATATAGATCACAACTTTAACACACGATTTTCTTTCTTTCTTACACTTCAGCTCCATAATGTCATTTCAATAAATTTTCTCAGTGACAATTTCATATTCAATTAAGTTTACAAAATTAATCTCTCTCCAAGCTAAATCAAGTTAAACTACTCAATAGTTGTCTCTTACTTCAATTTTAAATTTTGTTTTTATTCCTGATAAAGTGGTCACCTTACATAGTCATCTTCTTCAAGTTTATTTTTTCTTTTTATTTCTTGAGACATACGATAACGAATCCTTATTGAGGATTATAATTACTGAATATGTCGAAGAAGAAAGAATGATTGCATCTAGGAATTCTAATAGGTGTGAACAAAAAACGCTTTAAAAGGACGAAAAAAGTGGGATCTACGGTGGTTGGCAAGGACTTGGTGGAGATTCTGAATCATGTCTATGTTAATAGTTTGAAAAAAAGGAGTCAAGGGTAAAGGTAGAAAAAAATGGATTTTACATTTATCTTCTAAAGGGAATGTTGAGAAGAGAAGTCGAAATAGATCAAATTGTTGATTTATCTTGTTCTATTTTCTGATTATATGGGTTCGGATTTAATAAATCGTGGGTTTGTGTTTTCTTGTATAATACCCCATTGCAACAATTATTAACATTATAAAATTTCATCTGTACAATGATCTGATTAAATACTAAAGTATTCTGATGATTATAGTTGGGATACATTAACTATTTTTAAGTATCTACGAACTTTGGTCTCATAGTAATGATATTAAAATGTCGTTGTGTCAACATTTGATACATTATGCACAACATATCGGTTCAAATATTCGTTTTGATACATAAACGTAATTAGTTTTCATACTTGATATAAAATTTCTACCCAAAATGTATTAGGTAATCCGGTGTTGCATGTACTTCTAGCCTGTTCAAATTTAGAGGATATTATCCTACACCGCAATACATGATAAATGTACAGTGTCAGACAGGAGTATGTATCATGATGCATAAATGGTGTGTACGTAAATGGTATTATCCAAAAAGTCTATGTATTTGAGCTATGTGAAGATCCTGAAGATGCATGTACACCAATATTTTGTCTATTTAAACAGTGTTAATATCAATATCTTTTTATCAAACCACAACGTACAAATTGTGTGTTGAAATAACAATTTTACCAAATCATATAATTGATACATGATACTTATATTGTATCGGATACACAAAACATCTATTTTTTTGCATGAGCAAATACAAGTTTTTTAGATATGATACGTTAAATGTAAATTATATAAGGTATCTGATACGTAGAACTACCACCAAAGTAATGTATTTATCTTAAATTAACATTGTATGGACAACCAATTACTTTTTAATGTATATAAGAGAAATATACACTTATCAATTAAACGAGCTACGTGAAATAGTAATGTAATTTTAAATCTATCCATATCAAAATCAAAATGTCAAAAAAAAACAATTAGCAAACATTACAAAAAAGTATGAATGGTCTATCAAAGTTATGAAAGCTCTGTAGCTATTTGTGTGGTTGTATCAATGCATAAGAATAACATTGAAGGAAACATTCAACTCTGTTTCTTCACCTCAACGATGATATTAGATCTACAATTTTCATAACTTATACGATATTTTATTCAACTACAGTGGTTGATTTGATATTCACGAATCATAGTTGACCAAAAGAATTTACCACTTTTGTATCGTTAAACATCACCTAAATTTATAATATTTTGAAATGTGTTATTTGTTTCTCGCTTTTTGTCTTGTCGTTATGATATGTAGTATTATTATTTGTGGTTATAAAATTCGTGTTTGTTGTATCTGTAATGTAGCTGTTTATGTAGGCGGAGAGGATTTGTGTGAATGTTGTTAGGTGATGTAGGTTGTATTATTTTGTATTTTTTGTATATATGTATATGGTTCTGGGTATTAGTTTGATTTATAGGGGGTTATGTAGCTGATTGGTCTAATGTAGGGGTGGGATTAGTTAAAGAGGCGCGAGTAGAGGGGACGAGGGCGGGGGGGATAGACGCGAAGGAGGAGGGGGTGGTGAGAGGTGAGAAGTGGGTGGGTGGGAGGGGGTGGGAAGGTAAGGGAGGAGGGGGGGAGGTCGGATGGGAGAGTGGTGGGAGGGCAAGATATTATGGAGATCTGATAACGGGGTAGGGAGGGGTAATTGGAGGTTGAGATTTTGTTTTTGATAGTATTTATCTAATTTTTCTGTCTTTATTTCATTATTTTCTAACTATTTAAGTTATTTGTATATTTTGTTGGTTTTATTATTGGGTGACTTGGGGTGAGCAGGATGCGGGGGTGTGAGGGTGGGGGAGGGTGCGGGTTTAGAAAGGAGGGTGGAAGGGGAGGGATGGGGGGAGAGGAGGGATTGTTGTCTAGGTGGATAGATGGTGATGGTAGGTGTACTTATTGTTAGGAGGGAGGGGGGAGAGCGGAGGAGGAGGAGGAGGGGAATGAGGGCGTGGAGGTGGGTGGTAGAAGAAGGTGTGGGTCGGTTAGTTATGATCTATATGAGTGAGGGAGGATATAAGAGTGGATATTTTAGGTGTGTGTTTAATTTGGTTTTAGAGATTTTTTCTGTGTGAGTGTGTGATTTGATAGGGGGTAGGGGGGAGAGGAGAGGACGGGTGGCTGGGAGAGGGCGGGGAGGGCGAGATGAGGGGGTGATGGGGGGGAAGGCTAGAGGGGAAAGAGAGAGGGGGAGGAGATGAGTAATGAGAGGGAAGGGGGGAGAAGGAGAGGTGGGGGAGGGGGGGATCGGGGAGCAGGAAGAGAGAGATTATTCAATCTTTTCATCCTTTGTGTACTATATTATGTCAGTTTGTAGCAAATTATGTGTAAGCTGTAACTGCCTTTAAGGTCGAGATTATTTTTTGTGGTTATTTGTAATTGCTTGTTATTGTTACGTTTTCAATTTTTCTATTTTATCATGTACAGTATATTTTTTTTTTTATTTTTATTTTATTATCATATTATTGTATTGGGTTTATTTTGTGTATACTTTATTTTATGTTATTTTGTTGTTATTGTTTGTATTGTTGTACTTGATACTCTTTTTTGGTCATTAACTTTTTGTAGAGTGAGAGAGTGGATGTAGAGGTGAATTATGTGTTTGTTATTTAATTAGTGTGTGTTATATATATTTAGGAGTTTTGTTAGTTATATTGATGTTAGTTGTTTAGTTTGAATTTATGTATTTCTATATTTATTTTTGTTGATTATTGGTGTAGTGTATTATTAAACTTTCTTTTATATTATTAAGATGTATTTTGTATTCGTTTCTGTATTGGTCAATTTTATGTTAGTTTTCTAGTCTTATTTTTATTTTTTTTTTATCATTTCTTATTTGTTTTATTTTATTCTTTTTTTTATGTTGTTTATATGTTTATTTTAATGTTTATTTTATTATGTGGTCTGGTATTTATTGGATAGGGGTGTTATTATTCTTATTTATATTTACTTATTTTGTATATGTTTGTATTTTATGATATTAATTTATTTTTTTATTTATTTGTGGTATTGTAATTTTTTTTTGTTCTATTTAGTTATGTTTATTTTCACTTACTTTTACTGGTTCTTGTATGTATATGTATCTTTATCTGTTTTTATGTCCTCTAATCTTTTCTATTTTGTATCCTTTAATTTTTTTAAAAACTTTTTATATATTTCTTTCTTCTGATCTTTTTGGATGTGGGTTGTTATCTTTTTATTTCCTTTTTATTTAACTGTATTTTGGTTTATTCTTTTTTTTGTTTTTTATTTCTTTATCATGTATTTATTTATATTTATATATTATATATTTACTTTCTGGGTATTTTTTTTCTTTTTTTTCGAGTTGATGTGCTTAGATTTTTGTATTTTGTTAGTTATTACATTATTATTTAGTTTTTTTATTATTATATTTTGTTGTTATTTTTTTTACTTTATTATATGTTCGTTGTGATTTATTAGTTTTTTATTTATTGTATATCGTTATTCCTTTTATTCTTTTTTTCTTTCACTTTTCTTCTTTACCTTCTTGAGTTTATCTGTTTTTTTTTCTTTCGTTTCTTTTGTTCCGACAAGATCGACATGTTCAAGCTTTTTCAGACAAGTTGTAGACAGTTTGATTCAAAAAATGAGATTTGTGAGAAAGAATCAGAAGACGAATGTTGAGATACATTAACTAGTTTAATGTATTATGCAATACAAATTCAAATGAACAGTAGTTCTTTGATCATTCTTCATACTATGGTGCCCACGATCGAGATGGGATATATGAGAGGGAGGACAGCAAACAATAATCAACATTTTGCATATGATTCTTTCTAATATATATATCGGAATTTCCAAGTTCTTCCCTCATCTATCGATACGCAACGTTGAATTTGAGAGATCCACACAAAAATTATTTTCCAACGCCCAATTCATAGGCACCTATAAATTTTCACAAATTGATGATGATTGATAAAAGGTGAGATGTTATAGAAAAAATAATGAAATTGAATTTGTTGTTATGGAATGATTTGCATCTGACTGAATATTGGAGAGAATTGATGGAAGGGAAAATTTGAATTTTTGAATTGATTAAAGTTGTTACCATTGGAGAGATTGACATCAAATTGATTAGCATGATTGGGGAAAGTCCACATTCAAAAAGATTCTCTTTCCTTTAAACGTGTAACTGAAAGTTGTTTATTATATCGAAATTTATTGTATCCAGCTCATTTCTTGTATTCCGAAATTAGCACTTATTTTAAGGGATTTAGGTAAGTTATACTTAAAGGGAAATGGGTCTTTGTTCCTTTTTTTTTTCTCTTCTTTTTTTATATACACGTTTTCTTTGATTGGTATATTTTTTGATAATGTAAACATTTAGATCATTCTTCTTCAATCCTTTTTAAAAAAGTGTTAAAAAATCGATGTTATATCTTCTCTAGAAGATTTGTATGTTTTCACTTTTTATATTGTTGTTAACTTTTTTCTTGTTTTTTTTTTCAAGTTGAAAGTTTTAAAAAAAATGTGTGGAGTGAAAATAAGGATGGATATAATTAATTGTGGTTATCAATTGTCATGGTAAAGAAAAATATTCAAAAAATTATCTAAAAAAGAGATCGATTTTGTTGACTCTCCATCAAAACTTCAAATTTGAAGTGAATGCAAGTTCTTCGCAGTATATACAAGTTCGTAGAAGGATAATTAAAGGTAAAACAATGTGAATCAGTGTTACTGTTAACATGCTAAGCAGGAGAGGATTATAGAAAGTGATGAAGTCTAACTTGTAAATATTTTTGACTTGTGTAATATTGACATTTTAATTTTCCAAGTGCAGTTCTCATTGACATACTAGCTGAGGAAGAATCTGAAAGTTGTATACAATTTTTAGGAATGAATACACATGTATGCTGCATGATTTGTATACACGATTGTTCATTCAAATGAATTTATAAAGTTAATTCAAGTGTTTAAACGATATTCGACTCGTGTTACATTTTTTGAATGGAATGAATCACAAATATATCTACATGAATGCATTATATACATGATAATATTCCACGTGATTAAAAAACTCAAGCAGTGATAAAAAATAATTTTTAGTAATTGTTTACCCTATTACAATATGATTGAATACATAAAGTAGTACTGTTTGAAAGGTATTCATTGCAGTGGATAACCAGAGATTGATAGGTGCTAGTTATGCTAATTGGAAGTAATAGTGTGTGGTTGTTAGTGTCACAGATTATTTAAAAAAAAAAACAAAAAAAACTAATAGCATGTGGGGGGGATGGTTATATGAGTAATTTGTGTCTTTTTTGTGCGTCTATTAAATGTCATTTATTAGGGGCCTATTATTGTAATTTTTTCATAAACAGTGGTATTATAATAATGTCTTTAATGAAAAAAAGGGTTGCAATAACATGACATCTCCTTTTACTAATTGACAACATATAAAATCTTTTATTTTTTTGACAAAAAAAGATTTTAAAAAATCAAATTTTGCAATTAGTAGCCCAAGTATTGGAAAGTTTTTTTTAATTAAATTAATAATTTTAAAAGGTGGCAACATGATGTCCCTTTTTATTGGGAAGTAGCTTTTTTCTACTTTTTTTTCTCTTCTTTTCCGTCCATATACAATTCTTTTGAATCGTGTTTTTATTTATTGATTATCTTCTTCATTATTTTGAACAAAAGATGATTTACTTTCTTGTTTATTAGTTTTACATATTGTATTCTCTTAAAAACATTCGTCATAGTGTATTTTTTCTCTTTCGCTCCTAAATTCTTGATGGTTTGTTAATATTTACCAGTCAATTTTCCTAATTGTTAGCCTATGTTTGATCCCTCTTATATTGTTGTTGTTTTTTTTTGAGTGGGAGGTGTTTAATTTTGAATTGAAGGTTATATCTAATTTAGGTAAAAAAAAATTATGTAATAGTTTTTAATTGTGGGTATCAATTGTCATGTATACGAAAGTTATCCTAGGGATTATTCATAAAAATGAAGATTTTGATTCTAATTTTGTGGATTCTCCATCTCTAAAATTTTATAGCTATATAAGTTCTTATTTTTATCTGATTCGACTTGTATGTTGTCTATTGAACATTTTATATTTCATGAGCAATCCTCATTTTCTGATGAACGAATCTAGAATATATACAAACTTTGAGAGAATGAATACACGAATATGCATACATGAATGCAATACATACATAATGTTCATGATTAAATTATTTTTTTCAATGCAATGTATACATACTATGAGTGAATGATTACATAAAGGGATAACATAGCTATAAATGTAAACCAATACTAAATGAATGAATACACCATTTTTCTACCTCTATGCAACCATCAAGTATACAATTGAATTTTTTTATTATCAAAAAATATATTTGCGGTTACTACATTGTATGTATAATTTTGTATGTTTCCGTTATTTTTATTTGTTAAAAGGCTATTGGTTATACAAGAACCAACAACTAGTACCTGTCCTTATGAATTTGGGTCCTTGTGCTTATTTTTGATGGGTCTCTTCCCATGCGACTTACTGTTGGGCGATGTATGGTAATAATAACAAGAACACAACTTCCCATATAGCAAAACCAAAACTTCATTATTGTCTTGTATACCAAAGTATGATAATTGCGCCTCCCTGTCCACATCTAACTGTATAATTCGATGCCTTAAATTGTTATAATTCGTGGCCCGCTATACTATACAATTGTATGATTTGCCGGCCCGTAAATTGTATAGTTCGCTGGGCCTATTTCGCTTGCAATTGTAAGTTCGCTATAGCCTATTTCACGGCACTTGTATAATGCGCAATTGTAAATTCACTGGGCCTAGGTCGCTGTAATAGTGTATAAAGTTTGTTTTGCCTAACAAGTGAATCGAACTAAAATATTTGAATATGATAATTATAAGTGTATATGAAGAAATATATCTTTCTCTCGCTTTTATACAAAAAAAGAAACACAATCTATACACTTTTGTTGTATAAAGCGAGGAGAAAATTGGATTCCACTGCATTGTACATTTGCAATTGGATAATCGTGGCCTTTTTCGCTGCAATTTTGCTATAAAATTGACATTTGTATTACAATTGAGTGTTATAGCACGAAGATATATGTGTTTGCATGTGTATATACAATTTCTCTCCAACTTATACAAACAGAAACACAATTATACATTGTATTGTATGAAGCCGAAGAGAGAAGAGAGAGGGAAGTGGCGCGAGAGATGTGAGAGTGTGCGACTGAGAGTTTTGGAAGAGAGGCGACTGACAAACTTGGACAAACGTGTGTTATAGGGCACAATTAAATTAAACAGTTAGTTACTCCATTATTTTAGGTAGGAGTTTTCATTTCTTTAAGTTTATCCCTAATAACTATCAGTTGTATATACATGTCATTTCCTCGTTAAAAATGTTGTGCAAACTTAATTCATTCTTCAATATATTTTTTGGAACGAAATCATGTTCTATTGGAAAATCGTTTCTTATGAGCTACCTTTTTGAGAATAAATAAGCACAATGTCCATAATAGGTATCAAGATAGAAATAAATTTCAAATGTTAGTAGTCATAATTTTCCACAACCTAAAACTCAGTATGATATTAGCTATGTATAGTATACAACTATACATTTCAAAATGGCCCAACACGCTCCAATAACAAAATAAAACCCATTATTATGCATTCAATTTCAGTTTGAGGTCTAATAATCCCCCCTCTAAAGCCCCAGTAGTAAAAAGGTAATGCCTTTTCATTAATAACATATTATTTTGTCTTTTTAAAACAACATCTGTCTTTATTAAACTATTCTAAGGGGAACATAGATGTTTTTTTCTTTCTTCTAAAAATACTTTAACATAAAATAATTAAAAAAAAAAATTTATATTACTCTTTCAATAGATAATGTATGTCATATATGTAAGATCAAAGTATATCTAGATTAAAGTAAGATAAACATTTGCTAATATCTTTTTTTTAAAAAATAATTAGAAAAAAAATGTATAAGAAAGAAAATAATATATATTTATTTGGGAAAAATGAACTTTTTGACACATTAAATAATAATAAGGATATTTTTAGATCAAATTATTGATGACGAAAAATATTTTTGGACCAAACAACAAATGGGGGGCATTTTTGTTCTTTTCGTATAGTTAAAGGACATTTTTTAACCAAAGTATTGACAGTAAGGGGATATTTGAGCTAAACTATAAACGGAGAATATTTTTATTCCTTTCACGTAGTTTAAAAATATTTTTGACCATTTTTCGTTATTTAAAAGAGGATAAGATTTGATAAAATTGTGTAATGAAAATATTTCAAAAATAATGCACAATTAACAAGTAAAACACATCATATTTATTAGTTTGTAGTTTTCCATGATTCGTGACCGAATACTTTTAACTCTT
This sequence comes from Solanum habrochaites, assembly GCA_027704765.1. Lineage (NCBI taxonomy): Eukaryota > Viridiplantae > Streptophyta > Magnoliopsida > Solanales > Solanaceae > Solanum > Solanum habrochaites. The sequence goes on from JAKWJA010002494.1 coordinate 39,676,148, forward strand.
TCATTAACAATGGTTATCCCAAATTCATTAGTCTCCGTCCGATATTATTTGTCATGATTTTTATTTTTAGAGTCAAACTATAAAAAAATTGACTAACACTTTAAGATGAATTTTTTCATCATATTAATATGCAAAAAAATGTAATTTATAGCATTTTTTATATAGTTTTAGAATATCTAATTTTTTTGTTTAAAATATCGAATTAAAGTGATTTAATTTACCTTTAAAAAAAAGTCAAATTAACTTTTGATAAACACAACATGACGGAGGGAGTATTTTTTTCTCTTCCTATTATTACAAGAGGAGGATGCCATAATAAGATGGGCAAAGAACTAGTGGCCACTTATTAACCAAAAAAAGAAAACTTCCCATTTTATAAGTGGAGAAATATAAAAATTTAGTAGAATTGAGACGGAAAACTCAACCATGTATAAGGATACAACTAGAAATTATGGAAAAAATAATAGTAATTAAAAATTAAGATGAGAAGAGGAAAACTAACTATGAAGCAAATTATTAAACCATAAGTATAATTGAATAAATTAAAAATGAGAAGAGGAAGCTCGAACATGATACATAAAAATAAAAAAAATACTTCATATCTTTCTATATCTAAAAGGAACAAAAGATAGCAAACAACAACTCTGTCCTCATTAAACAAGTACATTGAGTAATACTTTAAAGTATAAATTAGAGTATAATCCTTCATTGGTAGTATCATGAGGATAAATAATTGGAGAGACAAAAATGATTGGACATAAAACAAGACACAAAGGTGTCACATGATGACTTGGATATACAGCTCAAGACAACTGCAGATTAACAATATATACCTCATTATTATTATATTTTATACTACTAAAATAAGTGTACTACTGTTTGCTGCCTTTTCAAGTCCTCCAATAGACATATTTCCTTAAATTCTTGGAGTTAATAATTAATTCAAATAAATCATGTATTTGGTACATGAGTTGACATATGTATATATACACTCATTTTTTCTACTTAAAACTCACCTGATCAAAGGTCGGTTCATATTTAAACTAAACTAATTAATATTGATTAATTGTATAGGTAAGTGATGATTAAATATCAAGCCACGTCAAGTCAGCTATGTTTTTTTCCCGTAATTATTGGGATGAACACGAATATAGAGTATATCCAATAGGGAGAAACATTTTGATCTCTTATAATATTGAAATAGAGAAAGGTAAAGATTTACAGTGAAACAGTAAATATTTTTTATGTTCTTAATTAAAAGTTTTTTAGTTTAAGTCTTGATTCTTTATGAAGTAGAAAGACTATGTGATATAAATTGAAATATAACGAAATCTCAAATATAAATATCAAAGATCGTATGAAAAATTATATTAAACGTCTATTCGTGTACATACCTTTTGATTTTGATTTTTATTTTTAAAACGTGATAAGCGAGTCACCAGTGATGCCATCTTTGTTGTTCAATTCCTATTAAGGTGTCCCAAATAAGATGTCGATAAGATACTTAATTACAAGTTTAAAAGCTGATATATTATCTAAATATGTTATAGTAACTAACATAACGACCCTTTACCAAAATGAGTCGAATTAAGTCGACTATTGTTTTGTTGATAAAGAAATTGAACTCACATCAATCTTTTCTTGAATATTTCATTAAATTCTCATACAAAGAATTTACCACATAAAACAAGTCTTGACCCCTTAGAATTCTCTTTCACTTCCTTCCCTGATGGATCACCAAGACTTCAAAAGTTAATGCATGCATGCATCATCATTACGATGGACTGGAGCGGGAAGGAAGTTGGAGCGGAAGAGAGTGTTTTTTACTTAATATAGAATTTTAGTATAACTTTTTTTAGGGAGGAACGTTTATACCAATAAAGGAATAAAATTTAAAAAAATAATTTAAAAAATACATTATTACTATTAACCAGCCACTTGTCAAATTTATGTGGGGAAAGAGATCTATTTATAAAAATTCAAACTTTCACTAAGAAAAATCATTATTAAAAGTGTAATTAGTGCATGGACTTCAATGATTTTCAACTAGTGCATGATTCCATCGGCCATTGTTGGGCCCATTGTCTAGAGATTGATATATATATCACAAAGATTCTACACCAATAATATCTGAAATATATAGTATATATAATTATATCTATATATATATATAGAATAATATATAAAACCTTCTACTTTAATGTTTAAATAATGGGAGCACCATAACATCACAAGAATGGTCGATTATTTTGTTGTGTTTTATAAAGGAGCCGACATACAAAAATGGTTCAACTCCACGTGTCGTGCCTTAAATGTTTGACAAGTCAATTACTAGAGTCTTTGACCAAATATATTAATATCGTTTATGTTCATGTTTGATCTGATATATCTTTAATTTAAAATTATTCTCTTTTCGTTTTATGTATCTAATAAAAAAGAATAGACGTCATTTTACTTGTTAATTTAATAATAGAGAAAAGACATAGCTAATGTTTGGTCATCGATTTCTAAATATTTTTAGCAAATATTATTTGGATAAAATTTTGAGTGAAACTTTATCATGTGTTTGATCATAGCATTGGGAAAATATATTTCACTTTTTAGAAAAATATGATTCTATACCTATAACTTTTAAAAATATCCCAAAACTAACCATAAGTCTTGAATACAAGTTCAATTGATTTTTTTACAACAATAACAAATTTCACAGAGAAATAGAGCAATGCGGTAATGGTTACTTTTTAGTGAATGCAGCAAGCATCAGTTCTACATTAGTGAAGTAGACCAAAACACATGACTTGTTATCCTTTCAGCGATTATCTCATTTCATCAATTTCATTATCATTTACATTCACGAATATTTCATCACTATTAGAATTATGTAAAACATTATATAATACAATGTAAGCAAAAACTATAGAGGGTGTTTTTGTAAAAGATAAAAGTTTGGGTTAAGCTTTCAATTTTTAAAAGATCCTAAATAATGAGATTTAACGCAAATTCTAGAAAAAACTAGTATTTAAAAATTTAGGATATTTGTCAAATAATGACAAAGTTTATAGACAAACACTATATTTGTCAAGTTTTTTCCCAAATATTATTTGGAATATCTATCGCCAAACGGGCCCATAAAGTCATCACTAAAGTTGTTTCGAATTTTCAAAAAGAACCTTAATTATGAGGTGTTCTATTACCCCTACAAACTACCGAATCACAATAAATATAATCTTTTTGACTAAATTTTAACACCACTGTATGTTACGAAATTTGGCGCGCTTTGTGAAAGACTGTTCATACAGCTTCATGTACAACGTAAAATTGTCATGTGACACTCCCAATTTGACTTATTTGTGAAAAAAAATACGAAAACCCATGTTTAATTTTTTTGAAGCGTGATAGGAAAATTTTTAATTTCAAATTTTTTTTTTTCAGCTTCCCTACCATCATTAGATTACTTAGGTTTTGAATCTATGTGTCGTCCTCAGTTTTTTTGAAAACTAAATATATTGGTTTCATTCTTATTTTTTTTGTATTTGGAAAAACAAATTAGCATGTATCTTTTTTTTGTCCACTGGTTGGTTTTAGTGATTTTATTCCCGAATACAATCAAGTTTGAAATTTGGAATAGTGAAATTATGAAAAACTCGATTTGAGAGTAAGAAGTTGGAGAAGGAGGTGATTTAAATGTCAGATTTTAACTTGGTGATATTTTGAATATTTAAATTTTAATTATTTGACTATATTTATTTTCATAAATAAATTAATTGGTAGTATTTTGACAAATAACTAATAATACTTCCGAAAAATTTCACCCCGCACCAGTGGATTTGGCGACTGTTCTTATGGGAGAGGGAATAACATAAGCTATAGGATTGAGCGAAAAAGAAAGAGAACCAGAAAAAAAAAACCTTAAAAAAAGAAGGGAAAAACAGCAAGAAATTAAGTAAAAAAATAATACAAATTAAGTTTAAGACGTTTGTCAAGTGATTATTAGTCCCGTAAACTTACAAATATTTTGTAAATAGTATTGGCTGACAAATGGGAATCTACATACTATTTTGAAATTGTTAATAGGACAAAGAACACCTACAAAGTTACAGATCTCTTTTTTTTAAAATTTGGAACAAACAATCGTATGTCTTTTCTTAGCACTATTGAAATAAATTATTATATATTTTATACCCTTTTTATTTTTGTCATTACTTTCACTTATACATTTTAGATGTATTATTTCTTAATTTTTCAACTTGAATAAATAAATTTAGACATCTATTTGTTAAAATGAGGAAAGCAAAATTGAATAGGGGTATTAAATAAGTGTGTCAAGTAAATAATGATACATATATACATACATATACCAACTCTAATATTATTCTTATTTTACATAGTATTATTGCACTAATTAGGTAATGGGTTTAACTTATATGTTTTAAATATCAATAAAGTTTACACTATTAGAATAGAACTAGTACACTTCCCCTTCTCATGTATTTCTCTATTTGTTGAAGCTTCTTCTTTTTACCATAAAAAATTAAATAGCAACATGGTTATTGTTTATAAAAAAGGCTTTCTTAGGAATTATAGAAAATAAATTAGTTATTAGTTAATTGATTACTTAAATTTTCACTTTATTAATTGAGATTTAATTCTCTACCTTATAATTTCCTTACTCCTGCCTCATTTTTTTAAAACGAAGACTTATTATATTTAATAATACTGACTTTATTTTCTACATTAAAAATAATGTGTGCTATACAAAATAATTTTAATTTTATATCACACGTAACTATCTAATCTAATGATGACAAAAAAATTGGATACAACGTATAAAATTCATGAGTCACGAGTAACTATAGTTTAGGTCGACAAATTAATTAAGATTATTCCCTCGTATTCAACCCCAAAGTTTGATCTATCCATTAAAAGTCAAAAATTAATATATACATGGTTGCAATTTATTAGCCAATAAAAATATACGATATATATAAGCGTTCATAATCAACGTGTCAATTGCTTATTAAAGTAATAAGGGTCAACAGCTATGTTTCAACTAATACTATATATTCGATTCCAATGGTATTTTTTATACATTGCACCATATGCGTTTTGTTTTTCTATTTCAATGCATAATATAATTGTGGCACCTCATTTTTATCGATTCATGCTACTTTTTTAGTTTATTTAGTTAAGTTTTCTTACTTAATTGATATTGTAAAGAATGTGGCATCACTTCAATCACTATTACAGAAAATTATAAAGTTTTTTCCATCGCGAATAAATAAAAAAATTGTAATGAAACGGAGTACTATTTTATTGTTTGCTTCATCGGACTGTTCACTTAAAAAAAAAATACTTAGGGAACTTAAACTAAAATAATAATTTTTTTAGCCTTTGTTTTAATTGTGCAATCGTGGAGGAGTGGGAGGAATAAAGTGGGTTCGGCAAAGGTCACATGGGCACGTCAATGGGGGTATAGGAGTACAAATAGTGAAAATCAATTGGATACACCCTTATTTTATGCTTATTCAAAGTTTAAAATGTAATTGAAAAATAATTATTTTAACGTGGACATAATTAAAGTTTTAAGTAAAAATATCCTTCAATCAATATATAAAATAATTCCAGTACATTTTGTCAGACTTGAAAAATTCTTTTCCATTAGAAATTTATTTTCGGTACAATCAATTGTAGAAACATGAACGTAATTTTATAACACTGTCTTTGAATTTTCAATTATATAATCACAAATTTCATGGTTCTTTTTATTTTTGGAAAACAAATTTCATGATTCTTCTATTCATAAGTACTTCTCATTTTTATAAAATTTCATTTTTATATACCTTGGCTCTCTACCTAAGATTGATCGTTAAAATATCATGTTGTTAGCTACTTAAATATTGAAATTAGTTTAGTTTTATAATTTTAAGAGTTGGAACTACAATTGTTGATTATACATAGAGATTTATGACATTTTTTTAAAAAAATCTAATAATTTATCTAATACCATTTTTTTTTCGAACCTTGAGGCATTTTGACATAGAGTCGACCCAAATATATTATTTTACCCAAATCGTAAACTCTACGTTTTTCATTTAATAAGTAATTGCAAATTTTTATTATTCCAGTAGACAACGTGTGTCAATCTCTTATTAAGGTCCAACAAATGTTCCAACTAAAACGTACACTATTTTATTCCAACGTCATGGAATATTTTATATCTCTTTTGCTATATTTGGTTAATGGAATAAACTATTTTAAAAAAAATATTTCATATTTTGATTGTGGAAAAATATTTTCTCAAAATTACATTTTCCTTAAAAGTCTCGAAAATATATTTCCTAACATGTAGCTAGGGGACAACTTCCACGATCATCGATAAATTATTTTAAGTTTTTTCTCAGCCATCCAATGTTCTTTTTTCCCTGTTCTTACGTTCAACTGAATGGTTACATTTACAAAATTGTACTTCTATATTTGTTGAAAAAAACAAAATTATATTGGAAGAAATAGTAATTAAAATTAAACAGAATATTTTGATATAGAAATTTAACATAGATAATCTTTCAAAGGATTTTTTTATATACAGTTTAAAGCTCTACAAGCATTTTGCAAATTACCAGTTGAAAATGCAATGTAGCGGTGTCAAATTTGGAAGTGGGGGGTTGGGTGGATGGAGGTAGGTAGGTGGGTGGGTAGAGCACACACTATGATAAAAATAATTTTTAGTGACAATGAATATACATATTAATAAATATACACATTACTGTTAATTAATTACCGCTAAAAATCATAATGTAATGTAGTGACATGAACTATTAGAACTGATCATGGGTGTGTTTGGTGAGGGAAAAGGCTTTCTGTGTATTTTCTAAAAGTATAATGAGTTTTTTTTTTAGTCCGGAGTCTAAAGGGTATTATAAAATATTAATAAAAATTTTGAAAATGTTATATGATTGTATTTATTTTAACAAAGGAGAAACCGCCTGTGGAAAGGGGCAACGATTTAGTGCCGAAAACAAATTAATCGCTTGTCGTGACAGCATTTCTAAAATATTTTTGAAAAATAATTTTCAATAAACGTCCCGAGGAGCGATTTTTTACATTTTTTATTGAAATGAAAAAAAAAAAAATTAGGAGGTGGTAGCGATTGTCTCCAATTTTCTTATATTTTTTTAAATCAACCTTTTAGAGAAAAAAATTAATTGTACTTATTTCACAAAAATCATTAAAAAAAAATTATTTTAGAATAGTAGTAGAAAAAAATTTAAAAGTAAAATGTCTTTAAAAAATTAAATTAATTTTACAAATTGTAAAAAAAACAAGTTAACAAAAAAATTGATGAAAAATAAACTAAAAAAAATTGGAGACAAATCGCTGCCCTTGCATGCGATTTGCTCTTTTTTTTAATAAATAATTAAAAAGTTAAGAAATCGACTGATAGATAGCGAATTTATTAAAAAATCATTGAACAAAAATTTATTTGGAAGGAAATCGCGTGCTAAGGCATCGATTTTACTTTCCGGGCAGCGAAATCGCTGCCCTTCCAGCGATTTTGCCCTTTTGGTTAAAATAAATATCAATACAGTTTGAAATTTTGGGACATTTATACTATTTAGATGTCGGACCATTTTACTTTTATTCTGGGATTTGCTAAGTAAGAAATAATGTTCCAGAATTATTTTTAAATAGTATATACCAACCAAAAAAAACTTTAAAATATAATTTGAAAAGTATTTCTCACTTACCAATTTAATCATTAAAATAAAAATACAAGAACATCACTTATTTTCTAGAAATGAGCTTTCCACCACCTTTTTATTGTTTCACTCTACTCTTACACTTTGTCTCATCAAAGTTTTTTTACTCGATCGAACATTAAAGAAAATGGTAGAATTAATCAAAATGTGATAAATAAAAATTAAAATATCAATTACTATAAATGTATACTTAAATTTTATAACTTTTAATATAATTAAAAAGAACAATTATGTTACACGATCCCCTTTTGGATGAGTGGGAGTAAACATGTCACATGGGACGGTCAACACGGCAAAGGGGAACAAACAATAAAAATTTGATGGAATTATCTACTTTTTCATTTTTCAAACAGTATTCAAACTTTACTCGTCATTTGTAATGTAATTAAAAAAAATTAGTCTTTTTAAGTTAAAAAAATATTTATATTTTAAAAATAATTAAAATGATCATTAGCGATAGTTAATTCTCAATGGCATCTAAATAAGTATTTTTTAGCGGCAATTCACACTTTGTATATGTTCCAAAATATTTTACCAACAATGATTCTAATGACATTTAACTAATGTTACTAAAGACTTTAACACTCTTTATTAATGTCAGTATTTATTGTCACTAAGAATTATTTTTATTATAGTGAAATACTAAAATAAATAAAAAACGAAGACGAAATCACAAAATCTATCAACAATCTTGTCCATCTTTTATATCTCTCCAACCGTAAATAAATGATTTTTCTATTTAACTCTATTCCCAAAATAAACGATATAATATATCCAATAAAGTTTATTAAATGGGATATAAAGAGGATAAAACATAGTTCAATTTTTTTTTAAAAAAAACAATAAAATTCAATTCCCAAAACAATATTGTCCAAATTCTCAAATAAATCAAGCATTGATTGATTAGAATTTCAAATTAATATGAAAGTGTAACTCATTCTAACAACGACAATAGTAATAACTTTTGGTAAACATGTGACGCGTTAGAAATATGTAAAGTTTATAAAAAAAATATAATTGTGATTAATAATGGGTTATTGGAAGATAGTGGGATTTGGTGAAGTCGAAGAAAAGATTCAATTAAATGCGTTGGACAAAGACGAAACATTATAAACAAGTGGTATATACCCTTTAAAATTTTGTCGCAGTTATCTCAAACACCAATTCATGCATCATGTTTGGATTTTCCCAATATTTTTTTACCTGAGATGCTGCACTTTCCACCCCATAATTTTATGGAGAATGTTATTTTATCTTTTTTTATTTTTTCAAGGGAGGAGGATCTCCCAAGCCTTATAAGGAGTCCACATATTTCATTAATTATCAATGTGAGACTTTTGTAACACCCCATCTCAATTTCGGGTGAGACGGGCCCTGCTCTGATACCATGTGAAATTAGGTCTTAGGCCTAACTCACACCCTAAAAGCTAGCTCGAAGGGAGGAGGATTGCCCAAGCCTTATAAGGAATCCACTCATCTCATTAATTACCGATGTGAGACTTTTGTCATTCTTTAACATCTTTGTTAGTATTTTTTTTTTGTCTTGCTCGATATTTACACTAGCTTGATTTGAATTCAGATTTTACGGGTGAATTTTTTAGCTTGTACCAATAATATAATGACACTATAATTTTTATGATTAAAGTGTTAATTATTTTCTTCAATTTTAAAAAGAAATGACTCTATTTTTTTTAGTCTGTTTAAAAAAAGAATAATCTTTTTTCTTTTTTGGCAAACTTTAATTTTAACTTTCACGTGGCATGTTTAAGACCACAAAATTAAAGAGCATTTTGGTACATTTGACATAACTTTAATTTAAAACCACAAAATTAATAAACTTCTTTCTTTTCTTAAACTCCATTCCAAGTCAAAGTAGATCATCCTTTTCGAAACAGAGAGAGTATATCCTAATTTTCGTGAATTTTTCAAAATAGATATATATATACATATGATTTTTTTCCAAAGTTATAATGTGTACATGCATCCCATCTAGAAAGGTGAGTCCCACCTCTGCTTACCAGTTACCACTCCATGTCTCAACCACAATCCTTATTGATAAAATTATCTTTTTATACAGCACCCTCGGTGCAAATATAATTGTATCATTCACTTATAAATGGATGGATTTTGTCGAGTGAAATAGTGTCAAAATAATTCAAAATTTAAATTTTAAGAATTAGTAAATTCTTTATAAAATCATATTTTCGTGACTTAGATCTGTCACTAAGTCAATGTATAGGTTCTGTAGTTGTAATATTTCTCATTTGAAGACAAACATCGTGGCGTTAGAGTTGTTAATTAAAAGGACAATCTAATCTGGAATAGTAGATGTCTTTGCTAGACTATTAATTAAAGTATCATTATTCTCTACATAGTAATTATTCATTTACACCGACTTATCTTAATCTGTCTATCAGTTGATTTTGATCCACTTATTTTATACATATCCTCTTTATTAATAATGCTAATTAATTTTGCTTAAGAAAGGCCGACCTTGTTAAATATTACATGTCATTCTTGGAACATGTGTTAATACTCCCTACATCCTCTTTTTAGTCACGAGTTTAACAAAAAGGAATGATTAATTTTATTTTGTTGTCTTTTGTACTTTTAGTATTTTCTTAAAATTATTTTTGCATATTGAATGAAGAAATCTTAAACAAATTTTTTTAAGTACTTTTTGAAAGGAAAGTAAAATCTATGTACACAGTATCATTGCCACACTCCGACTACATTTTTGTATGTGGTTGTTGTAGGAGCACTTGAGTTGATCTACAACTATATGGACCATTGAATTTCAGCAGAGGAGCTATCCTAGAAGGACGTTGTACAATTTTAATTGACAGCGATGGATGGTTCATAAAATGAAAATTCATGTACACTATATTTCACTATAATAATGAGATTGAGATAGATGCTCAAAATATATTCATAGTCACTCTTTAATGAAAAAAAGATTGTACACTGAATCTAGGGTTAATTCGTTACATAGCCATATACTTTTTGGACCTCTATAATCAGTCACTATTTAATGTTAAAAAAATTATTTGGATGAAAATTTACACTTAAACTTAAAATTGGGAAAAACTCTAATCGGTGTTTGAAGTTGTTACAAGTGAAAATTCATGAATCACAGTTTTGTGGGTAAATTTTCCATGCAAGCAAAAAAAAAAAAAAGCTAACATGAGTAGTCTATAATTAGATGTTGACTAAAATATGAATAGCTACCCAATGCAATAGAGTATGATTATAAATAAGAATTATAAGGGCCACCAACAATGTATGTATATATCAATTATATTCCCACGATCGATAAGCACAAGCAATAGAATTGGGAACACTAATTAAGTCAACTAGCTAGTAACACTGAAAGTGACAACATTATGCCCCATACAACATATTCATCGAGAGATCGGAGTTAGAATTTTAACTTTATAGGTTATGAATTTTATTACGAAGATTTTAAATGATAATAATTAAATTTTTTATTTAATATTTGTATATTTTAATGAATTTATTAATACAAATATAATGTTTGAACAAAATCTATTGAATCCGTACGCAGATCACGTATCTATCAGCAGCAAAAATCAGCATTAAGCTCGTGACAACACAAAAAAAGCTAACATGTGGCTATGAAGAAAGAAAGAAAGATAGAGTTCGAATTAGTGGCATATTTCATACTCCACCAATAATTCATTGTGTTTAAAAAATTTGGGTGTTCAAAGTGTAGAGAATTGAAGATGGAAATATTCCTTTAATAATACTTGAGATCTTATCTTACTTATAATTTTAAATTTAGGCAATTATTTATTATTATTAAAATTGAAGCTAAAAATGATTAAAAAAATAAATAAATAGATAGGAACTTGACTTAGAAAATGAAGGTGTTAACCAAACCCTTAATCCAACAAGAGTGGCTGTTTTTCTTTCAGCCATCTTATCGAATATTGCCCCTTCATTTTTTTAAATAAAAGAAAATAATGCAATGCTAGAAATTTTTATTACCAATAAAAACTCTACTTTAAAAGATGAAATGCAAATATAGATATTCAACAGGCGTCGTGGCAGGGGTGTGCGTGGAGCGGTTAACGTTCATAACATTTAATATAAAGTATAAATTTAATTATGCATAAAAATTTATTAAAGTTGAAATAAGTAGTACTAATACTTTTTGTTTCGATTTATCTCTATCAATCTTAATAAGAATGACATTTTTTGTTTTCATAGGTAGTAGTTTAATTTCAATGTTCTTTTTTGCCCTTACGGTCTTGTGTTTGGCACGAAGGAAAACAAAGTATTTTTTTTTTATTACTATTTTTTAATTTGTAAGTAATAGCAAAAAAATTATTATCCCAAGAGTATTAACATGTAATTTTGGAGAACATTTAGGGGAATGAAAAGGGGTGGAAGTGAGGCCTCGGAGGTGGGATGAGGGGGGGTTAGGTCGTTAGGTTGGTGATATAAAAAAAAATAAACTTACTTGTATATATTCTAAAAAAAAGTTATGAGAATTTCTAGTATAACAATCGACGAACACATATTAAATACTTTATATATACATATTTTGAAAAATTCAATATAAATAACAAAATACATTAATAAATTTAAAGGATTCGAGAAACATCGGAAGAGATTATTTTGAGAAACTTGGGTGAAGTATATCTGAAAGTTTTGAATAGGGGCTAGAGTAATAAAGTTCACGGATGTGAGGAAAAAGGTTCACTTCACTATCAAATATCAATCATTTATGCATCATAAGATTCTATGGACCACTAAAATTCACTTACCGTGTATAAAAAGAAGATAAAGGAAAGGCAACTAATCATGGGTATGAATGGATTGGTTAAAATAAATTAAAATAAGGAAGATAAACATAATACGGTAAATTACATCGAATAAATCGTGAGCATTACAAAAGAAAACCTAGAAGGAAATTTATGAAATTATCACTATATATATTTTATCTCGAAATTTTCATGTGGCGTACCAAATGAAATGACCCGTGAGTGTAACCCACCCGTTAGACATGGACCTACATTTAAATATTAAAGAAACAAGAATACAACACACACGACTCTCTGCTATAAAAGGGTGAAGGAATCAATTCAGTCTGCCATAGTCTGAGTTTTACTACTCATATATATATATATTCCTTTAAAATCTCTTCCTATAATAGACCTCTCTTTTCTATCTCATTTCTCATAAGAAACATAAAAATACAAAAACCAATAAAAGAGGGTAAAAAAAAAAATGGCCCTTCCACACACACAACAAGAAACAAAAGTTATTCCAGATGCCTGGGATTACAAAGGTAGACCTGCCCTTAGATCTACCTCTGGTGGTTGGGCTGGTGCCGCCATGATTTTAGGTAACTTTTTTTCTTTTACTTTTTAAATTATTTCGTACATATATAGAGAGATATCGAGAATATATTGCCTAAGATTCGTGTCAGATAGGGTTAATAATGGATAAAATGCTTTCAGAGTACAAACCCGTGTCCACCACATCCATTAGGAGGTGGTTCACTCTGATAATAATTATTACTGTGTCAGAAAGTCATTTTCTTTGTTAAAGAAAGTTGATTTTCTGAGACAATAACTATTTTGAGTGGTGATCCGTGAAATCAACTTATCTTTTTTTGTTTTTTCGTTAGTAGATAGATCTATCGTTGTGTTTTTTTAACATAGAGTTTTTGTATGTGTAATATTATTTATCAGGTGTCGAAGCTGTGGAGAGGCTAGTAACGCTAGGCATTGCTGTGAACTTGGTGGTGTACTTGACTAAAACAATGCATTTAGGGAATGCTAGCGCTGCCAACATTGTTACTAACTTTATGGGAACTTCCTATATACTCACTTTGCTTGGTGGCTACGTTGCTGACACTTTCCTCGGAAGGTACTTAGTGATCTTTTTAATATGATTTGGACAATCTTCGCTTTTTAAACTATCTTTTGAAATTGATCAGTTAGATTCAATATCTATTTGAAAACTAAATAGGTTTACTTAGCATCTTTTGATTTTTATTTTCTTGGTTTAATCTTTTGCAGGTATCTTACCGTTGGCATCGGAGCCACTGTTCAAGCAATAGTAAGTGTTGATGTTTCTTTCCCAAAATGAATAAGAAAATTAGAAATATTTTGTTAATTAAATGACCTCATTCACTTTTAAGAGTGCTAAAATGTTGGAACTTAATAAATATATATAGTCACCAATCAACCTTTTTCTTTTCTTACGTATGCAACAAGTGATAAGCTTATTGCCAAATAGTAATTTGTAGACTCTTTTTCTCTGAATTTATATCACTAGATAAGGTGTCAATAATTTTAATCAGAATAAAATTCGATAAAGTTGCAATGATTTAAGTAAAACTAAGAGATCATTCAGAACTATCTCAGAACGCCAATAAGTTTTGTTTTTACATTATTTTCATATTAAATTTAAATATTAATACTAATTATTTTCTTAATAGGGTGTAACAATTTTGACAATCTCGACCATAGTTCCAAGCTTACAACCTCCGAAATGTGATCTCGGTAGCCCATCCTGCATCCCTGCAGACGGCAAACAACTCGCGGTCCTCTTCATCGCCCTCTACATGACGGCCCTAGGCACTGGATTTCTGAAATCCAGTGTCTCGGGCTTTGGGACGGACCAATTTGATGAGTCCGACCCTAAGGAAAAAGGACGGATGATTAAATTCTTCAGTTGGTTTTTTTTCCTAATCAATGTTGGAGCACTTACTGCTGTAACCATACTCGTGTACATTCAAGATAAAGTTGGAAGGAAATTCGGGTATGGAATTTGTGCATGCGCCATTTTAGTTGGCCTTGTGTTTTTCTTGTGCGGTACGAAAAGGTACCGGTTCAAGAAACTCGTTGGGAGTCCGTTATCGCAGTTTGCTTCGGTATTTATCGCTGCTTGGAGAAAACGGCATATGAAATTACCGTCAGATTCTTCCGTTTTGTTCAATATTGATGATATTATTGGAGATGAAAACGTTAAAGATAAACAAAAGTTGCCTCATAGCAAGGAATTCCGGTAAGTTTTACTCTTTTAACAATAGTATTTTTCGCGCTTATACTTTTATCCAAGTTCTTCATTCTCTCTTAAATTCCGCGTAGAGTTGAATGAATAAGCACGTGATTTGTACTAGTACTTCAATATAGTTAGGTAAGAAATCAAGTTTATTACATGTCGAGTGAATTATTTGAAGTTTGCGTCGTCGATGTCTTAGCATTATTTATTTAAATAATGTAAAAATAAAAAAAAAAAAGCAATTGGGACTGCTGGAATTGTAATTATTCACGTGGGTAGGCCAATCTTTGATAGGAACAATACAAATCACCACTATCTTCCAAGCATGTGGGCAACATTTTAATTACTTTTTGGCTATGTTTTTTTTTTTTTTGTAGTTTCTTGGATAAAGCAGCTATTAAAGATTCTTCAAGTGAATTTTCTGGGACAGCAATATTGAATAATTGGAAGTTAGCAACTTTAACAGATGTTGAAGAAGTTAAATTGGTAATTAGAATGTTACCAACATGGGGTACGTCAATTATGTTTTGGACTGTTTATGCTCAAATGACAACATTTTCTGTTTCACAAGCTACAACTATGGATCGTGACATCGGTAAATCCTTTGAAATTCCTCCGGCTTCACTCACCGCGTTTTTCGTTGCAAGTGTCATGTTGGTTATTATTTTCTACGATAGGGTTATTGTACCCTTATGTGCCCGGTACCTGAACAGTCCACATGGTTTCACTCCTTTGACACGTATTGCAATAGGGTTAGTCACGTCTATTTTCGCGATGATTGCAGCTGCTTTAACTGAGATAAAGAGATTAAACGTTGCTAAATCTCACGGATTGATTGACAGTCCGAACGCGGTGATTCCCATGAGTGTGTTTTGGTTGGTGCCACAATTCTTACTTGTTGGAGGAGGTGAAGCTTTTACCTATATTGGACAACTTGATTTTTTCTTAAGAGAGTGTCCTAAAGGGATGAAAACTATGAGTACTGGCTTATTTATAAGCACCATTTCCCTTGGATTTTTCTTTAGTTCGATTCTAGTATCGATCGTAGATAAGGTGACTGCCAAATCAAGGCCGTGGCTAGCTGATAATCTTAACCAAGGGAAACTATATAATTTCTATTGGCTTTTGGCGATTTTGAGTGTATTGAACGTGATACTTTTTTTCTACTGTGCAAAACGTTACGTGTACAAGGAGAAGAGGCTAGCTGAAGTGGGAATTCAAATGGAGGACTCGGGACCAGTTTGTCATTAAGTAAATAGAAAAAAAGAAGAAGCTATCAATGCACTACTTTCATTAGCATAGCCAGTTTTTTTTTGTTTTTTTTTTACTTTTGTGTGTGTTTGAGTTTCTTGTTGGGGTTTTATTTTAGTGGCAAATGTACCCATAGAAAAAGTGGGTTCAAAGGACCCGTTGTCTTTGGCTCAAGCCTACTATATAGTTTGTATGTAGAAAATAATGTACTTATGATCTGAACCCACTGCTTCAAAGAAGCAGTGGTTTGGTAGCACTATAATCTCAGTATCAAATTTGTTTGGACATAAAATTTAAGAAACGTTAAAATGCTATGGCTTAAAAATATTAAAATTAAATATTTTTTTTAAAATAAGGAAAGTATGATGAGTGTCAAGGCTGTCATTTTATTTTGTGGGTTTTTTTTTTAATTTTTCTACGAATTTTCCAAGAGGTAGGAAAAGTAAATTAATTAGTCTTTGGAATTTATTTTATGGGACCTTGAGAACAACTACACTTATTATGTAGAGTTTGTCGTGTATTTGCTAAGTCGCTTTCAATCATCTCTTTATTTTATTTCCTTCAAATCTCCCATCAAAAGTTAAAATCATGAAAATGTGTCTTTTCCAATCATTTTCTTGGAAAAAAAAGGGGTTATATTTCATGATAGTTACAGCTAAAAAGATATCCTATATATATATATATATATATATATATCTAATATTATCATGAAAGAACTCATGGGAGTAATATTTATTATCATTTGAATAAAAGAAATATTTGTACTTTTTTTTTTAATAATTATAATTTTGGGATCAACCTGTTATTTTTTTACTTTTTTTTTTTTTTTAAAAAAAGAAGCAAATCCTCGTAGTAGTGATGGGAGTCAGCATAGTTAACTTGTTAACTAGCTTGCTCTCTGCCTATATATTCTCTGTTTTTATTTAGTTGTTAAATTTTGAATTGAAATATCTATTCAGTAAATAGTGATTGGTAATCGATTTATTCATTTTATATGGTGCTAAAAAAATCATAAATAAAAAGATAATTTTACTAATTTACCGCTTAAAAACATTTTGAAAATTTTATAAAAAATATGAACACTTAAAAAAAATGTATACTATATTTTGAAACATTAAAAGAACGTTTTTTTTTTACCAATTTTAAATATAATTTCCGCATAACATGTTTAAGACCACAAAATTAAAAAAATTGACATATATATATTTCAACAAATTTTACTTATTTAATTGAAACAAAAAAAATAAGGATAAAATGAATTATAACTGCAGTACATGAGACGTGCTAGCAAGGAAAGTGAAGCAATTTAATCAATAATAGGATAAGGTCTTTGTTGTATTGCACGATAGGGACTTAGATGATTGTTTTTTTTCTTTTTACGTCTACATGATTTGAACTTTACCTTCCATCCAACAACATTTTAAACACAAGTGAATTTAATTTCCAAGGAAGCCCACATTATTACTAAAGTATTTGCTTCAGCCTCAACAAATTTGTCTCCAATAAAATGGTAGTTTACATGTTGTATATACATAAGACAACAATGAAACAAAATGAAAAAAGTTTAAACAATAGTTATTATTTATAATAAATAGCAATCAAAGAGAGAGCCAACTGCCCTTTGAAAACATCCGATAAAAAAGAGATAGGCAATTAACTGTTGTAATATTTTCCAGATTAGCTCAAGTAAATGAAAAAGTACAAACACGGTAACTTATTGGAGCTTTACATTTATAGGACCAATAATCAAAATATCAGTCCAAGCCATATCCGAATGAAAAAAAAGAAAATAAGTAAACGTAGTGTTCAACAGTGCAAGAAAAGAAGAACTCTCAATCAATGAAATTGAGAAAACTTATAGAGATAATTCAAAGAAGAGAAAAAAATTTGAGAAAGAAATTACCTGAAATAACAATAAAAATGAGGATACATAATTTAGCGACCACAAACGATTTAGCATATGATAGAATACTTAGATCATTGAATACTTTGCACAAGTCCTAGTCTGTTTTCAGCATTCATCTTATTAGAATTTACCATTTCTCAATTACAATGGTATAAGCTAATTGAAAACTTATTGCATAAAACAACAACAGTAAGTATGTGAGTCTATACATACCAATTGCTTTCTTGGTATCATGTGATGTATCAACTTTAAAGGATAGCCTTGGTATCATCTTCCTTTGTTCGTGCTCTTCACATAACATCAGGACCTGCCTCATAACATAAAATTGTTGTGTTTGTGAGAATGTATATAGATAAAAATGTCATGTCGAAATAAACAGCAGTGTAGATAATTTACCTAATGTTTGATCTATACAAAAAATAGAAAGTTCTTTCAATAACCACGTCTTTTACCCGTAGATCATAGAACCAACACTTGAAGAATTTAGTTTAGGCATTTAAAGTGAAATTCTAGTCCCATTTTGTTTAACTGTCTATAAAATTTTAGTCTATAAAAGTGATCCAACAGAAAACACTGAACCAAAGCATAATACTTATTCATCGTGAGGAGGAGAAAGGAACTATTATGAAAAAAGCTAGCAAACTTACAATACCAATTATCAATTGAATAGACATTTTAATCGGTGCTTTGAGGTAATAAACTACAATTCTTCACTAATTCGGTAACTTCCAAACCTTTCAGGTTAAAAATTTCTCTAACTCTTTGAAATGAAATTTTGCCGCAAGCATCACCCAATGACAGCTAGGTGTATTTGTAAATTTAAAACATCACACGGTTCAAATCTGGGTAAACAGTATTTGATGGATTTAAAACAACATATATAATCATTTCTAACCAGCCATCACATAGATTTGAATTTCATTAACGCATAAAGCTTAAGCATTTTCAATTTTTTTAAAACAATGGCAAGCATAAAGAACATAGCTAAAAGAGGCAGTTCAATGATTGTTTTGTTTACTGAACAATTTACGACATCTTTCATTTGGTTATGTAAGATCATGTGTATTGTGCATTTTCAATTTGATTTTAGTATCCCTGAAATTGAAGTATTCACTCCTCAATTTCATAAGGATAGAAGAAATTACAGCATCAAGTATGAGTGCAATGCAAGGCCATGCACTAAAAGAAAATAAAAGAAAAAGAAAATTCAGACCACATTTATATGTTATAGCAAATATATAATACAAGGTCACACATTAAAAATAACTTTAAATATCAGCTATAAAAAAATAAAGTTTTCAGTTTATTTTTGATTTTGAAAACACCAATTAGCTTGAGCGGTCAATACCTGTATGTCAATCCATGTTGAGTAAACGTTAAGTATTTAATAAACAGATCAGTTGAGTTTGACCTAATTGTAACCATCATCATTAGGAATGACATGATATAAAGGTGAATGCAATGAATGATGCATAATTCATAAACGAGACATAAACATGTAACATGGGTGTTAAAAAATGAATCATGATAACAAATTAAGATTTAAGAAGAAGACATCATATAAAAGTGGAAAAAAATATCAAAACATGAGGAGAAAAAAAAGGAAAAAAAACTTCCAAAGCATATTAGGGAATAGAGACGCCTCTGTTATTCCAATGGTAATTTTGGACCATAGAAGATTTAGCGCTCAAATGAGTCAATCACCTAATTTCCATCTTTGAAAAAATTTGTGTCTGTTTTCTCCCTTTTTCTCTGTTTCTTTTTCTTTCATGGAAATCTTTACTCATCCAAGAACGTACTCATGCATGGTTGACAAGATATTATGTTTATGGATCTAATTTTTTGAATAAATACAAGGTAACATTATTGGAGAGGCAAAATGGCAACAGAGGTTGTAACGTCGGGAAATAAAACAGAGGAAAACATAGTATGTTATTCGCCATCGATGATAACAACCAACGGAGTATGGCAGGGTGAAAATCCACTTGATTATGCATTGCCACTCTTCCTTTTGCAATTGACATTGGTGGTTGTCTTTACTCGTATCCTCGTTTTCATGTTGAAACCATTTCGACAACCTCGTGTTATTGCTGAGATTCTTGTAAGTTTCCTTTTATTAATCTTGACAAAATTTATGTGAATGGTAATAAGTATTGGTTTTAGGCCCCTGATTGTTTGATTAAATGGACTAATGAATGTTTGTGTTTGATGGCAACAGGGTGGTGTAATTTTGGGGCCATCGGTATTAGGAAGAAGTAAAAAATTTACTGATACAGTGTTTCCTCTACGAAGTGTGATGGTGCTTGAGACAATGGCGAATATAGGCCTTCTTTACTTTGTTTTTCTGGTTGGAGTAGAAATGGACATTGCTGTTATCCGAAGAACAGGGAAAAGGGCGATACCTATAGCTCTAGCAGGGATGGTAGTGCCATTTCTTATAGGGATTTCATTCTCCTTCATGTTGCATACAAGTGCGCACGATACTAAACAGGGGACTTTCGTGCTCTTCCTTGGTGTTGCACTTTCTGTTACTGCATTTCCTGTTCTTGCACGAATTCTTGCGGAGCTAAAACTTATTAACAGTGAAATTGGTAAGATAGCCATGTCGGCTGCTCTTATAAATGATATTTTCGCGTGGGTTCTCTTGGCGTTTGCCATTGCCTTTTCTGAGAACAAAAACATGCCTTTGACTTCTGTATGGGTACTTCTTTCTAGTGCAGCGTTTGTTGTTTTCTGCATTATAATTATCAGGCCTTTAATTGGATGGATGATAAAGCGAACTCCAGAAGGCGAATCCATCAGTGAGTTTTTTATATGTATCATTCTCTCAGGAGTCATGATAAGTGGATTTATAACAGATGCTATTGGAATGCATTCTATTTTTGGGGCTTTTATCTTTGGTTTGGTTATTCCTAACGGTCCCCTTGGCCTTACACTCAATGAAAAGTTAGAGGACTTTATTTCGGGGATTTTGATGCCTCTTTTCTTTGCCATTAGTGGTCTCAAGACGGAGATTAACGCCATTGATGGAGTTGGTTCATGGGCCATATTAGCTCTGGTTATAGTCCTAGCTTGTGTTGGAAAGGTTGCTGGAACAGTCATTGTAACATTGTATTACAGAACACCAATCCATGAAGGCATTACTCTTGGTCTCCTTATGAATGCCAAAGGACTCGTTGAGATGATTGTCATCAATGTTGGTAAAGATCAAAAGGTTATTGATGAGAAATCTTTTGCAATTATGGTTGTGGCAGTTGTGCTTATGACTGCAATTATCATCCCATTCGTGACGCTGATTTACAAGCCAGCAAGAAAGTTTGCGCCATATAAAAGAAGAGCAGTTCAAAGTACAAAACCAGATAGCGAATTAAGGGTACTGGCTTGCATCCACACACCTAGAAATGTTCCAACAATCATCAACCTTCTTGAAGCATCTTGTCCTACTAAGAAATCTCCAATATGTATATATGTCCTACACCTTGTTGAGCTCACTGGACGCTCGTCTGCCATGCTAATCGTCCATAATACACGAAAATCTGGCAGGCCAGCGCTTAACAGAACTCAAGCTCAATCGGATCATATTATCAATGCATTTGAGAACTTTGAGCAACATGTTGGAAGTGTCTCTGTGCAACCCCTCACTGCCATCTCCCCTTACTCCACCATGCACGAAGACATTTGCACCGTGGCTGAGGACAAACGAGTGGCGTTTCTAATCATTCCTTTTCACAAGCAGCTAACAGTTGATGGTGGAATGGAAATCACAAATCCAAATTTTCGAACGATAAACCAAAACGTATTAGCTAATGCACCTTGTTCTGTTGGGATACTTGTCGACAGAGGACTAAGTGGTTCCACAAGGTTAGCAGCAAATCAAGTTTCTCACCATGTGGCTGTACTATTCTTTGGTGGACCGGATGATCGTGAAGCATTGTCCTACGGATTGAGGATGAGGGAACATCCCGGGATCAACCTCACCGTCATGAGATTCCTCCCTGGAGTACCTGCACATGAAGAGGCAAGATCAGGTTCAAGAAGAAGTAATATGAATGATCCAAATGTACTAACAATAGTAACAGATGACGACAAAGAAAAACAGCTAGACGAGGACTATGTCAACGCGTTCAGGTTAAGAACAGCTAATGATGATTCAGTTGTATACATTGAAAAAGTAGTGAATCATGGAGAAGAGACAGTAGCAGCAATAAGGACTATAGATCAATCACATGACCTGTTCATAGTTGGCAGAGGACAAGGCACCATATCGCCGTTGACAGCAGGACTTACTGAATTGGGCGAGATGGCCCGGAGCTAGTGTGTCAAATGGGAGATCTAGTTATCCATCATCCATCCGATAATGCCAGGGCGATTGTTTCGTGTTCGTGGTGCAACAAATATGTAGAATGGGGGCAGGGGAATCACATCTCACACCATCGCCCTGTGACACACTAAATGAACATTTTAACTTTGGCTATACAAATAATCGAACACAAATAAGAGGACAACAACCTCAATGCCATACACAACCCTGAAAACAATGTACATAAAGATTTTTTATTTTTGTGGTTTTGTCAATTAATATTTCAAGATAATAGTGACATTCTTCCTTATTTTTTTCGAATTTTCGAAAGACCACCTCCAAGAGTGGAAAGTAGTCATTGGATTCCACCTATCTATTATGTATAGAAACTTACTGATTGAAATACTATTTCTCTGCAAGAGAATGGCCTTGAACTACTAAGATTTTGACCTTTTGTGTTATCTTTCATTTCTCCTCTTTATTTTTTCACTTTGCAACATGGTATTCATTTATTTCAAAGCTTGAATGAAAGAGTATTTCTTTTGTTCTGAACTATTGAGAGCGTGCGTTTAATAGTTGAGGGACTACTAGTTTATCTCTCGTTAACATTCAAACAATATGAACTATTCTAAAAAAAACATATTATCTAGTACTGGAAAAAACTAGAGGACAGGAGCCTCAATTCATAAATGTCCATTTTTTATTAATCTCATCAGAAAATATCAAACTAATAAAAATGGGATACAACAGAGAGAAAAGAAGGATAGGAGGAGCCTTCCTTCAAACCAAATAGTAAAATAACTCCACACACATTTACTAACAAAATAAGCAAACCATGCATATACACTCATACATAATACTGATAGTGCAAAAATTCTTTACACTGTCACTATATATAACTTAAATCCAAACAAGAAAAAAAAAAGAAGTTGTAGACAATGAACAAACACATAGAGATGGTTTTGATAATTTACGCGCATTTGAAACCTTTAGGGGCAGTCTTTCCACAGTTGTTGAGCAACAAGCTGAGTGAAAGAGCAGCATTAAGGTGAGCTCCCAAGACGTTAGCTTTAATTGCAGTGCAAAGACAAACAGCAGCATCAACATCAGCAAGATTCTCAATAAGAGAACAACATGAACTCTTTGATGACAATAATGGGCTTCCAACAACAACATGCACCAAGTCATTCAATAAATTGGCACACACCTTTAATTTTAGTGTGTCCTTTGGGCATTTATGGTAAGTTGATGGAGGATTCTTGTGTTGAGTCTTTGGTGGACATGAGATGTAAGTTGAAGTAACCATTGTGAAGAAGAGAAGGTTCAAAGTGATGAAGAGAAGAGCAATGGATGATGATTCAATAGCCTTAGCCATTTTTACAAGTGAAAATTTGGGATGTGTTTTTTTTGCTAGAGCTAAGAGGGTACTTGGTGTTGGAAATGAACAAGTGAGTGGCAATTTATAGATGGAAAATGTGAGTATTTTTATTTATTTTTGGCTATTTTGTAAATTTATGTAGCACAATTTAGAAACAGTTCAACTTCTAAATTTCACAAATATCTAAGGCTTATTTAGATTACAAATTTCAAAAATCTTCTTATCGTTTTTAAAATTCCGTGCCTAATCAAACAAAATCACATTAGAACCGATGGAGTAACTAATTAGTGATCAAGAAAATTTAGAGAGGGACATGTCCATGTTGTGGGCTATGTGCATTAGATATAGAAAGATATAAGGGTAAGCTGGCAAAATGTAATTCAAGATAAGCATAGCCTATAATGGTTGTTGACATTGGAGCTTTGTGGATTTTGTTAGTTGTCAATGTTCTTCGATCTGGAAAAAATACAAAAACGATCCCCTATTTTTGCATGAAGATGTTGGATCTTTATCTAAAATCCATCAGGTGTATATTGGTTTTTGTGTTCACCTTGAAAATTATATGTTAGTTATTTTGGAATTATAGTGTTATTTTTATTTCATATTGAGATAGGAAAATAATTTAGATAATTAATTTAATTTTGTAACGATGACTTTTCATTCAAATATAACTTATTTCAACAATGAACTATTAAATTATTATCTCGACAATAAAAGCTGTTCAACTAGTTAAGACGTTTGAACATCTCCATCATTTATCGATAAATTGAACGGGAACACTATTAATCAGCATGAGTGGGGTGGAAAAAAACTACTACTAATATCCTAATGAGTTTAATAAGTTATACCAAACACAATAATGTCACAAAAATGCTGCATTAATGGCTCCTAGAGTGGCAGAGAATGACACGCAGGAATAAATTAAGATTAAGCTCTGCTAATTACTATATTGATATAGGAAGTAATAACCCATTAATCAGAAAACACTAAACCATCATATATTTGAAGTGTTAATTTGTAATTAAGTAATTAACATTAATTTTGTAACTATTAAATTGGTCACGTGTATCCTGCCCCCAAAATGCTACATAGAGTACAATTTTGTTAAGAATATTCATGTACAGAAAGGGAATTTAATTTTTTAAAAAAATTAAACTCTCTAACACAAGTGATTTTGTATCTTCAAACTTCTGATTAAGAATAAAGAAATATTTATTATTTCAATCAAAGCCTTATTGGTAATTATTATTATTATCTAACAGCAGATGACATGTACCTATTTTATAAGTTTTTAGTATTTCCTTGCTTATATTCCTGCTGTTCCATTTCATTTTTCAAAAATTAATATATAACAACTTTGATCAATATTTTAAAGTGAAGCATTTGTTTATTATAATTTGTTACTTACAAATCTAATTCAGATTAATCAAATTAACTTCGTAAAGTAAATTATGACAAATAAAAGTGAACGGAGAAAATATCTTTTAACCTATATATATATATATATATTTGAAGGGTCATAATTGGGCATGGCCAATCTTTATGAAAGTGGAAAGGATTCTTCTGGACTTGATAAAGACAGAGCCTCAAAGCTCACTGATGATATTTGGGATCTTGTGGTTTTCAGTTCTTGCCTTCTTGGCATGGCAATTAGTAGTTGACATGATTTTAATGTATCCATTAATTAATACCATGTGTCTAACTTAGATACTCCTACTGAAAGTCTTGTGCCAAAACTACAACTTGGAGACCATGTATTTTTTTCATTTTAAATTTACTAAATGGAGTGAACAAGTTTACAACAACACAAAAGAGCCATTTTAGGAATTACATTGAAAGAACCTTTTGCAGCATAGTCATGATTGTTGACATAAAGCTTCTTAAAATATAATTATCCGGGAAGCCCCTCAATATGTCACCCTATTCTAAACTTTGAAGTTGGGCAACAAATTTTAAAGTAATAGAAATAAATTGCAATCACAAATAAAATGTGAAGAAATTAACATAACTTTGTCGATAAAAATATATAGGTACAATTTTGTTTGTTTTTTTTACTCTTCTCTCTTAAGATTTCTCAGCGATTTGAGAATGAAAATGGTATATTTCTCAAATTAGAATAATATGGATCTCCTTGAAATTTATTTGATCTTTGTATATTCCATGAATTGTGAAATATTCTATATCTCTTTAAGGAAATATATTACTCCCATTTATATAGATGCAAGTTAAAGTTTATGTTAAAATATAGCCTTCAAAAATTATAACCGAAATAAAACACATTTTATAAACTCCTACAAAATTTTGATGTCTACAAAAATAACTGAAGTTATTTTCTGAGAAGGAAATAATACTATTGACCCAATCGATAATATGAATTGGAATTGTCGACTCTAGTCAAACCACGAAATAGTAATAATATTCTATGCATTTCACACCACCTACACCTCCTTGCAAATCCTATTCAGTGAAATTTAACTGAATATGGTGTTGTTGTATGCATAATGTGTGTACATTAAAAAAGGACAAGTCCTCTACCCGTCACTCTGCACCATACAGGCGCCACACTAGAGATTACTCGGGATAAGTCATACTCCCGTCCTTGTCTCGCCCTCCGACGCACGGCCATTCTGCTCTCATCTTGGTCTCTCGCTCTTCTCTCGTGCGTCTCATCTGCGTCTCCTTCCTCTTTTTCCACCTTATTTTACATGGGAAAATATTATATCTTTTTTATAACGTTTTGATTTCAAACTTCCACCTAACATATTTAAGATTACAAAATTATTTAAAAAGAAATTAATACATCCTGAATATCTTTAATTTATGATCACTACAAAATTCAAAAAAACTCTTTAGTTTCTTACAACTTCATGCATGCCAATTCAAACCAAACAAATAATTAAGTACATTTGTGACTATAAATATATTTCATACTTAAGAAAGAAGAAATTAAGAACGAAGGCACTTTATTAATTACATGCATGAAATATACTTGAATATGTATTTTTCAAGCTACATCGCTCATTATTATTGATAATAACTAGAGTATATGTTTGTGTAAATATTTGAGTTAATATGTCGTGGTTCTCAAATACGCAAATATTTGAGTAATAATGGTGATGATGTGTTACATAAATAAGAGATTCCATTTATTAGTTAGTGATAAAAGTAGTTAAAGTTAGTTAGTTGGGCACATGAAATCCCATAACTGAATTATTTAGAAATGACTTGAATCAATTCAGTGTAGTTTCAATTCTTATATAAGTGTATACAATTCTATACCGATTAAAAAAATACAATAATATTCTTTCTCTTTCTAATCTCTCTTCCTCTTCTTTCTTCTTCAGACTATTAGCTTTTTTTCCCTCCGGATATCCTTAGAAACAGTTTTTCGGTCCTCGAATTTCATTGCGAATCCTGCAATCGAGTACATTGGTATCAGAGCCTTCTATCCTTGGATTTTTAATGGCAAAGGAACAAGAGCTTTTGATAATTCTCAAATTCTCACCGAAATGGGGGAATTGAAGGAAATGGTGCAGAATTTTGACAGAAAAATTGGAACGTTGGCATGGGGGAATGTTACAAACCTGAAGATTTGGATCAAGTGGTCTGGAATTGAATGAACAATTGATACTACATACGAGATCTGGGAGGGAGAGGACTCTTGTAGAAGGTGGTCCCTCACTTCAAAGACATCTTGATGAAGAATCACCATTCCTGAGTAGAGAAGTCACACACCCAAGGAGTCCTGCCAGTACAACAACACACCATCATTCAAACTTCTCAAAGATGTCCCCTCGATGGAATTCCTTAGGTTTTGCAGGCGAAGAATCTGAGATCGTGGTTGTTCAAGATGGAGTCAATTTTTTTTCCATGAAAAATGTAGCGCAGAGGAAAAGGTACAGTGCTGCAATGCAACTGGAAGGAGAATCCATCCCAATGTTATCTTTCCTTTCATTCATGAGATACAAGACAGTATTACAACCTGCCACTTGGAATGAAATATGTGGATTTGCTATGGTTAAAGGTTTGGGAATGATTTTGATGATCCATGGAGAGATCAAGAAGTTAAACAGAAGGTTGGTGTGTAAAGAATACCAAGAACTGTATTTGAAAGGAATTTGGACAAGGGTGACTTTACACCACACAGGAAATACTATTAGTTTTTGTATTCATTGGAGGCTGAAGCATGAACTCTGCATCTTGTGTGAAAGTGACTAACCCCCACTACATGGCTCAAGTTTACAGAAGTGCAAGGCTACACGAGGCTTATAGAGGCGCAGTTAGACAACCTGCACAATCCAAATTCTCAAGTAATTTCAAAACAGATTCACAGAACAAAGAATTACAACAGCAAACCATTCTTTCCTACACCTGGATTTGGGGGTTCTAATGAGGCCTAGAGGAAGGAACAGGAGAACACAGCCGCATAGGAGATGAATTGAGAAACGATCAAAAGGATTATGCCCTATTTCTGCAATGAGAAGTACATTCCTGGACACAGTTAAGACTTCCAACAGTTGTATCTGTTAGAAATAGTGAAACAGAGGATTCCAGAAAGTGAATGTCTGATTGGTGACAGGAAAGGCAAATAACTGAGGAGGGATTTATACAATCAAGGAAATGGTCCACCTGCAAACATATGAAGATATCTATGCATGCGCTAAATTGATCATTAGGATCGAGATCTTTGAAAGTGACTGGTTTTATCATTCAAATAAGAGTTAACATTTTGATAGATAACTGGCAGTTTCTCAAATTTTTATTGAACCTAATGATTGGTTGGTCACTAGGGTTGTGAGATCAGGTCTACCTTCACCTCCAGTTGGTTGCTGTCAAGCAAATGGCAACATGGGAGTGGACAATATGTACCACTATTACTTACTTGTGGTATACTCCAATAGCTGAATTTACAGCTGATTTCTTACTGTTTGCCAAACTATGGATGTTGTGGAGTATTTTGTTGGGGGTCCAGTGGTTGCTCCTTTAGGAGATAAAAGATAACTTCAGAATCTGACCATAGAGTTTTGGTACAAGGAATGAGCCTTTACGTCCGGGGAGCTGGCAACCAATTTACTGTTGTTGGTGCTGATTAGCAAAACAGTCATTTATCATCTCAACTTTTCATGATTCAAGTATATGATCCAATGGGAAGTGAAGTGAAAGCTTATTAGACAGACATGTGCAGGACATGAAAGGTGATCCTAGCTTTACCTTATTATCTGAATTTAAAAAATTATTTGAAGAACCTGCTTGTTTACCCCCTTCAGAGGTGTTTTTGATCATAGAAGTGTCGAAGCTGGGACGGAACCTATGAAGAGGCCTTTATAGATACTTCAGTTAAAAAGGATGTTATTGAGGGGTTCGTTTCAACATAATGTTAGATCAGGGAATTAATTCAGGCTAGGTTGTATTCCATTTTGTCAAATCTCCTGTTGTATTGGTTGGAAAAAAGATGGCGCTGGATACTTGTGTTTTGACTACAGGGATTTGAATAAATCACTATAAAAATAAGTTTCGCCATGACCTATTGTTGAGGGTCTCTTTAGGATGAGTTGGGAGGGATCCAAGATATTTTCGAAAATCGCACCTAAGTCTGGAATCACCCAATTGAGAATGGCATCAAAGATGTACCTAAGACTTGCTTTCAGAACTCATTCAGGACACTATGAAATACTTCGTGATGGCCTTTTGGCCTCTCAAAAGCACACTACTTTTTCCATCAAGGTCTAATAACTTTTGTCTTTCAGAAATATCTCAGAAACCTGTGCTTGTTTTCTGATGATAATCCTGATTTACATTGTAGAATTGAAGGATCTGTAGAGCACTGAGATCCCTGTTTTTGTAAAGAAGGTGAATCATCAACTTATAACTCTAAGGAAAGTAAGTGTTTTTCTTTGGGTCAAAGACGAATACCTTGGCCATTTTTATTACATCTGAGGGAGTGTCTACAGATCCACAAAAGTTGAAGCCATAAGGGAATTGGCCCTATACCAAACATTCTTAAACCACTAAGGGGTTCTTAGGGTTGGTGGGTATTACCCGCAGATTTTATCCAGGGTTTTGATGATAACAAACCATTATAACTGACTTAAACTCAGGAAAATAATTTAGATGGTCAAATACAACGCAGACATAATTTAACATACTTAAGAGACTTTGCATTAACACAGCCCCTGTATTAGCATTACCTTGATTCACCAAGACTTTTGTGGTGGAGACAAATGCTAGTGGATATGGAATAGGAGTTTGTTCTTATGAAGGACGAACTCATATAGCTTTTCATCAGTAAGCTTTATCTCCCCGACATGCTGGCCCTATCTTTGTATGATAGAGAACTATTAGCCATGAGTCCATGCTTGTAACTAAGTGGTTCGTACCTGTTGGACAAAAATGCATCATAAGGACTGATAGAAAGGCTCTGAAGTTCTAGAGCAGAACTACACAAAAATTCTCAATTGTTTATGGTTAACTAAGTTGATGCGCATTTGACATTCGATTGAATACAAAAGGAGTTGATAATAAGGTCGCGGTGGGCCCTTTCTAGAGTTTCTCTGGTGCAAATTATTAGCTTTAGTGGTGTCTCCTGCTGGTACTTGATTTATTCCAGCTTTTTTTTATTAGATCGTGTCTTCAGATGCTGACTTTCACACTTCATTACAGACTTACAGACAATCCGACTACTCATGAAGCAGTTTACTGGTCCCAAGGTCCCTAAGAAGAAAAGGAATCTTTAATATTGGCAAGGATCAAGTCTTAGACTGAGATTATGACATTATGGCATGCGAGGTTCCTCAAGGAGGGTCATTCAGGGTGTGGAGGTACACTAAAAAAGCTTTCTCAATTTGTTCTATTGGAAGCATCTAATGACCTGACGTAAACAGTTTATTCAAAGGTGTGATGTTTGTCAAAACGTTAAGTCTGATCTTGCGTCAATCCTGGCTTACTAAACATCTCTTCCTATTCTTGTTGTGGTTTGGTCACAATTAGCATGGATTTTATTGATGCTTACCTAATCGCATGGTATGAATGATATTAGAGTGGTTGACCGGCTTAGTAAAGTATGGGACATTTCATTCCTTAAACATCTTATACCTGCTCAGTCGGTTGCTCGGTGTTCTTTGATCATTTTTTTTGCTACATGGCTTACCTGAGACCATTACTAGGATAGAAGAGTTGTTTTCTTGAGTTCCAATTCTGGCAATGAATTATTCACCATCCAAGAGTACAACTCTCAATACTTCTACTGTCTATATCCCCTCAATCTGATGGGCAAACTGAGTGTTAAATAGGTGTTGGAGACGATTTGTGATGCTACTCTGTCTGAGGATGCCTCGAATTGTTGGGGGTTAATTGTTTGTCAATGCTGAGTATTAGTTACAATATTTCATACCACTCAGCCATTCAGACCCACTCCTTATGAGGCCTTGTATGGTCGAACCACCACCTCTCTCCATTTTACCGTTCCTGCTAGGGGTAATCATCCTCAGCAGAGATTGATAGTACATGAGTTATAGAAACTAAACGACCACTTCTTAAACATCATCTAATTGAGTAATGCTCAACGAGATAAACCAATAAGCTGATTCTCACTAAGGAGTGACCAAAATTTTATCTAGGGGAGGGGTTTATTCAAAAATGCAACCTACAAACAGCCACTATTCCCAACCATACTTCTTCATAAGTTGGCTGCAATTTCTATGTCCATTTCCGATTTTACGGAGAGTTGGTCCAGTTGCTTTACACTCTCTCTCTTATTACCCAGTATTCAATCTGTCAAATACACCCTACTGTGGCATGTTTCTTTTCTTAAGAAGTGTTATGAAGGTGCCTCACATTTTCTTATCCTCCTACTATTGATTTGCTAGTCCCCATTTGTCCCGAACCGGAGTAGTGTTGCATGCGAAGGATGGTCAAGCTGGGTAAAACAAAGGGCCCCCGTTTGCTCAAGTGTTTGCAGTGGTGTTGGTTTTCTTTTCCCTCCTTTCCTGGCTGATAATGCCACTTGGGAATTGGCTACTGTTTTTAAAGACCAGGTTTCCTTGTTTGATTCCTTGAGGACAGGATCTTCTATGGGGGCAAGTACTGTTACATAAATAAGAGATTCCATTTATTAGTTAGTGAATAAAAGTATTTTAAAGTTAGTGTATTGGACACATGAAATCAAAATAAACTGATTATTAGAATTAATTGAATCAATTTCCAGTTGTAATTTTCAATTCTATATAAGTGGTAATACAATTCTATACCTGATATACAAATACAACACAGAAATTTCTTTCTCTTTCCTAATCTCTCCTCCTCCTCTTCTTCTTCTTCTTCTTCTTTCACTATTAGTTGTTTTCTCGAGATATCCTGAAACAGTTTTTCGGTCCTCGAATTCATTGTGAATTCCTGCAATCGAGTAACATGATGATAGCGACGATTTTTGGGTCCGCTGCCATTATTCATCGCAGTTAGATTCTTCTAAATATTGTAACACCTGATATTAGATCTCATTTTGTAACGAATTAACTATGTTATGGGAATAATAATGGATTTGAATTAAAACATTTTTTTAATTACTTGCATGTATTAGATTTTATTTTGAATGTAGTAATGCATATGGAATTTCATCAGCTAATTTATTATGTTTTAATTTACCGATATATAACTTCTTAAATATATTAATCTAATCTCCAACTCTCATTTTTAAATAACTTCCCTGCTCCTTCCTCTCTCCCCACATTGCCCCCCCTCGTTCTTCCCCCTTCCAGCCCTCTCTTCTCTTCTTTTTCTTCCCGTCTCACCTCCTCTCTGCCTCTCTTTTTGCCCTTTTCACTATACTTGTACAAGGAAGTAGTTGGAAAACTACGTTCCTAGAATTTTCAAAGATAAATTCTATATAATTTTGTGCTACAATCATTTTCAATCGATTGTCCCCGATTTTCATTTTAGGATTGCGAAAAAAAGCAAATTAACCTTTATAACTTTTAAGAATCAATGATTAAGTATAAACGTCAAACTCTTACTTTACAAACCCTATCATTTATCCTCATCACGTGCTTTTTAAAAAGGCGAGAAATGTTGAGGCGGGATATTTTAATGTGTACGGGATGAGATGTACACATTAGATATGGGCATGGGCAACATACCTTAAGATGAATCTAATGGAACCTACTTTCATTCTAGTTTACTTTTATCCTAATCCCTGCGACAACTTTCACACCCAACTTTCACTGTCCTTCCCACCAGGCCGTACCTTTTCCTACCTCACGCTCTTTCTCTCGCCCCACCACTCTCTTTTTCCTTTGCCCCGGTCTTCCCCCCCCCTCCTGACCGCCCCTCTTGCTTTTCCGTCCCCTTGAGAACTCTCATTACAACAACCAATAATAAAAATATGATTTAAAACACAAAAATAATTTTAAAATCCTAGGGAGTACGGTTTTATGCCTATGTGATTACGTTTTTAATATTTTAATAAAGTTTACGCACAATTTAAGAACTTATACCTTATACGATCTACGTGTCATTTATACCTCAAAAATTTTTTCCTCCGCCCACCAAACACTACCTCGCCCTAAATAAACATTAAAACCCTTAGTTTCGCAAATTAACTGAACCAGTTAACATCAATCTTTATCTCTTCCTCTTTATTGCCTTCACCTTCACATTCCCGGTCCTGCTTTCATCCGTGACTACAGCTCCTCGCTCTATTTCCCTGCGCCCTTCTCTCTACTCCATTGCCCAGGCCCCTCTTTTCGAGCCGGCAACCACCCTCTCTATTAGTGCAGACGTTCATTTTCTTTCGGGGTAACGTGTTGTGCGCTAGGGAAGTCTGTTAGGTACTAAGGCTGCTTGTAGGTTGAAGGGTTGCCGCTGTATCTTTGTTTTTTTTTGGAGAGTATTATGGTGCCCACTGTTCCGCAGCGGCTCGATTCAGTCGCTTTTTTGTTTCTCTTCCCTTTTGTCTTATTGGGTTTTGGATCCCGCCCAAATTTAATTTTGGGCTCAAGGGCTAGGGAAAAAAAAACAACAAGGTTTGGATCTTGACCTGCTCACTTTGAACCCCAATAATCTCAATAATTTAACATAGTGACATTATAACTTTTTATAATCCACAATTGCATTCCGCTCAAGAATTTTGTTTAAAAATTACAAATGAGATCGATAAATCTAAAAAAGTGTTAAATAGATACTAATTGATACTTTCTGTATGAACCTATTTTCATAAAAAGTTTTAAAACAAAATTGAAATTAGAAATTGAATTATTGGGCTCAATTGAAAATTCTCTTCAATAGTTAAAGCTTAAATGGGTTGAGATTGAACATCATTGATAAACATTTGGGAAAAGTTGTTTATTAATAGGCGAAACTAATAACCTAAATTAAATAGAATGCTAGGGTATTGATTTAATTTGTGCCCATAGCAAACGTTGGCAAAAATTTGTGCCATGCGTCCTCTCTCCAAAGTCCTCTGCTCACCCCGCCACTCTCCTCCCGGCCTCTCTATTCTCTCTCCTCTTCTCTCCTCCTCCCTTTAATACCCAGAAAGTTTCTAGTTTTCTTTTTTTCCTTGTTTTGTGTAATAAAGTTCGAGAGAAAATTGTATCTACACTGCAAAATGTATATCTCACTTCGTGTTGTAAAAACCACTAATTTATCCAGTTTACAAACATTTTACTTTTACTTCACTATTCAGTAAAAATTCAAAATATATACAATTTTAATTACATACAATTTTCAAATACAATACACTTTTATCTAGCTATACACAGAAGTGTAATATTGTGTTCTGTTTTTGTATAAATGGAAAAACATAATCTCTTGCTATCTACACTTTAGTTATGCAATATATATACATTTTCATTCGATCAACTGTAATGCACATCTCATTATAAATTGAGTACATTTCCAACGAATATACAGTTTAGGGTAGCCAGCGAATTATACAATTTAAAGGCCCGCGGATTATACCCTTGTATATTATAAAAGAGCGATTAATACAGTTTTTTAATGTTTTCTATGGAGCTCAAACTTCCTGCCAAAAAATTTTTTCTATCGCATACAACTATGAATTTTTTTGTGGTTGCTATATGTGAACGTTGCCCATTATATTAATCTAATCCATATCCTTAAATTTTGAACGAATTAAAACAATTACCTATATTTGAGTTCAATTTTGATACTCCTATGTATTACTATTTCTGCACTATCAGTAGAAGCTTCTATTGAATCAAGACGATCAGAATTGTATTTTAATCGAAACTTTCCACATATTTTTCATGCATAATCAGTTGAAGCTTCTAAAGAATGACTTTTTTTTTCTAACCACCATTATTTCTCTTTATCTCAATGACACATTAATTTTTTAAAGTCAAATATTTTAAGTTTGGTTGAGAATTTGCTTATAGAAAATTTGAATTCACATTTTAAAAATAAAATTTGTATATTTATAAACTAAATAAAAAGTATTATAAATTTAAATAATTAATAATTCAAAATATTTCCCCCCCTCCCTCCCTTTTGGCCTCCCCCCTCGTTTCTTTTCCCTTTTCCCCCTCTCCCCGTCTCCCCCCCCCCCTCCCTTGCGACAAAGATATTAGTATAACTAATCATGTTGGGCAATGCTGATTTCAACTTGACTTAAAGAGTTTGCAATTTAAAAAGTGTAAAAGAGTTGTATGTACATACTACATCTGCCTAGTTTTGTCTTGGTCTAAATGTTCTGATTATAATGGATAAGAATTTTGTGTTACGTGTACTAACAATGTAAAAATTGCTTAAATAGTTGCATCACTTAATAAGATAATTAAAGACTATTTAACGGTACAGTTTCATAATTTAGAAACACACTATTTAAAAAATTATTAAGCGGCAATTACACTTTTGTATAATTTCATAAAGGTGTTTAGTAGCGACATTGATAAAAAACATTTATTAAATCGATAAAGACTATAACACCCTTTATCAATTTAATTATTATTGACGGTAACAAATATTTTTTGTTCTCTCCCTTGCCTCCCTCCCTCTTTTCCTCTCTCTCCCCACCACGTTACCTTTTCCTCCTCCTGTCCTTTTTTGTTCTCTTTCCCTTTCCGCCGTGCCGCGTGTCTGGACCTCCACTGGACCATTAAGAATTGAAACCGAACCTTTCTTATCCATTCATGCTTTCCACCTACGTTCTTCTTCTTAACCCACCCCACGTATCTTCTTTGTTTTGTGTGACTCTCAGCAACCATCCTGCGGTGTCTTTTTAAATTGATTGTAAAATAAAAGAATGTCAGATAAATTAATGTGACTCAACATTCAACAAAAGGTTCATTAACATAAATGTAGGAGAAGAAAATAAATGACTTGCAATAGAGATTGAAACATCAAATATAGACGTACAGAAATTGAATCTGTACAAAAATTTTGCCATGTTTGATTTGGTCAAAAAAAAATTATCTGAAAAGAACAAGTTATTTCATGTTTGATTTGGTCAAAAAAAATTATCTGAAAAGAACAAGTTATTTAAAAATAAGGATAAAGGAAATGAAATTCCGATTTATATATTAATTGTATTCTCTCTACCGATCAGCTCCTAGCCTCTTTACCTCTACCTTTATCTCACGTAGTGATCTATTGTACACCGAATCGAGTTTTATTGCATATAAATATTTATGGAATAATATTTTTTATTTATAATATGGGAAAATAAGTATAAAACCGAATTGCTATATTTTTAATAAAAATATTTTTCAAAAATATATCTTCCTTCATATTGAAGAAACTTGGTGTATATTGGTTTTCAAAGTCAAGGTTTTTTATATTGTAACACCTGATATTAGATCTCATTTTGTAACGAATTAACTATGTTATGGGAGACTAAATTGATTGAAATTAAAACATTTTTTTTAAGTCTTGGCATGTATTGATTTATTTGAATGTAGTAATGCATATGGAATTTCATCAGCTAATTTATTATTTTACCGACATATATTCTTAAATATATTAATCTATCTCAAAATCTCATTTTTTAATAAATTAAAATGATAATTAATATATACAAATTGAAATAGTTATATCACAATTAAGAATATATTTCTTATTTATCAGTCTAAAGCATCTATATCTATTTGACCGTGTTCACTATACTTGTACAGGAATTAAGTTGGAAAACTACCGTTCCTAGAATATTCAAGATAAATTATATATAATTTTGTGCTACAATCATTTCAATGGATTGTCCGATTTTCATTTTAGATTGCGAACAAATGAACTTTATACTTTTAAGATTCAATGATTTAAGTATAAGTCAAAACTCTATGTACCATATCATTTATCACATAAAGTGCTTTTAAAGGCGAGAATGTGAGGCGGGATATTTTATGTAGTACGGGATGAGATGTAACATCGAGATATGGGGCATAAATCTAATGAATCTATGAACGTAGTATCATGTATATTTAATTTTATAAAATAAGCAAAGGTAAAACTTTCAATTACTTAACAAATAAATTTAATAAAGAACCTATATTATATAGAAAAAAAATATGATTTTTATTTGAAAAAGGTATTAACAACCAATAATGAAGAAAAATATTATTATAAGTACCATTTGAGAAATCTCATTACACCAATAATAAAAATATGATTTAAAACAAAAAAAAATAATTTTAAAATGCCTAGGGAGTACGTTTTTATGCCTATGACTTACGTTTTTATGTTTAAAGCTTTACGCTCAAATTTTAGAACTTATACCTTACGAATCTACGTCTTCATTTTAAATCAACCTCAAAATCTTTTTTTTTTCCACACCTACACTTCTTGATTCTACACTCACTCGCCCCTACCCCCAATGAAAACACTGAGTTTACAAAGTAAATGAACAAATAAATGAATATGGTCTATTCAATCTTTTATTCATTAAAATTCAATCAATAATATTGTATGATAAATACTACTATATTTAAATACATGATTATATTTAACAACATATGTTTACCACCAAAATATAATTAGTATAATTACTAGCATGTTTACATTTATTGGTGTTTTGGTTCAATCTTTGACAATATTATAATGGGTTGAATAGAAATTGTATTGGGTTTTGATCCGCCCAAATTTATTTTGGGCTCAAATGGGCTAAAAAACAGGTTGGATCTTGACCTGCTCAATTTGACCCCAATTAATCTCAATAATTTAACATAGTGACATTTAACTTTTATAATCATAATTTGAATTTCCGCTCAAGAATTTTTTGTTTAAAAAGTAACAAATGAATAGATAAATTCTAAAAAGTGTTAAATAGATAATAATTGATACTTTCTGTATAGGAACATATTTTAATAAAAAGTTTTAAAACAAATTGAAATTAGAAATTGAATTGGGCTCAATTGAAAATTCTCTTCAAATGAGTTAAGCTTAAATGGGTTGAGATTGAACTCAATTATAATTATCTTAAATCCAATCCTTAAAATTTTGAACAAATTAAACAAATTACCTATTTTTGAGTTCAATTTTGATCTCCTATATATTACTATTTCCTGCACTACTATCATAGAAGCTGTATTGATCAAGACGATCATAGAATTGGTATTTAAATCGAAACTTTCCACATATTTTCATGCATACATAGTTTTGAAAAGCTTCTAAAAGAATGGACTTTTTTTTTTCTAACCACATTATTTCTCTTTAATCCAATGACACATAAATTTTTTTAAAAGTCAAATATTTTAAGTTTGGTTGAGCATTTGCTTATGAAAATTTGATTCACATTTTAAAAAATAAATTTTGATTTTTAAACTAAATAAAAAGTATTATAAATTTTAAATAATTAATTAATTTCAAAATATTTAAAAAAAATAACTGAAAACTTTTTGTATACAAAATATTTTCATTTTTAAATTTTAAATCTAGACACTTATCCCATCCCCTTGAGACAGAAGAGTATTAGTATATCAAATCATTTGGGCATGGCCTGTTCAACGTGACTTAAAAGAGTCTTTAGCCAATTTAAAAAAGTGTTAAAAGAGTTGGTTGTACAATACTGAACATCTGCCTAGTTTTGTCTGGTCTAAAGGTTCTGATTCACCAGGGGAAAGGTGTTTTAGTAGGAGGGGTATAGAGAGTAGGGGATTAAAGAGTAGGGGGGGATAGTCGAAAATACGAGGCAGGTTAGTTAAGAATTGGAAGAGAGGTGGATGGACGTTGGGGGTGGGGGGCTGGGGTGGGTAATTGTGAAAGGTGTGCGGGGATTTGGGCGAGGGTTGAGGTATGTTGCGGAAGGGTCCCGTGAAGGAGACAGGGGTCAAGGGAGCTGGGAGGTTGGGAGGATAAAGAATTTTGTGTTCCTGTACTAACAATGTAAAAATTGCTTAAATAGTTGCATCACTTAATAAGATAATTAAAGACTATTTAACGGTACAGTTTCATAATTTAGAAACACTATATTAAAAAAAATTATCAGCGGCAATTAACACTTTTTGTATATATTCATAAAGTGTTTAGCGACATTGATAATAATGACATTTAATTAAAATCGATAAAGACTATAACACTCTTTATCAATATTAATATTTATTGACGGTAACAATATTTTCTGTTATACCTCAATTAGAATAAATATATTTACTACATTAAGAACAATAATTAATAAATAATGTGTTTTTTTTTTCAAATTAAGTGAAGGTGTTTGGACTAAAAATGAAAATTAAGAATGAAAAAGAACCTTTAAATTCATGATTCAAAATAAGTTATTATTGTTTGTGTGAATATAAGAAAACATCATCCTTTTTAAAATTGATTGTAAAAAAAAAGAATGTCAGGTAAATTAATGTGACTCAACATTCAACAAAAGGTTCAGTATACTATCAACGTAAACGACATAAATGTAGGAGAAGAAAATAAATGACTTGCAATAGAGATTGAAACATCAAATCTAGACGTACAAAAATTGAATCTGTACAAAAATTTTGCCATGTTTGATTTGGTCAAAAAAAATTTATCTGAAAAGAACAAGTTATTTCATGTTTGATTTGGTCAAAAAAAAAATTATCTGAAAAGAACAAGTTATTTAATTAAAAAAAGGATAAGAAAATGAAATTCCGATTTATATATTCATTGTATTCTCTTTAAAACCGATCATCCTACTCTTTTAATAACCTCCACCCCTTTTCTCACGTAGGATCTATTGCACACCGACTCGAGTTTTATTCATATAAATATCTATAGATAATATTTTTTATTTATAATACGGGAAAATAAGTATAAAACCGAATTGGCTTTATATTTTTTAATCAAAATATTTTCAAAAAAAAAACATCTTCCTTTTCTTTGAAGAAAACTATGTGTGTCTTTGGTTTTTCAAAGTCAAGGAGGTTTTTTTATTTCTTCAAATTCCAAAGCATATAATCCACCCATTTCAACATTGACTAGAGTATCATGGAAATTCCTACTCTCTCTGTGCTTTTTTTAAAATTAATTTGATTAATTTTTAAAATTATATTAGATTACATTAATTTGATATTTAAAAAAATAGATATTTTAAAAACTATACAAAAAATACTATAAATTGCAATTTTCTGCATATCAATATGATAAAAAATACATTATAAAATGTTGATCAAAATTTTTACCGTTTAACTCTAAAAAGAAAATCATGACAAATAAAAGTAAACGGAGAGATTACTCAACATGATTAATACTCCTAATAATAGCAACTAACCTTTTTTATTATTTCTTTTTGGGGAATTATTAAGCAAAAAACAGGCGATTCAATTCTTCTTTGGAACTTTAAAGTAATCATAATACCAAAAAGCACCAATGCATTACAAGTTGTAACACCTATAGCCCAAAGATGAACTTATTGCAGTTGAAATGTACACAAAATTAGCTGTTAAATGTATTGAAAATTTGAAAGAGAATTCAAACAAAATTGGAAGAACAGAAGCTCCAATTTAATGAACAACTAATATGCATATCTCTCACTTATTATTATACATTAGTCAATAGGTATTCTAATTTCATCTAAGCTTGAAGAAGCCGAGTCACTGTTAGACGAATTAGTTAGAGTAACTTTCTCATGCTGCTGAAGAAATTTTATTATTTCTTCAGTTTCACCGAGAAGACGAATAGCATGTTGGACATTATCTTCCCTCATCTCTATGGCATTGGAAGAACATTTTTTAGTAATAGCATAAGGTATATTGATCAAACACGCGCCAAGTACACTTGCAATCATAGCAGATATATGATCGAATAAGTGTGCTTCTGTCTGATCATCAATTCCTTCGCTGTCCTGTAGTATGATTTGACTCATTTGATACATAGAGTTTGCTGCTATAACTTCAATTAGCTTTCTTGAGTAAGCATCTTTTGTGGCGTAGTCTTGCGCTATGTCTGCAAAATTGTGAAGAATCTCTTTGCTTGTTTTTCCTTGAAGATCCATTTTTTGCAGTTCTTGATCAAGCCATCTACGATGTAGATATAGCTCCAACCACGCTACCTCTGCTGCTTGTTTATTTTTCTCCGAGTTTTCATTGGTTCCAAGGACATGTTCAACGAGGCTGACATACTTGAGACCTTGGATGACACTAAGCAAGAGACTGTCCACCATTTTGTGATCAATGTTAGGTATTGTTGTGGCAATTGTTGTTAAAGTTACTATACACATTTTCCAACCAATATGTGGCTCTTGAAATTGGTTGATGTCAAACTTACTGACTCCTCTAAAATCAGTCAGTTTCTGCAAAAGCTTAATGAGATGTTCTGGCTTCTGTTTTCTACCAATTTCCATCATGCAGGTGGTGTCATCCCACTTGTTCGCTGTCACCTGAGTCAGTTCCTCTTCGCCTTCCAGATGTAAAACATATCGACTAATGTCTTCCTCCAGACTCTCTACCGATTCTGATTCAGAATTGATTATGTTGTTGCACTGTGAGGAAGAATAAAAGCACGAACGTAGAAAACTTAGGAGGAGAATAGGGAATATTTGCACTATCTTGCTAGCTACAACAATTAGTATCTGTACTCTTATACAATTTAGCAAGATTAAAATATGTATCCGCTGGACTAACTTTCTGCATTTTGGATTCTTGATTTCCGGGGCAAAGGGACTATCTTTCCAATCTTTAAGTCTCTCAAGCCAATGCTTTTCTACTTTAATGCATATGCTTTTTCTTGACGACTTAATTGTAGCAATCGCAAACCATCTGATGAGTGAGGACAATGTGCCTACTAGCACTCCAGCAGATTGAATCCTCGCAATGCAATATGTTGATCTTCTGTAATCAGACATGGACAGCACATGTGCATCAAACAAGTTTTCACGGAATGACACTTCCAGTAACAGCAGACAATTCAGACAGCAGATAGCGCAACAAGCAGCACAAGTAGCAGAACGCGCCATCACAAACTGAGGATTTCCTGTTTTTGCCATGACGAAAAATTTACTCAAATTTTGTTTCAGTTTCACTTCAACCGGTTTTTCACCTTCTACTAGATTATCAATTTCAATCATGTTGCTTCTTTCTCTGTACTCCAGTTCCATATAACTTTTAATAGTTGGAACTGTGAGCGCGGAGAAGCACATGATCACAAATAGAACAACCATAAAAAGCATAACAACAATATGTTCTGTTTTCTCCGAGTAGATAATACCAGTGCCTAATTCAATGCAGACATTCACAACAAGGGTGATCACAAGAATACCCAATGCTGTCATGCCCATGAGGATATCCTTGTTATCCATCAGCGCGAGCGATGGCATAAAGTTAGCCATTGCTGTAGACATAAAAACAACACTGCTAAGTTTAGCCATTTGATCAATTTTCCCTGGCATGGGATTGTTTACATCAAGTGGCAACTTAACTACAACCCCTAACAATGTCAATGAAGCAGCATTAAAAGTGAAAAATCTGCATGGAATCCAGAATTTTCGCCTTCTAATTCCTTGTACTGCATCTACTAACATCGCTAGTATGCAAATCGAAGATGCTGCTACAATATACCTCCCAATCCATGGCATTGGTGCACTGAAATTGTCATGATGAGACATATTATTTATTTTGTGATGAGAGGTAATTTAGATTAGAAAAAGTAATGGCCATAATCTTACTTATATAGAGAACAAAAATAACAACAACATACCTAAGCAAAATTCCACTAAGCGGGGTCCGCGGAGAGTATAGTATACGCAGTCCTTGCCAGTACCTCATGGAGATAGAGAGGTTGTTTCCGTTAGACACTCGACTTCACTTATATAGAAAATATTACTTTGAAATAGACTTTATTCCTAGTCTTTAAGTTCATTGAGCATGAGCGGAGCTAGAACTCTGGTATAGGTTCAGTCGGACCCAGTAACTTTTATTGTGTTAAGAAATTCATTAATACTGAGGTTAGAACTCAAATATTAACACTTGAAACGGTTATTTTAGAATCTAGAACCGATAAAATTAAAATTCTGACTCATTATCTTTTGAGTCTTGAGTGTGCAGTTTGACATTTGCTATAGAAATTGCTCAGTATGTTCATACCAGAGTACAAGTCAACTAACAATTAGTTAAAACAATTTTTAAAAAATCGGAATTATTCCTTCTGCAATAGAAAAATCCAAATCTTTTGGAGATTATACGAATCTAGTGAAAGCAATGTTTTTGAAAAAATTGAAGATTATAGGAAAAAGTCTATTCAATGCTTTCTTTGACGATAACGACCTATTTTTTGACCTTATAGTAGTGAACTGAAATTTCCATGCAACTGATATCCTTTGATTTCTATTTCTAGTACTAGTATACAATTTTCAGTGGAAATTTCATGTCATATTTAGAGAATCAAAACATTTAAAATAATAATGAGAGTTTTTTTACTAATTTTTGTAATGTAAGTAGTGAAAATAAGTTACATAAGTGACATTTCAAGTTTATTATTTCTTCTCATCGCTTTCATGCACCCCCGAAATCCTCACTTTCCATCCCTATTTGTCTGCATAATGTTTTGCTAGATAACATATAAATATTATTGTATAATATTTTCTTGTTTTCTTACCAAACACTAAAAATTAAGTAAGACACTCACTTATTTTTCATGAAAAACATTTTCTTTCGTAACAAACACTTTAATAGCTGGTTAGAGTTATATGAATGTTTTAGTAATGTAGAGATCAGTTATTAGTGAATTTATGTAATATTTTATAGAGTATAGTTATACATATACTAGTTATTCCACCTTCTATCCTAAATAAAGTAATACATAGGTTGCCTCATAATTATAACTCGGACATATATTAGAGATTGCCTCATAATTATAACTTGTACATATATTAGCTAGTTATATTTCTAGTTGTCTATCAAAGGTCATATTAATTTTATACATAATTAACTTATTTTCTATATATCTACAAAATATCGTATAAGTTATACGAAAATTAATATATAAATAACATGTTTCTTATCTAGCTATCAAATTGGCGAATCAAACACTCAGTTGCAATAGTTGTCACCATCCACAACCCCAATCCAACCCCCTCCTGAGTCAGATTTCCAACTTGTAAGAAACTTTATATTTATTAGGATACTTCCTGTAACACTCAAAAATCAACAAAGACTAGAAAACTATGAAATTCTTATCTTATATGTATGAACAAAAGAAAAGACAGAAAAAGAAAAAACATAATAGTAAATAGGTAATTAAGAACCCGATAGGGTTAATA
Organism: Solanum habrochaites; assembly: GCA_027704765.1. Classification (NCBI taxonomy): domain Eukaryota; kingdom Viridiplantae; phylum Streptophyta; class Magnoliopsida; order Solanales; family Solanaceae; genus Solanum; species Solanum habrochaites. Next base: position 39,720,449 of record JAKWJA010002494.1, read on the forward strand.
AAAATAAAAAACAAATCAAAAAACTGAACCCATCAAAAAAATAGTATTGAAAAAAAGAAGCAAATCTCCAATAAAAGCAAACCAGACTTCGTACGTACATGGCTATAGAAAGTGGATTTTTTCAATCCAAATTAAAATTAATTAATTTTAGTGAAAACCTCAAGATAAATGTCGAACATAGAAAAAAAAAATACAAATCAGAGAATAAATAGCCTATAGGCCATTGGCCATTAGTATTCTTATGACTCATTTGACTATAGAAAAGTACATATTTACTAACATGAGCAAAATTGTTTGGTCCAGAAAAGAACTATTTTTCTAGAATAAGACCTTTGAAAATTGAAAAATAAAGACTACACTGCATGCAAAGTTTAGTCTTCTGGAGTAAGTGATCAATTAACAATAATTAGTTATGTCAATTACTTAAACATGTGAATTAATTATTCCTTTTGCAACCAAAAAAATCCATTTCTATTGGATATTGTATACTACATAAAGTTACTTTTGAACAATTTGAAGATTATTATTATACCTCTTAACATTCAAAATTCAGAGTTTCAATAATATTATGGGTTCAAATAAGTCTTGCTATTATGATTTTATTATTAGTTTTCGGAGTTTGAATTTTGATCTACACATTTAAAATTTAAATATTTATTTAAGAAATATTCAATATATTGTGTTGGAGTTTTTCTGTGTTTTAGCTAGAAGTATTCCAACTTTTACTTTCATATTAAAACTATCTAAATTTGAATAATTTTTAAAATGATGTCAAAAAAATGACTGTTTAGCTTTCTGGATTGATTGAGACTAGAAGCAATTATTGTTTTATAAAATGAAATCAACAAAATAGGAGACACACAAAATAAATAAAAAAAAATCAACAACTTGACTAGCCTAATCTTATGAAACAGATTAAGTACCATATTTGTTACTCAATTAATTAATCAACTATGATGATAGCAGGGTAGATATTATTCCACTCATACAAAAGTTTGTGATTGGATTTGATTATGTTCCAATCTTAATTTTAATTTCTAATCCCATCTTTTAAACCTCCTCATTTTGGCGCTTATTGGTTTTAGTATATCTTAATTTTAATTCTTAGACAATTATAAAGTTTTAATTATTAAATGTGTTTGTCTTTAAATATGTTTTAACCACCTAATTAATCTAAATAGATTTGAATAATTATGACATGTAACAAAGTCTTATTCAAGAATTTCTACGAAGAAAATAAGTCATTAGTATAATTTTATTCGGTTAACACACCCCAGTGGCTGCCGCCCACCTCCCACAATCAATATGATCACTATCGATCGTTATAATAAGACATCACCATTACTAGTCAATGTTTACAATCAGCATAAGCTATCATTATTATAGTGACAATTAATCACTATCTATAACTATCACCGCTAGATACTATTATATAATTATCAACTATCGACACTATTCGTTATTGCTATCAATATTGATATCATCCACCATAACTATTAATTGTCAACATCAACTATCACTATTAATCATTACTGTCAGCCACCATAAATATCAATTACTATTTATAATTATCGTCATTATTCATCACCACAAAAAATAACTATATAATTATTTAAAAACACTCTTTCGGTATGGTAGTAGATTAATTTATTATTATTTAAATAAACACATCATATTCTCAAAAAAATTGTTTTAATTATTTAGCATTCAAATTTAATATATTATTTTAGTATTCAGATTAAGACACCTAAATTATAGTTATAATTATCAATGTGAGCTATGCATGTTAAACCGCTCAGCCAAATTCATGATTTGATAAGGTTTAATATGATTTTTGAAACCCATTCAAAAAAATGAATTTTTTTAAGTAGGCCCTAAAGGCTTGAGCGAAGTTGGTTGGGCCAAGACTTGGATCAAACAAAAAAGGGGATTTCACATATAGTCACTCAAAAATGTTTAATTATGCTCCATAATTATAATTTACTAATTACGAGTCATAGCTACATGCTAGGTGGAGAGTTGCGATCAAGATTGGGAGAGGGAGGAGAGTACGCCTCTAATTTTATTTGCATCAAATATAGCCAATTTATTCATTTACATTAAAAAAATTACCTAAAGTTGGCTCCACCACTAAAGTTTGATTTAAAAATAGCCAAAGTTTTCTTTTCCTTATAAATCTATTATTTATTTCTTTCAAGAAATTACTGTACTTTCTAGAAAATTTCTTTTTTTTTTTAAAAATATATTAACTAATTTTTTTCTTTTTAATATCATTTTACTAATTAAAATAGCATAACTGTATGTATCTTCTTAAGTAATAATATATATGTTAGATATATAAAATTGAAAAATTCTTATAAAATATAAAATATTCATATTTCTAAATTTCCGGATAAACATTTGTTTGTAATATAAATTATTATTAAAACAAAAATACATCAAAAAAGAATGAATTTGAAAAAATATACCTTGACCTATTAATTCAATTATCATTATTTTTTAAGTTTAAAGGCGAAAGCTAAAATATGAATCTAACATTTTTAATATTTTAGATCAACTATTAACTAAAAATATTTTTGTTTCGTTCGGCGTAGTTGCGAGGCATGTTATCCACCACCGTCGGGAACATTTCTTCATAGTCTTCACATCTATGCAGTGCCTTTTCCCTAAAACCCTAAACCCCCAATTTTTTCTCCGTTCCTTTAACAATACTCGCTCAAAGGCCTTCACTGTCCGAAGCATGAGTTCCGGGTCACGAATGTTCCAGCTCAAAGTCGACCCACTTACCGGAAACTCCGAATGGGTCGTCATTGAAGAAGATGAAGCTTCAGGAGATGCTACAAAGCAGCTTCTTGCCAATACCTCTTACCTTGACATGCTTAATGATACTCGAAGAAATAAAGCTTATAGGGAAGCCATTGAAAAGACCATAACCAAGCCTTGCCATGTTCTCGATATTGGGTATTCATTAGTTATATATCATTTTCGGAAGTTAAATTACTTTGAAATAAGAATGTTATCTGTACAATAAGTCACTATCCTTACTGGATTTTCTTATATCGGATTTTGTATTTATAATGCATATAACTATAGAAGAATCACTTTGAGTATATATGGACATACCTTATGTTCCATTTTGTTTAACTTATCCAGTAAATGATTCCCGAGATAAAACATTTTTCATGAAGAATATTTCCTCGACACTGGATGTAGTGTTAATTTAACTTAGCTCAAAAGTCAGCCCCTTTATGTATATGAATGGAATCAGCAGAAAATGAAGAATTCAACAGAGGGTCTATTATAAGGTTTCAGCTTTTTCTGGAATGAGAAGTAAGTAACAAAATTGAAAGGGGAAACACCGTAAGATTGGTTTAAGATGATAATAGATGAAAGAAAATATATGTTATAGTAATATGATAAGTAAGAGCAACCAAATGTAAGAAGGAAAAAGGTGAGAAAAGCTTGATCTGTATAAACTATGACTTTACTGTTGACAAACTTTTTGCAACAATTAGGTAGGTCTTAAGACTTAAGATTGGTGGATGTATGGTTTGTTAATCGGGAGTCAACATACATATATTTTAGGTTCTTGTTTTTAATACAAATTGCAGAGCGGGAACTGGTTTACTATCTATGATGGCAGCCAGAGCAATGGATCATGGAGATTCGGTGGAGAGCTCAGGCTCTAAGGGGATGGTTACCGCTTGTGAGTCATATCTTCCTATGGTAAAATTGATGCGGAAGGTTTTGCATGCCAATGGTATGCAAAGAAAAATCCGCATCATTAACAAGAGGTCAGATGAACTAGAAGTTGGTGTGGACATGCCTTCACGGGCAGATGTGCTTGTGAGTACACTAGTTTTTTTCCCTAGATCCAGACTATTGACATACTTACGCTGAACGTGTGCCTATGATTGATAAAGTAGTCATGAACTTTTTCCACGACATCCAGTCGGGGAAAAAAGTGTACAATGTGGGCTAATCTGTGAAGTTCTACTTACAGACTTTGCTGGACAAAATGAAAGATGCACTCACCTAATTTACTGTTTAAATATGTTAAAAATTTCAATCTTCTTTTTGCCTCGTTTATGTAAACATTATTTAACATGATGCCATTCTACTTCAATTTTGTGGATACCGGGCCGGTTGCTGTATATGAAAATTACCAGTCTATATGGCCATTTTGTTTGACGCCATTGGTGCAAAGTTTAAAATGTTATGTACTCCCTTCATTTTATTTTAAATGACATTGGTTGACAGGACACGAAGTATAAGACATTAATTTGACATGTATCTTATATAAATGGTGGTAAAAAAGGTTATTGAAGTAGTGTGTCAAAAAGCTAGTTTGGAAGTGCAAAAATCACATCAAAAGTATAAAAAGTTTCAATAATTAAATGAATTAAATTTTTGAAAGTTGTATAGAGTAGCTTTATTAGCGTTATGGTGTCAACATGGTGGAATGTCTCCAAGTAGAAAAAGTATGATATGAAGCAGAATGGAGGGAGTAGTACAATATAAGTGGTAATGGAATTGTATAATACTGCTAACAAGTTTGTTGAGGAAAGTTACTTTTACCTGTGAAGTTTTTGATTGTGTCTTGGTCTCTAACTTTGGATGAGATTCCTCATGCAAAACTTCTGAATATTCTTTTTTTTGCGCTCCTATTTCTAAAGGGTGAGGGTGTAGTTGTGATATAAACAAAATTCATATCATCACTCTTAAAAATGAACCTCTATTCTCATATATTAAGCTACAACCGTTGTTAGGAAAGTAAAATTTATCTTAGTGTAAATGGTGTCTATTTCATTAAATGGATACTTTCTCTTCACTACTTCTTACTTGATAATATTTTAACATTTACTCAGACTTAAGGGCTTACTTCTTAATTTCTCAAATAAATAAATTCAAGTCTACCTATAGAGTCTTCAATATTTAATTGGATGATAAAAATGGGACAATAAAGAACTTTATTTTACATATCATGTAGATTTTTTTTTTTTTTTGGGGTAAAGCCGTTCCATTTTTGCAATTTTTCAATTCAAAAACTACCATACTTTATTTTTGTTTGGGTGTCAGTTTGTAATGAGTTGTTTTAATTTGGGTTGGTGGTTTGGTTCCTTTTCTGAACTCCTATCTCATGTGGAGATTCACGCTGCACATCTGCCATGTTTTATTATGTTAAAAAGATTGAATGGTTGATTGTTAACCAATGGCATGGTACAGTTGCATGAAAGCTTGTTAATCATTTACCACTCAATTCAGGTTAGCGAAATACTTGACTCTGAGCTTTTGGGAGAAGGGTTAATTCCAACTCTGCAGCATGCTCATGACCAGCTACTGGTAGACAATCCAAGAACAGTGCCTTACCGTGCAACGGTTTATGGTCAGGTGTTTGATCATGGCTTCATATTTAAGTATTCTTTTGCAGATTGTAAGTTTAATTTGTTTCTTGTAGTTTGCTTTGATTTAATTTAATCTCAAGACTACTCTGCATCACTTCGTAATGACATTGACCCGACTAATAGGACTTATGGTCAACTAGGGAGTCAGAGAAGCACAATCACTTACTATGAGTAGTCTATATGCTGACAATACGGATCAATTTCATAAATCACTTGCCTAAGGCAAGAGGAAACCTCAAAGTAACCAGAGATTAAATGAATTAAAAAAATATCGTCATCTACAATAAAATTGTAACATTGTCATGATTAAAAAAAGGTAGTACCATTGTGATATGCTGTAGAAAGATAATGGAACAGTATATAATTTGCCAACAATCCTACCTGTACCACGTACTAATGACAGATGTTGAACATTTTGCGTTATACTCAAAACTTTTAGTGTAATTCTTGTTACGTCAAAATTAGAAGAGTGGGCTTTTATGGTACATATAGAAGAATATAAAGAAAAGAAGAGCTCTTCTTATGCAAAACAATCACTATTAAAGATATTCTGCTTTATTTTTCACTATTAGGAAAATTTCCCGTAGCAATTGGTTTATATCTGTTCTACTTCTACCTGATGGTGTAGGGTCAGGGTCCTTTGGTTGCAGGCAGTTACTTTTCAGCTAAACCTGCAATTTTCCATGAACTGACTGGTTACTTGTCCTCTCCGAAAAACCAATGAGTTTTGGTTGGGTCTTCAAAAGTTGACTGACCTTGTTAGTGTGCTGTCATTTAGATAGCTCAATTTCCTTTCTTGGTTGATCAGTTAAGTCATTTAGATAACTTGTGTCAGTGCGTGTCCTGATTGTCGGGCTGGGTTTACTGTTTTTGCATCAGCTGAAATTCAGGTGCCATTGCAAGTGCTTCTTAGTAAATTTCAGATAAACTCATCTTATATACAGTTAATAGAACGCATTTCAGATCTACAAACTAATCAGATATTCCTTTTATATTTATTGAACCTAGCTAGTGAGTAATAACTTGCCTGCCATTATATTACTTGGTTGCGATGTACTAAAATCGTTAGGGTATGTTCCAGCCCACTGGGTTCCTTTTGGTTATAAATCAGTTATTTTTCCCCAACTTACCTTCCAGCTGGTAGAAAGCACAGATTTGTGGAAGCTGCATGATTTGTATAACACTGAGAAAGAAGTACTAGATGAAATTCGTCTTGTTCCAGAAGGAATGGATTCAGCTTTATGTGTCAAACGGCAACAATTTTCCATGCATTGTGATGCATTGGAAGAAGACATCAAGCTGGTAAAGTACTTCATAGCGGAAGATGTTTCTATATTGACAACTTCTGGAATACCACTCACTTCAATTTATACAGCTCTCAGAACCCTTCAAAGTATTTGATTTTGACTTCTGGAGAAGACCGGAGAGTCATCGTGTAACGAAGCTGAGTGTACAAGCTACTGATGCTGGCGCTGTACATGCTATAATCTCATGGTACTTATTTTGGTTCTGAAGTGATTTTGTTTTCTCACGTTGAACAATATATAACTTGGTTACTTTTTAGGTGGTTGCTCCAGCTTGATGAGAAAGGCACTATCTTCTACTCTACTGCACCAAAATGGATAAGTTGCCCATCTAGCGTGGAAGGATTTAATTCATCTATCAGCTGTGAGTGGAGTATCTCTGTGTTTTTCTTTTCTTTTGATATTAGGGCGGGACTTTGTAGTTTCTAGAGGCAATTTGGATAGAATTACATATAATCTTGTTTAATTTCTTTTTTTTGGAAACTGAGTCTTGTTTAATTTCTTTTATGTAATCATAAAAATAGCACTTCCTTAGTGTTGATTTGACATAAAAAATACATACCGTTTCGTTTTTTTTTTTTTGGGAGATAGAACTGAATACTTTTTCACTTGTGGATTTGCTGCAAGGAGTACTCTTTCACATTATTATATTTGTTATTGGTATCCTTTGCATGCCTATAAATGGAAAGATGAGTTAACAGGCTTTCTAGTATTAGAGTCAAACATAACTCCTTATTTGTGCTTTTATCTGTATGCACTATAGGGAGTCAGAATTGGTGTGACCACTGGAAACAGTGTGTTTGGTTCATACCAAAGAAAGGTTTGTCTTTATTGAAGGATGAAGAAGTTAGTTTGCTGGCTGTTCACACTGATACTAGCATCTCATATGAAATGAAGACTTTGTCCCAGAACTTGGAACTTGAACAAAGTGAGCTCAGTGCTCAGAAGTACCAAATCACTTTGCTGCCAGAAAAAATTGCATTATATAGTGACGTCAATTGGAGATGCTCAATGCTGAAAGCTATAAAAAATGCAGTAAGTTTTCACATCTATTCCATGGAACCACCAACCAAAAGAATGTTTGTACATCCACATTAATTGTTCAGTTTTTCTAAAAAGAATGTTTGCACATGTGGATTCATTGAGTATAGTTCTTTAGAATTGAGCACTGTGAACCTGAACTCAGAAAATAACAGCGAAAACATGTTTGGATGTTTGCAATTGATGTTGGTTATCATATCCTTGTTTGCTTTTGATGAATTGAAGCCATATGCTTTCAGATTTTCCATGCTTATGGTATTTGGTGCCTCTCAGGTTTACTTTACCTTTGAGTTGATTATATTTGATGCATCATTTGATGTTTTAGCTTCCATTCTCAATGTGTTTTTTCCTTGCTATATCTTTTTTTATCAAGTGACAGAATCTGTGAGTGTTTCTATGACATATTTGTTGTGCATATTTCATCATTAATTTTTCACTTATTGTTCACTACGTTGTCGATCCTGATATTAATCTCTTTATTATCTCACTCAGCACCTTTAAGTTTCAATTTGACAGTCATTTAAGCATCTGTCATTAGGTTTAACAAAATCAAGCAGAAGATCAACCTCTTAGCTATTCTCTCCTGCCAACACCACTGCTCTATCACCCCATTGGCCCATTGTCTCCCATCAGCTAGTCAGTTACTTTAGTAGCAGTATTAGTAATCTTCAATTGCAAGTCAATTTTTGTTTCTATGCCATAAGGCTTTATATCAAGAGCGACTTCGATAGAGGATCTTTTGTGTTGATTTTTTTTATGGAATTTCAACACCAATCACCGTCCAAAGCTAAATGTTTACTTGAATCTTTTTTGCTGGACTAAGTTAACCCTGTAAATTTTTGGACTTCGTCAGCTCCCTGATTTAGATTCACACATCCTAAAGGGCTTAACAAACTCTCTTCTGCTTTTTGTAACTATGCATCCACTTGATGGCTTTTAATGATATACCTTCATCAAAAAGGACAAGAAGAGAAAAAGGAAATTGTTGACAACAGGAGAGGGTGAGAGAGAGATAGAAGAGAAGAAGTTCAAAAACAGAAGTAGCTAGAGGAGATTTTGTACATCAGAAGAAAAAGAAAGTCATTGTGAAGAAAAGTAGAAGAAATTAGCAAATCAAGAGTGAACAGAAATAGAATCAATGAAAGAGAGTACTGGCTGACTAAAGAAGAAGAAGATTGCAAAATGTTCTTTCTTTGGTGGTTAAATCTTTTAAAGATGGGTTCAATGAGACCACTTGTCTCTTTAATTGCATTATTCTTCACTTTCTGATTATGTCGTTCGGATACTCCAAAAATGCCATATAGCCGTGTCAGATCCTCCAAACATAGCTTTGAAGCACACTTATTCAAAGAAGTGTCACTTCACCCAGACAAACATAGTAACTGTAGCTTCTTAAGCAACAGGTGATTACTTCTACTACTGATGGCATGAGCGTAAATCCTTAAGTATTGGTTGTTTCGGGGGAGAAAGTGCAACCTCAAGTCTTGTGCCAAATTCATTGTTAAATGGAAGTTCTCGTCAGCGTAGCTCCTCAAGTTCGTTCTACATCTTCTTTTGTTTACTGCCGATATTTTTTTGGGTCCTATCAGTTTTCATGTTGTTTCCTACATTAATTATTCTTACTGAAGAACAAAGTCAGTCAGATAATATGTGCTCATAATTACAATCATGCATGTTATTATTGTTTACATGGAACTGACTGCTTGTTTTGCTATTTTTACTTCAAATGGTCAGTTGGAGTTAATTGTGCTCCTTTGCTCCTTACAGATGAAGCAGAAAACTCCCTCCTTGTGTGTTGTTGTGGATGATAGCATATTTCTTGTGGTTGCTCTTGCCCATCTCGCAAAAGGGTCTCATGTGCTATCATTGTTTCCAGGATTGCAAGAGAAAGGTGTGCTATATTTGCAAGCTGTTGCAACTGCAAATGGTTATTCAAAGGATCATGTAGAAGTTCAGAAGATGAGTGAACTGTTGACCTTTCAAAGTAGTCAGGAGAAGGTAACAAATGTAACAATTTTTCTCTTGAACCTCGACCATGATTGCTTGTTGTCTCTTCTAACCTATTTTTCCATGGCATCTGAAATATGGAACTTTATCTGCCTAACACTATACCACTTCCTTGCAAATGCTGATGATTTGTTGTTTCTCAGCAGATTGACTTGTTAGTTGGGGAACCTTTTTATTATGGTAACAACAGTGTGCTTCCATGGCAAAATCTACGGTTCTGGTAAATATGATGTAACTTGTTCTTTGATTTTAGTGTACTGAGTTGATGCTGTCTGAAATGATTCTGTGCTGCACTTTTATGGATAGATTATTCAGTACTGGACACTGAATGCTTTAAATTATTTGTTGGAAAACAATCTCGTAATGTGGTCTCTTTAGATCAATGTTTGTAATATTTTTCTTGCATTTGCTTTTGTTAGTGATTTCCCAACTATACTGTTTTGATACCCTTATCACTGTGGATTAGCAGTTATGTCTTTCATAACACAGCTAAGAGGATTGATGTCATCAAAACTATGGAATTTTTTTACTAGTATTGATTGTAATATGTAATGAATAAAAAAAGGGTCTGTTGGCTAAATATGCCACTCTGCTTGCGTGGCGAATGCTGTATGGCTATTAAGACATATGGCCGACATAATTTGTGGAACTTTATCGGGTTGGCTCCTTGGCCGACCCTCAAAAAATAAAATGAAATAAAATGTAATGAGACTCTTTGCTAGTGCCTCTCTGAGTTCCAAATTCAACCTGAATCTAATCAGAAGACATAGGCACAACATGTCCTGCGAGCCGCTTTGGAATTACAATCAGCACTAAAGCACTGCACCACTGCCTAACAATCTGTCAGTTACCAATAGAAGAGCATCATTTTGTTTCTTAGAAGCTGTAGTGGATATAAACCTGTATTTCTTGTTCTAAGCTAACGAGGGAGTGATCAATTAGTATTAATGAACCTTTACTTCCAACCATAAGGTTGGGATTTGAATCACCAAGGGAGTAAAATGAGAAATGCCACTGTGGCCCTCTTGGTTATGGGGTTTTGTGGAGGGGATGGGTTTAACTGTATCAACGTAATAAAAATGTCTAATCATTGTAAGCTGCATTTATAGAGCAGTTACCATTTGACCAAAAACAATCTCCACCTTTGGACATACTGAGATTAGAAACTGCCACTATATGCAATGGTTGAGAACCCTGAGGTCTCAGGTTCAGAACTCAGTGGAGACAAAAAACACTAGGTGATTCTTCCTCTCTGTTCTAGCATTGGTGGACAGAGTTACCTAGGTAGAGGTGAAAGATATCCTGTGGAATTAGTTGAGGTGCGCGTAAGCTAGCCTGGACACAACGGTCATCAAAAAAATAATTATGTTCCTATTCTTCAATTTTGCTGCTGCTGTATGACTCTTTATTCTTTCGTGGAGGTGGAGGTTATTATAATACCTATGAGAAATGTGAATTTTTTTTCATGGGAATTTACTTATAAAGTATCTATTCTGAATATGATATCATTTGTAGGAAGGACCGAAGTTTATTGGATTCAATCCTATCAGAAGGTGCAGTGATTATGCCTTGCAAAGGATTGTTAAAGGCTTGTGCAATGTCTCTTCCTGTAAGCTCATGGATGCATTCTGTTTGATGCTTTGACCATGAGAAGAGTTAATTCATGTGATGGACATGTTAAACTGTTTGTGCAGGACCTTTGGCAAAGTCATCAGTGCCTGCAACATGTTGAAGGCTTTGATCATTCAGTTGTCAATTCCACGTTAGGGGCATGTGGAGGTTTACCTCCCGGACAAGAAAATCCTACTTTACCTTTTTCAGTCTGGCAATGTGGGGAGAGCAAGGTAGTTCACATCATCTTTGAGGAAGAAGAATGCTACAAATTAGACTATCTAATGCAACAAAGTTTAAATCTGTTGTTGATACAATTGAGATTTAAAATTGCAGAAAATGAGCGACATAGTTACTATCATGGAATTCAATTTCCTGAAAACAATAAGCCCATGTTCTGGAAAAGCTAAGGTATCAGGTCATACGTGGAAACTGGCAAGATTCTGTTAACAATAAAGGCAGCTTGCACATTAGCTCACAAAACCAAGGTTTTGCAGGTAGAATTTATTACACGTGGAAAATGTCATGGATTTGTTCTTTGGATCGACTGGGTGATGGATGCAGAAGAATCCATTGTCTTGTCTACAGGACCAGGTGTGTCTTTGAGAAGTTGCAATCTAGACAGTAATTGCTAAGACATTTTGTTTAGGGTGTCAAATGCTTGCTTCTTGTTTTCTTTTCATAAAATTTTGCTCTATCACTTTATCCTTGAATGAATTTTCATTAACTTAAAAATCTTCTATCTGATTCAGAACAAAGATACTGGAAGCAAGGGGTAAAGCTTCTGAAGGAGCCCGTGGCTGTGGGGAGCCATAGATCTGCCACCACTGATTGTCACTCAGCAGATATTGAAACGTCTTTCGATCCATCAACTGGTGACCTCATTGTAGAATATGCTTTCTTATAACCAAGCGCATTAGTTGCCTTGCGCAATCAGACTTGAAGCGAGTTTAATCTTCTCAATGCCATTCAATTCCAGAGCTGTAAGTCACCGTACTCCTCACTCTTATTAATTGGCATAAATATATCGGCAATGAAGGTCTAGCTCAAATTCCAAGGCCACAGTTTCAAGGATGTTAATCAGCACTACTTGCTGCGTAATACTGCAGTCTACAACTCCTTGATGGCGAGTTACTGTAAGATTATATCATCCAGATGTGACCTTGTGCAGAAGTTTTACATCTAGTTATGAATTTTAGATTGGATAGATTCATCATTCCATGTGTTTGTACTTGTCGCCATTTTACAAGTCATCTTCATCTTGCTACTTGTAGTATGTTAAAGAATTGCTGCTTGTGGAGCTGCCACCAGAAGGTAAACATGAAGTAGCAGCTACTTAATACCAATAATTTATGGTATTCTGTGAAGAGAAAGGATTCTTCAAAATTTCAATGCCTAATGTGTCTCACTCAAATATATGTTTTAAGAGTATTTAGATATCACTACCCTGTTCACTGCAGATTAATCGTCCTGTGTGCCTTGTCATAGCCATTTTTTAATGAGATACCATGCATCATTGTGTCAATTTTGTCATAAAACACACCTTTTATGTCTCCATCAATCTGAATTAGTTGGTCCGGTAGGAAAACTTGAAAGAATAAAATTCAATTCATTGTTACATGTTGCTGTCATTCAATTCCCACTAAATTTCTATTAGTACGAAGGAACAACTAGGCCCCAAAATTGATGCTGATCACATGATATGAAATTATTGCACAACAAATTTTTGGGTTGAGATATAATTACATTTTTCACCTTCAAAATACTCAAAACAGTTATATCAGTTATATTTGTGGACACAAATTACCATCTATTTCTATAGTAGTACCATCCAATAAGAATTATTGTGACTTTTTTTGTCTTGCACGTCACTTCAGTTTTTTTTCTTTTTTATATAACCTTTTGGAATGTAACATCAATTCATCAATGTTTTAAGTTCCATTTCCCTTATGGAAGTATTGTTTCTTAATCATCGACTTATTATAGTATGCTATATAAAGGGTAAATATATGAACAATCAAAAATTTATTTGTCCACATTTAGATTTTTAGATACTGCGGCATCTATCCTCCTCTTCATGTCCGAATCATTTTAGCTATTGTCCAATACGGAGGTCATTCTCATCTTATAATTTACTTTCTCATTTTTAATTTTATCGCTCCTAGTATATTCATAAGCATGCTGATTTTTTGCTATGCCCCATGCAACATAGTTGATCTAAAGAGCATCCTATCGAACTTAAACCTTGATGAAATATTTATGACATTTCAGGTAATCGCCAATTTTATATTTAAACAATTCTGTTTATTTACAAAATTGATTTTAACAGTTAAAAAAGGGGTTTTCCGTATTTGATGTTTACGAGCTAGTATTTTTAGACAGAAGTATTTAAAAAATCTTGAAATTTGATGCAAATTATTAATTTCATCTTCGAATTATTGAACGACTTCAATAACATCCTTCTACTTGACTAACTAGATACACCATCGATTGGTAACATGACGTAACAATTGGTCTCAAACTCTTTATATGAGGATGAAACTCTTAATAAAAAGTTGAGAGAGGTGTTTAAATATCTTTAAACTTGACGAAAATGTAGGGAATATTTCACTCATATTGTAAGATCAGGGGTATATTTAAGTTAGTCAAGTAGTGGGGTGCTTTTAGGGTTGTCAATAATTTGAGAATAAAACTAATAGTTCGCGCAAAGTTTAAGGACGTTTCAACACTTCTTCCTATCTTTTATCAATTGAGCTAAGAAAGCTTCGTCTTTTCGAGGAGGAACTAGGAAGGATAAATGTGGCATAACGATAAACATATTCTTTAACTTGGTCTTAACTGTAATTCATATTATCCAATTTTGGATATATATCAAGTAAATACGTAAACTTGTATAGAATTACATTGAACAAGCAGACACATATCCTATTTGGCGTATGTCTCACATGAATTGCCAAGTAGGACACAGGTATGTACTTGTTCAACTCTATACAAATTTAAGTATTTTGTTTGTATATATTCAAAATCAGTATGTCACGTTTTTGTATTACTCCACACAAAGTTGTTGTGATGTTTATTTCTTATACAAAATATACCCCATTCGATGTTGACTTACATATACTCATTTCAAACACATCTTATTTGGACTATATTCTTCCTCTCTCTTATTAATACTAACTAAACTAATATACGAATAATTATTGAGAAAATACATAAAACCTCCTTAAATTTATTGAATAATTTACTTTAGTATTTAAATTATACGGGTGTTTAAATACTTCTCTTAATATCTTTGAAGTGTTTTTTTTTCTCACTCTGAGACTATAACAACACTCTCATCCGTCAAATCATAGCCACATAAGCGTTACATCATAAACTTGTAGGCATCATGTCAGTTTTTTTTACTTATCCACAATATTTTCTTAAACACTTTTGAAAATTAATTATATCAATTGATTAATTTATAACGGCATATTTCACCCCTTTCTTTTTATTTCCTTGTTCACCATTATTCCAACCTTCAATACTTTCTTTTCTTCTTCTTCACCATTCAACAGTTTTTTAAGTCACTTTATAGAAGGAAATCCATTGTAATATTCACATTATTTTCTTCGAACCCTCCTAGCGAATTTACGCACTTGGAGAATGAATTTTTTTTATAGCCACTATTTTCTTGACAATTTAAATAAGAAATGAAGATTGCATAAGAAAGTTGATTAAAAAAATATAATTTTTATGAGAAACGCTTGAATGGATCTAGAAATAAAAATGGATCACTCAAAATTTAAGAAAATTTATATTCGTCAAATCGACACCAATAATATAGAGTGAAACCAACGTCAATAAAATGACATTGATATTAAATTTTACGAATTAGTAAAAGACCAGTGAAATGAAAATAGTAGATAAAGGTGGGATGAAAATGGAGAAAGGTGTGTATTGAGGAAGACAACAAAATGAAAAGAAAAGAAAAATTAATGAAATTAAAAAGTAGACCCACTAATTCAGTTACCTCTTACTAAGAAAATTTACATATTTTATAGATTTAATATGTAAAAAAAAATATATTTAAATATTTGTTATATATAGGCCAATAAAAAAAAGGTCATCTGTAGGGCTTTGAAAATTCAATTTTTTTTTCTGTTTCACTCCGTTTTAAAATCAATTTCAAAGATTTTGTTTTGTAAAAAAGAAATATGTAAAATGTCTATATAGTTAATAGTCTAACATAATTATCCGACCAAGTTTTAAAAAGATTTTATGTATTTTTCCCCTTAATTATTTAATTTTCAAATCTTTCTTCAATTTTTCTAACTTATATCATCCATTAGCTACACAACAACAAAAAAATTCACAAACCAAATCCATGGTTTATTTTATATTTTACTCTTAATATTAATTAGTTATTCTCGATTTTTTTTAAGCAATTATATATAAAACATCAATTAGTAGGATTAGTGTGACAAAATAGTTGTCTATTCTAATTTATATATGACAAATAATAGAAAGAGAGTAATAAGTAGATGTTACAATTACTCAATCACACTCGAGTTTAGTAACTACAGTACTTTTCTTCGTTATGTTGATGTTTTATCTTATTTTTATTTTTTTTTTTGGTTTTTTCAAAAAATTTGTTCTAATTTTCAACATAATATATTTAGGCGAAGGATGGTTTGACGTATATTTTTTGTCGAAAGGATTTACGTGGAGTATATAAATTAAATGTTGGCTATTATAAGTATATATTTAATTTTATGCATTCTTAATACAACTGCAAAGATATTTTGCACAACTTTCGCTAAATTTTCGACTCTGCTAATAGAATATAAGATTAAATGATAATTTCAATATATTCTACATATCTTTAACTTATAATCACAAGATTCATCCTTTTTTGCTTTCTTTAATTCCAGATCAAGTTAAAATCAAATAAATAAATTAAAGGGAGAAGATGCTGAAAAATATTTCAATTTTGGCCAAAATTACTGTTACGATACCAAACTTAATTGATGACCTTTTACCCCCTACACTATTTAATAATGTACTTTAAAGGTTTATATGCGCTCACGTGGACACTTTACTATTTATAATTAAGCAATATTTATGATATTTACGTGAATACATATAAATTATTAAAATACACTATTAAATAGTATAAAAATAAAAAATTCTTTCTAAATTTCAATATTGTTACGATAACATCGATCAATATTAAGATGTATTTCAAACCTTTTCTCGTAAAATAATATTATGAGAGCAATACAATACAAAAATTAATGCAAAAGCAAGAAAGAGACATTTCAATACTAGCGAAGAAAGGTACAAGTAAATTACTAATTAGTTTGTTGTGACATTACTATCTTATGTAGCAAAATTAAAGTTGGAGAGCTTGTCTCTTATAAGGACCAAAAAAATTAAGAGATAACATCTAGGGAAGATTTAAATGGAATATACACTACTTTTTCCAACTAACATTTGAAGATGTCATTATTATAAATTTATTATAGTCCAGAAGAATCCCAGGAGCGGAATTACGTGACGGAAGGAATTCATCTGAATTTACTTTATTATGAATATATATATATATATATATTATATTATCTAGGGTTGATTGCTTTTTAATATCTGATGCGATCTTTTTATTCAGTAACTAATATTTCCAAATAATTATTGCAACTTTGTTTAAGTTTTCATTTGTGTTCTATTAAGATAAGAGGTTTAAATTGAATACACATCTTCAATATTAGATTTGCAATTGAGATTCAGGTGTTTTGATCTGAATCCACTCTGAATATTAAGACGTGGTCCTCTAAATCCAACCTGACTAATTAATATTGTTTGTTTTCAATATCTGATGTGCATGTGAATTAATCATAAATTTAATAATTCAAAAATTTCAATAATCAACAAAATATATTTTCGCTTTGATTAAAAAAAAGTTTTGAGTAATCTTGATTGGCGTACAGTACATTTTTTTAAATATTCAAAAACTTGATAAACGCCAATACAAACCAACATTTTTCTTGACACAGTCCTATACAAAAAAATTATTAATATAAAAACTTGAAAGATTTATGACCTTAACCCATTCAAGAGAGAAAAAATGGGTTTGATTGATAAAGGAGCGAAAGAAAGTTGTTCAGTTTCTGAGATAAAAGGCCGCTTAAGCTTAGAAGCGGATGATTTAATTATTTTGATAACTTATTACACTTAGTCTGAATATTAGTTAAGAGTTCTTATAGATTTTATTCATTCACTTCAGACTTCTTCAGACCAATTAGAGACTTTTTTTTTACAATAAAAATAATTCGCAGTATCATCCTCAACCTAGGCCGCGACATTTACAGACACAATTAATACTATACGAAGAAGGTCAGATCCACCCCTAACTTATTTTTATTAGTCAGTTTCTACTCCTTTTTGTTTCTACTACTCCTTTTTAGCTACGTGGCACTATCTGGGGTCCAACGCTGGTTGATGTTTTTTCAAGCTAGTGCCCACGTGGCCGAAAAGGGTAGAAATTACTTATAAAATAAGTTCAGGGGGTAATAAGAACATTAGTATAGTATAAGTGTTTCTCTGAAATTTCGGGCATAGATTGAGGGAGTACTTGCACATTTCCAAAAATAAAATAAATGAACTTAATGGGTTGAATCTGAATGATTCAGATTCAGACACAAAAATCAAACATACTTAATAGGCTGAATCTGAATTATTAAGATTCAGACCTCCATTAAATGCAAACAAATGAGGCCTAAGTCTTCAACAATAGCTTTAATTTATACTTATTCTAGTTCAATATAAATGAACAGTTAACATGTTCTTATGGTTCAAAATGATTATTTTATAATTCAAAAATGTATCAATCATAATTTTTCAAAATGACTCTTCTTTTTAATGTGGTTTAGGTATTAAAATGAAATTACAAAAAGTTTATTTATGAAACTGATATAAATAAATTAGGAAAAACGGTATAACTATACATACATTACAATCATATATACTATATTTATCTTTAATTTAAAACAATATTTAAAGATAATATCGCTTTTAATATTTATATCATATATTTTAATAAATTTAATCAGATACACAAATTTTTTAAATATGATATTAAATAATTATATAAAATTTAGATTTTTTAATTAATGGTTCATTAACATGTGAATTATCTTACATGTGAGTCAAACGTGGATTGCATGACTTGTTCCTCTTCATGAAACGCAACACTTCGTCCAACATTTTTCATAGAGATGACTCTGCAATATACAACTGATAAATCACCTTTGAGATTTCTAAAATTAATTTTATATTCTTTTGTTTTATTGTTTTTCCAATATATGGCTGATCACTTTCAAAATCTGATTATTCTTGTTAAAGGTATTATCATTAACAATATTATACTAAATCAAATAATTTTTATTTGTTTATTTTTACGCATAAATAATTCATTGCAGAGACTGACTCTTCATCCATCAACATTCAAATCGAAAATATATCTAAGTATAAATACAACCCAATTATTTTACTGCCCTAATTAAAATTCCAGCTCAACCTTCATTTATTTATTTTAAAAAAAAGGAGATAATGTATGAATCATTTTTACACAAATTGCTGAGATATTTTAAAACTAGGTCCCAAAATTTATTGCTCAACAAATTCCTGGGTAGAGAGAACTTCCTTTGCCACTCGTACCTGACTCCAAGTGTGCAGTTATTAGTATGTACACGGACAATAACACTTTAGCTCGATTGTGACTTTTTTTTTAAAAAAAATAAATTATTCCATACTCGTCACTTCAATTTTTTTGACCTTTGGGAGTGTATCGTCTAAATCCGTTTAATAGTATGTGTCATAAAGGGTTAATATATAAACAAACCTATATGTAAATGTTTAGATAGTGGGGTATTTGTGCTCCTTATCCGAATCATTACAACTTTGCTTTTCACTCATATCCAAATCTCTTATTTTTCCTAATATGTCTGTACATTAAATTATACATTCTCATATATAATATATATTTTTAAATTTTTAATGGGTGAGTTTTTAATTGATCATTACGTATATTCATTTAAACTATCTTTCCGAGGAGTAACTAGTAAGAAGGATAAGAAGTAGTTGTGAATTCTGATGTTGACTTCTCATCCACAAAATGCACCCCATTACATATACGGAGTATAATAAAAATAATTTTTAGTGATAATAAATATAATTTTATTAAAAAATATTAAAGTCTTTATCGATACTAGTTAAATGTCATTATATTTAGAAACTTATACAAGATGCTAAGTCACTGCAAAAATCTTAATCTTATAATTTAACGGCAATTGCTAATAATGGCGACACGAGTTGAATTTCTACTTCTACACATTTTATTTGTCTAATATTTTCTCTTTTCTTTCTTTTTTTAATCTTCAAGTCTTTCTTCAGTTCTTCTCACTTATATCATCCATTAAAAAAAAAAAAAAAAAACAGATCTTAACTTATTAGTTCATGGGTTTGCATTTACTGATTATTTTAAAGCTGAATTTGAGAGCATCTTCTTTGAGTTTAAATACTCCTTTAGTCATAAGCTTGTTATGCCCTTTTATAATAAGGCTAGCTGCTTGTTCTTTTAAACCTCTTCATCAAATTCACTATAATTTGGTTCATTCTATGAGGCTTTTTTTCTTCCAGATGAGCCAAATTACCTTAAATTCTCAACCCCCAGCACCTACACGGTGGGAAAGAGCTGTTCGTCTTGTCTATGAGAGATTCACACGTACAAGGCACACACAATTTCGAGAGATGGATGAAGAGAGCTTGCGCGCTCTCTCCATGATTGCTCTTTGAACTAAGATTTCATTGGAAGACGAAAGAGGTAGATTTTGAATTTAAATTCAAAAATTTAGTTGCTTGTCGATCTATCGAAAGTATTAATTTTTAAGTTGTGATTATAGTAGTTTAGTATCTATTAGTTAAAAATAATAATATTAGGTCAGTTGGATCGATCTGTTGATTTATTATTATTATATATACTAAAATACACTGGTGTTGTGGTGCATTTCAAAGCTTCTTTTGTCTCTTCTTTTGTTTAATCAAGTCTAATTTTTGTTGTTCTTTGGGCATGAGTCCTAGCTAGTAGTTACATTGTTGAAAATTAGATTTAAAATTTAAATTTAATGAGTAAAAATACGATAATTTTCCCACTAATAATAGATACCAGAATGCTTAAATAGCCAAATAGATTAGCTTAAAATATGGAGATTGTTTTATTTTAGTTGCTAAAAATGAATTAAAAATTGCTAAGCATCTCTTTTAAAAGAAGGAATTTGTGGTAGGTAAGTGCCAGCAAATAGTTAGGGCCTATGAGCAACTTGGCCACAATTTAAAGCAGCAGCCATGTAAGTGATTGTGGGGAAAAAAACAAAAACAAGAATTGAAAATAAAGAAAATAATGTGTCATTTTTTTAGAAATATTGAACTTTTTAGACAAGATAATTTATGTGTTTTTATAACATTTCCTCTAATTTTATCTAGAGAACCTTAATTGCCATAATTAGGAAATAGCTTTAATAGTTGAAACGATAGAATGTTCACTTTCAAGTTTAGATAAGATTAGAAATGACGCTTCAATCGATAAATCTGTCCAATCTATTTAGATTTAACGACCTGTTTAATTTGACTTTATTTAAAATCTGAGTTGATATATCGTTTATACTGACATTGACCTATAAAAAAATTATATTTGATTTTTTTAAGGATATTTTTATAGTTAATATGGTATATAGTCATAATATATGAAAACAAGATTAGGTACTCAAATAGATTATATGAAAACAAACAAATTATTTAAAATTGAAAATTGAACAAACTATAGAAATACACGTCTTTTATTTTACTTATTTCCATTATTTTCTATACTTTAAAATTCTCTAAAATCCCTTATTTCTTTAATACATCCGAGCTACATACTAATGTATCAGAGTTAGTATTTAATATATTCAAGCTACATATTATGTATCGGAGCTAGTTTTTAACGTAGCCGAGCTACATATTAATGTATTCGAAATAATATTTAATGAATCCGAGTTATATATTAATGTATTCAAACTTCAATTATTGTATCTGATTTTTTTTAATTTTTAAGGAATTAATGTAATTAAAAATTTATTAAGGATAGATTAATACTTTCTATGGAATTTATGTAATATACACAAATTGGATAGTAATTAAGAACTGGTTTAATTGAGTTAATGACTTAACTTTTAGTTCATTTTAGAATTAGCCTAATCTATTTCAAGTAAGTTTTGGACGGATCAATTACCCACTTACTTAACAACTCAACTCATTTTAATATACTAAATTTCAACTTAATCCATTTATTTAATACTCGTAAATTAGATTACCGATAAAATCACAAAAGCATCTGGTGAAGGTGAAGAAAATGTACAAGTGAAATGAATTCATTTGATGTGACATTACTATGTTATGTAGCAAGCTGGAGAACTTGTCCCCCCCCCCCCCCCCCTCCGCTTACCGGGACTGTATTAGGAGAGCATATCTGGAGAAGGTTTTTTTTTGTTTTAACTACTGTCCTTTAAATTTTGTTCGTCGTACTAAAACAAGGGAAAAGATTTGATCTACCCCTCATTTTATCATTTGAGTTGGATATACCTCTTGTTCTGAAGTGCTCATATTATCCCTGACTGTCAATAAATGACTCCATATATCCTTTTTCTCCTCTAACGAAAGAAAAAATAATAATTTTAATCTAACTTTTTATATTTTTTCTAAAAATATAATCTCATATGCAAGGGAGAGAATTTAATCCCTGTCAAAACATATTTTTTTTTGTTTCAATGACTAATTTATACTATTCTTTGATATCAAATTTATTTATTGTTTCAATAATATTTTTGTAAAAAACTTATTGTAGATGATCAATTTTTTTTTCTTCGAAACGAATTAATTACAATACAACACAATAAATAGTTTTAATTTTTTATTCTTTTAAACTAAAGGAATGAAAGAAAAAAATAAAAATAGAATAAGAAATTCAAATAATTATAATGAAAGAAGTCAAAGAAATAATTTATGTATGAAAAATTAAATTACCTTTAAACTTTGATAGAATAATCATTATACTCCTAAATAATTTTAAAAAAAAATTAGAAGTAATAACTATAAATTTAAAACTAATTTTTTAACTTCCCGTTAATGAATGGTATATGTGGATCCATTTTGTAACGGCAGAGATATATGCGAGCCATTTGTATAACGGTAAGGACATATATTAGCCACTTTATAAACGAGTGGTATATCAGCTCCAAATGACAAAGTTGAAGGGTATATCAGACCCTTTTCCCCTAAAACAATACACTCTTTGTTGATGATGTCGAATTTTTGGCCTTTAATTATTATATTGAACAAAAATCACAATTTATTCAACGTTTAGCCTTGTTTTGGTTGAGACTTTCAGAATGTTCATTATGAGAATTTGACTTCTTTCTCCATATTTTTTTTATCGCTTAATACATCAATATAACCTTTTAACTTGGTTTCAGCGGATAACTATATTTTTTAATTTTGAGTGTATATAAATATACACTTAAACTTGAATAAAATTGAACAAGTAAACACGCGTGTTCTACATTACATAATACACGTAGAATGTCATGTAAAATATAAAAATTATCATGTAGGCGTCATGTAGGATAAATGTATTCATTTGTTCAATTTTATATAAATTTAAATGTCTACTAGTGCATACACAAAGTTAAAGATCATAGTTGTGAAGTTAAAAAACATCTTTTATGTGTTAGGTCTTTCTAGACTCTAATGTACAAAAAATCAACGTAAAGTGAGCAATTGAAAAATATAAGCAACATGGATCTTTTATGTGAAGTGACAAACAGAAACTCACACATTTTGTGAGTCTTTTCATTACGTTAAGAATTTGGATATTAGAGAAGGATCGGTAATCTTAATGAAATTATTTATGATAGGAACAAATTATCTAGTTATATGTATAATTCGTTAAAATGACGTGAACCTGGTCTTGCTCATGTTAATTTGAGAATTCTGTGTTGACTAGCATAGAAGACGTATGACATATTTAAATGGTAAATGATAAATATAAAAAGAAAAATAAGTCATATAAATTGGGACAGACAGTAAATGAATATTGTTGCATTCCCATGCATTGAAGCAAAGAAACTCCTCAAGCACCACAATCCTTCTCTTTCTTCCGCCTTACAGCAGAGGCAGAGGAAAACAATTTTTTTCCTCCGAAGAAAGTAATGCTGTAATTTAGAAGTAACTAGCTAGTCTGGATAAATTGGGATTAAATACAATAAGGCATATCACACTACTCACAAGTCTGAAGCTGCTTCCTGTTGGTCTTAATTTGAGTATGAATTCCACACAAATTGAGTTTCATTGAAAATTCCGTCATAACAATGGAAGAGGCACATCAGTGGTGGAAACTTTACAAAGCTTGGGCTCCACCCTGCCTTACAAGCCATGCTGACCTTACGTTGTAAGTTAAGTCTCCGTTAATTTTTTATTTTTTAAATAAGGCTGTGCTGTGGTGCCTTCAAGCTTTTTAATTATTTTCTTCATTTCTATTTATATGTCGTTTCATTAAAAAATAATCTTAATACTTATTATTTACAAAACTAATGCATAGATGACAATATTTTTCTTTCTATTTTACTTTGGAAGTATGAATTTGAATTAAATGGTTATTGTATATTGCCAATTTAATTAATCAAAATAAATTGATTTATGTTCATTTAATAAAAACTTGACTATATAAAAACCAAAAAAGGGTCATATTTACCTTTAAATTCTTAGAAAAGGATCGTATTTACCTTTCGTCATATATTTTTAATATATTTACTTTTACCATTCAACTTTGAGTTAATTTCTATTAAGTATTCAATACTTATGGTCAAATGTTAATTAAAGATCAAGTGATCAAGTTGTGGAGATCAAAGATTTCTCGAAGCATCCTTTGGCGTGACTCAAATTGTTTGACTAGGCAACATAATGGAGGTATCAAATTAGAAACTCCTTGCCTGCAACAATATTTTGTCCTTTTGGGTCAAGCTCATCACACGAGTTTTCTAATACGATTTTACCTTTCATATGTGGTATACATGCTTATTTCACAAAAGAAGGGGGTTCTGAGTTGATCCTGTTCCTGCTCTGAGTGGGCAAATCTCTTAAAGAATCATACAATTTAAGACCAATGTGAAGTTGTCTGATTTCTTATGAAGAATCAGCTGGAAGATTAGCCTCTCTGTAGGTCTGACTGATTTCCATAACCTTATCTTGTTGATAGAGATTCCATATCTCCTCCAAGATGCAGCACAGCTTCCAATGATATTGGAGTCTGTTTCTAAATGGATTTTATTAATCAGAAATTACTAATTCTAATAAATTATTCAGAAACATGAATTAACTGAAATTTATAAAATCAGTGTCCCCTTGAGAAAATTATTCCCCTCTAGTATCCGAGGTTTAGTTTGGAATATAACCTTCCAAGGTAAAATAATCTTAATCAGCAGAGTATAGATATCAAAAACTCTGCTGTAATCAATCCACAACAGAAAAGTACACGAAGAAAAATGTGTGAAGAAGAAGAAGATCAGAAAATTCGTAAGGAAATATTCTGAAGAATGAGTGGTATTTATAGCAAGAAGAACAGGTTTCTAAAGGTTGCAACCCTTTCAAAATTCACACGACCATTAATGAAAGTTTGCAACCTTTCAAATGGTACGGACTGTTCCTGAAAGTTCAAGCACTTTCAGAACAACGGGCCCGGAAATTTAAATAAAAAGGAAAGCTCAAATAAAACGGATCCGCGAAGATCGATTTCAGGTCGATTTAGTCAACTAAAAATTTGAAATATTCGATTATTTTCAACTTCATTATCAACTAATTAAGAAACCTTTTTGGCCATTTATTAACTATTAAAATAAATTTTTTATTTCGAAAAAATAATCTCAACCATTAAGTCCCTCTTTCTAACCCTTTTAACAATTAATAGAGTGATTTTTGTATTTAAACTCTCCTATTTTTCTTTTTACCATCAATAAATAACAAATACTTTCTCATTAAATCATAAGAAAACTTTTCAAATTCTTAACTCTTCAAATTCATTTTTTTATCTTTTATTTCTCATCAATTCTTACTATATACTCTAATATTAAATACAATCATCAGGCAGTGTACAAGTTGGATTCAATGGATGCAAATGAAAAGGCGTCTGCCGACGGCATATAATGCATGTGGTCCACCTCGCAGTGTGAATGCGATATTCCTAAGTTAACGTCTCCTGCGTGTTGCCCCACGCTTTGATTTCTTTTCCATTTCTATTATCCCTTTTCAAATTTTGATTAAAAAATAATTACCCTTTGAACTCCTAATTCGTTTCTTCTTTCTTTATTCGGCTGACAAATTACTTAGCTTCTTAAAATATTTCGAATTGTTGCACTATATTTTTTTGTATTTCTTGCGTTTAGTATTTTTAAATTCTCTTTGAAAAATCTTAGTTCATTGAAAAGTGAAAAAATTATTTTCTTCATTTAAAAAAGGATATCATAATTTAATTTGGAACTAATTTAAAAAAAGAAATAAGACTTTTTAATCTTTTGGTTCTAAATTAAAGTTATGTCAAATCTACTAAAATATCGTTTAATCTTGTAGTCTTAAATATGTCATCTGAAAGTTAAAATTAAAATATTGCTGAAAAGAAAAATGAATCATTTTCTTAAAAATAAACTAAAAAAAAATAAAAATATTCTTTTTTAAATAAAGAGAGTACTAAAGTATCCCCGATTTCTATTTAGTCGTTTTTAATTTAAATTTCACACTCATTAAAAAATTAAGTAAATTTATTTTATATCTCTTAAATTAAAATTTAAAAAATATATAATAGTAGATATGTTTATTCGAAGTCTAAATAACATCAATTCATATCAAATCTTACAAAGTGGATAAACAAAAGATCTTTTCATATTCTCTTATATTTCATGAAGACTAAATTACTAATGAGAAACATGATAATTGAAATGCATTGAACTACTATTTTATATTTTTGAGCTTGAAATTCGAGTCAGAATTTCAATATATATGAATTGATTCAAAAAATTTATTTTGCTTGTTGTGATCCCTTTTTGAAGATCATTTTTAATTTATTTCAAAAAATTTACTCTACTTTTCACCAGGTCAAACACAACTGCCTCTGGAAAAAGAAAAACCTGTTACGGCACATTAATATAATCTCACAGAGTCTTCCGCATAAACAAATGCTGAATTTGAGTGTAATTAATGTCGTTAATTATGATGGGCGTAGTGATCTGATGAATTATGAATATACGTTTCAAAGATTTGCAGTTCATAAGGAATGGATTCTTATCATGTCTTTGCTTAATTAAACAACTATACTATGATGTCATGCTTGCTCTTCATAAGCTTTGTAACAACATTTTATATAATGTTGTTTAGCCTCTGGCTCACCATTAGATGAGCAAGCCTTCCGCGGCTGAAGAAAGAAAATCCTCAGTCTGGTGATGGGCATTTTTCTATTTAGACATTTAATAGCCCAAATTAGTCTCCACAGGAAATTCTTCTCAATCCCTTTTTGAATCTCCCTGTTCGTCGGACCATTCAATACTTTCACCATAGTTGCTCAAAATCATGTACAGAAAACAGAAATTCAGCACAGTTTGTGAGTTTTTTCATAAATTAACAATTTCATTATCTGCAGATATAATTTTTTATTCAACATAAATATGAGGGTACAAACAAACTGATCTTTCCTTGAAATTGGAACCTCTAAACATTTCATTTTGACCAAGAGCGAAAAGACTTTTCGATTCGACACAATTCCCTTACGACATGAATCATGTATGGTCTATCATCTCCCTTGTCAGCTGTGCATTTCTTAGCAAGGTCCAAGTAGTCTTTCAATTGTTGTTCAATCTCAATTCCATGTTCTTCTAAAATGGTAAGATCCACTATATCCAGTACATTATCCTCTTTAACATAACGATCCACGAGGTTGGTTGCATTTTTCACTCTATCTATATAATTTAATGTCGGTACTAATTCTCTATCTCTTACTCTAATCTTAATATCGTACACGTCCGTTCCAGTTAACAGCTGCAAGAGGAGAATCCCAAAGCTGTAGACATCAGTTTTTTGAGTAATAATTAACTGGTGCTCATATTCTGGAGCTATATACCCGTCTGTTCCACACACACCATCATCTATTACCTCCAATTCCCCTGGAGGTAATGATATGGAGAGTGAAAAGTTCAATATTTTGGCAACGCCGCTCTTCTCATCTATTATCACATTAGATGGTTTTATATCTCTGTGGATGATAGGCGTAGTAAATTCAGTATGGAGGAAAACGATTGCAGAAGCGACATCACGTGCAACTCGTAATCTATTTCCCCAACATAGCGATTTTCTATTAAGACTAACCTTTCTGAATAGTATATCGAAAAGAGATATAGCTTCAACATATTCATACACCATAACTGCTTCTTCAAATTCTAGACAGCAACCGATCAGTCTCAGCACATTCTTCAGATGACTCATCTGAGCAGTAATCGCTATATCTCGGTGGATTTTGAAGAATTTATATCGGTTGAACCTAACTAAAATGGGGCGGTTGTCTAGTGAGCCCGTAACCAAAACCACACCTCGGAGCTCCATTTTGGTTGTAGAGTGTTTTATTGCCTTGTCGATCTCTATGGCAGTGAAGTACCGAATGGGAATTCTGCAATTTCCATCGCATAAAGCAAGAAGCTCCTCAAGCACACAACTTCCATTCTTTAAATAACAATCATGCTCTTTCTTCCGCCTTACTGCAGAGGCAGAGGAAAAAAGTTTTTTCCTGAAGATTGGCATAATTTGACTGTAATCTATGAAAAAAGTAGGAAGCTGCTACCTGTTGGTTTTAATTTGTCATTTGTGCATTGAATTCCACACTAATTGAGTTTCCAACTGAAAATTTGACACTTACGCGTACATTAAATTCAACACAAAATGACAACAAATGGAGTTTCCAAGCACTTTCATATCATCAAGTCCATTACGACACCTTGTCCTCTTTGATATTTTGCTGTTAGTCCACCAAAAGTATTAGAAATAAAGGTAACAATAATATTTTTAAAGGATAAAAAAAGTAATAAGTAGAGATTTCAGCCCTCTCAAAAAAAAAAATTAACGTAACAAATGCTCACTTTGTCCTTCATTACTTGTTCCTTTTTCGTTGTCTTTAATTACTTATTCAATCTCATAAATCAAAAAAGGATAATTTATTTTTACATATTATATTCTCAATTAATTATTTTGAAAAACATAAAATTTTTTGAAAATTTTAAATGTTTAATTTATCTACTTCATAATTAAATAGAGGTAAAAGTGTAAACTCATTATGTAAATGATTGTGTTTTTAATAGGTTGTCAATTCAAAAGTGGATAAATAATTCGGCATATACGGAAGTAACAAATTTTTATACAGAGAAGTAGAGCCGTAAATATGGGCTAGGTTCGTTGGGTCGGCCTAGTCCTAACCCGAGATTTAATAGGGTTGAACTAAGATTTTTAAAGTCCATTTAAGAAAAAAGTTTTTTAGCCCGGCCTAAATAAGTCTTCTGATTTGTGGGGCTTGAGAAATATCGATAGGACCCACCCGTGGACCAATAAAAATTAATTAAAAAATGTAATAAAATATTAAAATTTAAATTGAAGGAGTCCGCTTTAACTAATTAGATTAATATTACTATTTAGATCCTTGTATACTTTTACACACTCGAAAAAAACTTAAATAATATTATTAACATAATTTTATTTGTGAATTTGAATAACAAGTAGTAACATTAACACCATGTAATATTGTTTTGTCGATATTTATAATAATACTGTTAAATTATAATTTATAATTTTAAAAAAATATAACTTTTTAAAAAGTGGGTTTGCCCGGCAAGCCTGTAACCCACGTACTTGTGGGTTGGGCCGACCGTTTTCCGGCGCACACAAAATGGGCTAGCCCGGCTTGATCCGTGAAATGTCAAAGCATGTATGGGTTAGCTCGAATGGGATGTGCTAGGCCATATTGACACATCTTCGGAGAGGAGGTGGTGGAGTACGGTAAGAAAATTATTTAAATTTTATTTTTAAGAAAATATATATTAATACTTTAATCTTTACATTTTTATTCATATCAATAGTTTATTATTTAATTTTTGTCAAGATAAAATATTTTATTTATGTGGAATATAATGTGTTAAGATTTTTTAAAATAAAAAGAAAGTGTATTACACATATCACTGATTGAGGTATGTTTCTCAAACAATAAATGATAGTTTAGGTATATAAAACTCAAATGTTTAATAGTTTAAATATAAAGCTCAAAAAAGATATAGTTTAAATGTGTTAATTCTATTCAATGAAAATGTTTAAATCTTGGTGGATGCCTAGTAGTAAGGAGAATTTCTTCGTTAGAAGTGCTTGGGAGATTATAAGAAGCAAAAGGCACCCCTTGAAAGATTTATGTTCATCAGAAAAAAGTGTATTCCTTTTCATGTATCTTTCTTATTATTGAGAATACGACTTAAAATAATTCCTATAGAAGAAATGTTAGTCAGAAATAATATCACAAACTATATGGAATGTTGCTATGCTAATGAGGTTCAAGAATCTTTCGATCACTTATTTATATCTTTCCTGATTCTAACTATGTATACGAAGGACATTTGTAGAAGCAGCTGGAATACATTGTCCTTTTAGTCAACTCAGGCAAGTCGTTTATAAATGGTTTGAAGAAAGTAGTGAAGAATGGAGGATGAAATTAGCAGGAATATATATATTTGATGCCCACCATATATATCCATGGTTAGTGGGAATGCCTCAAAATTGGCGATTTTTTTACCAAATTAAGATAGAATATAAAGTAATTTATCAAAATAATATATTTTTGGTAAATTTACAAAATTATTATAAACGTTATTTCATATAACGTTTTAGTATATTTATTTTTTAAAAAACTAACAACGTAGGTTATATATGTTCCTATAGTAATATTTTACCCTAAAAAACTTCATTTGAGTACTTTTCTCCTAAAACATTACTCTGAGTAACGTGTATCAATCTAACGCCGTCAGCTTTAAAAAAATAAAATATACCCTAAAACGTTACTGTGAAATACGTTTATACTAATTTTATAAAATTTTACAAAAATATATTATTTTAGTAAGTTACTTTATATTCTGGCTTAGTTTTGATCAAAACATCCAAAATTGGCCATCAGTAGTGCAATTTCTTAGAAATTACACGGTAAAACATTGACATTATTAGTATTCTTTTAAGCCATATTTATATACATTATGTTGAAATTTGACATAAGAATATAATATTAATTTTTTTTATTTTGAAT
The DNA here is from genome assembly GCA_027704765.1 of Solanum habrochaites. Taxonomy (NCBI): domain Eukaryota; kingdom Viridiplantae; phylum Streptophyta; class Magnoliopsida; order Solanales; family Solanaceae; genus Solanum; species Solanum habrochaites. The sequence goes on from JAKWJA010002494.1 coordinate 39,751,255, forward strand.
TTAAACTTATGTTATATTATCAGTTTCATTTGTTTTAGTAATAATGAGTTGATATTTCACATTGTGAGTCATTTATTTTTAATTAGACTTGATAGATTATTTTTTTTGTCATGAATCTTTTTGTCAAACGAGTATTTTTTTATGTTTGTAGAAATTATCTACTTTTATTTTTTTATTATTAGTTTAATTAAAATTTACTAATTTTAAAAATCTAAATAAGTTTTTATTAATTATTAAAAAAACCATATTTTGTAATTAAGCCATCTTTTAAAAGAATCAATGCTTAAAATATTTCATTTAAGTCATTTATAAATGCCTTCATTTGTCTAATGTAGTAGATATTTAATTTTAAAAATATAATATAACCTTGTGATTAGACTTATGCATATAATTACTCGGTGATAAACAATGAAGTCAGCATAAATTACCAGATAGTTATTTGGAAAGAATTACCTGCAGTGATATTATCTGAATTTAATTACTAAAATTAATTGAATGAGAATGACAAGAACAAAACTAAAATGGTCCCATTTCTTTTATAAACCGAAACAACTGAATTTCCTTGAAATCGGAACCTAATACTATTAATATCTCAAAGAATAAAAATGAACATTTAATTTTGACCCAGGGCAAGGGCATGGAAACACTTTAACATGAATTTAATATCGTTTCTTTTGATTCCACAGTATCATACGGGCCCTTTCTGGTTAATTAATAGCTGAAAGAGAAGAACCCAAAGCTGTAGATATCAGTTTTTTGAGTAATAATACACTGATGGTAATATTCTGGAGCTATATCCACTCACACCATCATCTAGTAACTCCAATTCCCCTGGAGTGTGAGAAGTTCAATATTGTGGCAGTGCCCCTCTATTATCACATTCTGAGGCTTTATACTTCTGTGGATGATGGGCTTAGTAAATTCAGTATGCAGGAAAACAATTGCAGAAGCAACCTCTCGTAATCTATTTCCCCAACATAGCGATTTTCTGTTAAGATTAGTAAACCTCAAAAGACCACGAGTAAGAAGACAACGAGAAATATACCAAAAGACACAAAGATTTAAACGTGGTTCCAGTCAATCGACCTACGTTCACAAGGAATGAGCAATCCACTATAATATGGGAGAGTACAAAATACAGAGAGAAACAACCTCAACCAATTAACCTTCGGAATCATTGGAGGTCACACAAGTGATAGAGAATCAACTTGTGACCCATAAATTTCCCCCTAACCAAAACTCTCAAAGTCATTAATACTACATGTGACGTTGATTAAGTTAGAAGAAAATGTCTCTATTTATAGGTTTTAAACTTTTTCCTACCAAAAAAAATTCGTTAATAGTCCAAAACCTTTTCCCCCCCCCCCTCTAAAGAAAACCTATTTATGATAAGAAATCCATCAGGGCAAATAAATCACAAATCTCCCCATTTGCTGATTTCTAGCAAACATATTTGTCCACTTTTTTACTTAATCTTCAACACTTACTTTTTTCTCCATGAATAAATGAGATCAGAAACAATTGTACTGATATTTAGTTGTCCTTTGCAACCTACCAACTAATAGAGCACATTTAATCTATACATAAAATTTATTTTAGTTTCAAAATTCAAAGAGTCCCTGATTGGAAGAGTCATTATTATAAAAAAGTGAAGTTGTTGAACTGCATATTATATCAGTAATTGAAGTAAATATTAGTAGTTAATAAAGTAATTAAATTTATTTTATTTAGTGAGAAGGGCAAATGTAATCCAACTTAAATATTGAAGCTTTTCCACGTATAATTAATATGATATATATTGTCTTCTCCTTTTATCATCATAAATATGTTCTTTCAATTGTTTTTTCTCTCGATCAATCTCATTTAACTTGCTATTAAATTTGCAGAAAATTAAAAAATATATAAAGTAATTATATAAGTACTCAGTCATGGTCCCATTTCTTTCGGTATACCGAAGTAATCAATCTAAAATAGAGCAAAATAAAGATCAAATTGACAATTTCATTATCTGTGATGTCATTTTTTTCCCAACGGTACAAACAAACTAAATTTCCTTCGAATTGAAACTTAATATAAATACTTCAGAGAATTCAAATAACATTTTAATTTATAGGTTTTTATTGACACTCTAAATAAATGCCACTAAAACCTTTAGCGACACTGGATGCAATGACATTAGATTAAATGCCGCTAAAGGTTTTTGTGGCAATAAAAATTGCCGCTAAAAGGAAAATTAAATGCCACTAAAGGTCTCTTTTGTTGTAGTGATAGCTTCTCTTCTTAGCTAGTTGACTAATTGTGCTAAAAATGTGGTCTATTGTTTCCTCTTTAGCGTTTATGCAATTTATGCATCAGGAATGTGCTGCTTCAAACAACAATTACAAACTAAGAAGAAATCAAACTAAATAGAGCAAAGTAAAGATCAAATTGACAATTCATTGCTCTTTTTTGTTTAACATAAATATGAGGCTACAAACAAATTGAATTTCCTTGAAATCGGAACCTAATACGAATACCTCTAAACAGTTAATTCTACACCAAGAGCGAGGGCACGAAAAGACTTTTCCATTCGACATAATTCCCTTGCGACATGAATCATGTAGGGTCTATTATCTCCCTTCAAAGCTGTGCATTTCTTAACAAGATCCAAGTAGTCTTCCAACTGTTGTTGAATCTCAATACCATGCTCTTCTAAAATGATAGGATCCGTTATATCCATTACATTAGCCTCTTTAATATAGTGATCGAGAAAGACGTAAGAGGTTGGAAGATTTTTAAAATCTACTATTGTCTCTTTTGAATTCGTAGAATCCACTCTATCCATAGAATTACCCGAGTCTTCTCCAAAATCTATGGTCTCTTCTGGATTTATAGAATCCACTCTGTCAATAATATCGTACACGTCCTTTCCGGTTAATAGCAGTAAGAGAAGAATCCCAAAGCTGTAGACATCAGTTTTTTGAGTACTAATACCTGAGGCTAAATTTTCTGGAGCTACATACCCCCTTGTTCCACACACCTGATCTTGTACCTCCAATTCCCCTGGAGGCAGTGATATGGAGAGTGAGAAGTCTACTATTTTGGCAACACCGCTCTTCTCATCAATTATCACTTTAGATGACTTTATATTTCTGTGGATGATTGGCGTAGTAAATTCAGTATGGAGGAAAACGATTGCAGAAGCGACATCACGTGCAACTCGTAATCTACTTCCCCAAGACAATGACGATTTTCTATTAAGATAAACCTTTTTGAAAAGTAGATCGCTAAGAGATATACCTTTAACATATTCATACACGATACCTGGTTGTTCAAATTCTAGACAGCAACCGATTAGTCTCAGCACATTCTTCAGATGACTCATCTGAGCAGTAATCGCTATATCTCGATGGATATTGTAGGTCCATGTATTGAACCTAACTAATACAGGGCGGTTGCCTAGTAATCCCGTAACCATAGACATATCAGCAAGTTCCATTTTGGTTTGAGAGTTTTTTATTGCATTGTTGATCTCAATGGCAGAGAAGTAACGGATGGGAACTCTGCAATTTCCGTCGCATAAAGCAAGAAGCTCCTGAAGCACACAACTTCCGTTCTTCAAATAACAGTCCTTCTCTTTCTTCCGCCTTACGGCAGAGAAAAAAAGATTTTTACTGAAGAATGGCATGTCTAATTTAGGCTAGTCTGGATAAATTGGGATATCACTACTCACAAGTCAGAAGCTGCTATATTAATTTGTGCATTGAATTCCACACAAATTGAGTTTCCAACCACTTTCATTGTGAATGCATCAGTGGAAACGCGTCTGCTTTACAAAGTTAAGTCTCCGTTAACCTTTTTTTAAAAGAAAAATAAGGCGTGTGGTACCTCTAAGCTTTTGTCCATTTGTTCTCTTTTCAACTTCCATTGTCCCTTTCGAATGTTTTAGTTTAAATTTTTTTTTATCATTTTTGGCTCCGGATTAATTTTTGATCCTATTTATATGTTGTTTTTATTAAAAATAGGCTTACTAGTACTTGTTATTTTACAAAATTAATGCATAAATGATAATATTTCTTATGTTCACTTTTAATTATCATGTTATGTTTTTCAAAAGTCAATTTGATTAATTTTTAAAATTAAATTAGATATTTTATGTCACGATCCTTTTGATCGTTTTGAGTACTAAAGCTTTTTATTTCATAAAATACTTTCCGATAAATTTTAAATGAGTATTTTAGACTATTTGTAACTAGAGTTATAAAATTAAGGGGATAAATTAAATAATTAATTCAATTAGTGGTTAAAAAAATTGCATCACAATAAATAGATAGTCATTTTTACCACTTTTATAATTAAGCATATAATAATTAAATTAGTAAATAATCTACGAAAGAAAGATAAACAAAAAAGTCACACGATCATAGAGCAAAGAGTGAAAAGGCGGCTTGAGGTAACTCTTTCAGTAGAATTTTTCCACATTCTAATTTATATTGTTGGTTGATTACCTTTAAGTGGATTTGTATGTTGAATAGTGGACATGAATAAAGAATTGAAAGGTACAAGTTGAGGAAAGTAATGATTGGTCAAATTGGGGGTGCAACACCACTCTTGTTGGAAGGTTCGGTTGTTGTACTCATTGGGCCGGTTTTCTATATAGAATTTTTAATAATCAAATTAAGTCATATATAAAAATAATTTTATGCAAAGTAATTACCATTTTTTAAAATTTTCCAAAATTACTATAAACATCTTCACTGTAAACTTTTAGGGTATATTTTTATTTTTAAAAAGAACTCACAGGCATTAGTTGATATACGGTTATTATAAGATAACCCTTTACTCCTAAAACGTTCCTGTTAGGTAACGTACTTAGTCAATCTGACGTCATTCAAACTATTTTTAAAAAATAAATATATTCCTAAAACGTTAACTGTGGAATTACTTTTATACTAGGTTTGTAAAATTTTAGAAACACTATTATTTTTGGTGATAACTTTAATCAATGACCTTAGTTTTATTAACGAGCCGCTATATGATAAGTAAGCGTGTGATATCCCATGTTGTGTTCCCTGCAATGTTTATCATTTTACAAAAAAAGTACATTATTGCTATATAAAGATGTGTATTGAATGTTAAAGGTGGGCATTTTGAGTGGAAGGTGGAGACCCAGCCACCAATCATGATGAGCAACTAAATTTTTAGGGAATGGTGTGTCTTTGTACGAAGGAAAAATGTTTTTGCGATGGAAAATATTTTTGCTTGGAAATACGTAGATTTTAGACTTATCCTTTTTTCATGTTTGGTTGGTGCATATAAAATATATTTCCGAAAATGATTTGTAGTGTTTGATTTATAATGAAAATGTTTTTTGAGAGACAATCTTTTATTTTTACAGAGTAGAAAATATTTATAAATTAAAAAAAAAATAAATAATTTTTTATTTGGGTTGAGGGGGGGGGGCGGGGTCGGGGAGAGGGGTAGAGTGAAAAAATAAAAAATTAAAACTTTATTATTAATTGTTAAAATAAATTAATTTTTTTTGAGGGTTGGGGGGGGGGGGGGGAGGAGGAGTCTTCAAAATAAATTTGAAGTTAAATATTTTTAAAAGCCAAATAATTTTTTTTGAAGTAGTTTGGGGTTGAGGAGAGAGGGGAGCTGGCAGTTGTGAGTGAGGTTGTTGGGGTAGGGACGTGTAATAAAATAAAAATGTTAAAATTAAAATTTGTTTTTTCTAAATGTTGTTTTTTCCAAACCAATGTAATTTAAAATTGGAAGGAGAGTTTTTGGAAAATGTTTTTCCTTAATTTTTAATGGAAGTCCTTTTCCTTAATTTTGCGGAAAGGAGTTGATTTGGAAAATTTTTCCATAAACTTCTTTTCCAACCAAACATGCGAACAATTAACAATAAAAACATTTTTCTCATACAACACACTCTTTAGTTAATTTGTTAATCAATTTGAGTTTTGGACGTTGGGTTGAGTCCGCCACTGGTTTCGAAACCAGTGGTTTTCATATTTATATATTATTATTTTTGTTATCATATTAAATTAAATTTTATATTGATATAGGTAATTAAATAGTAAGTGTATTGTATTATTTGAATACTATTAAGGTTATGCAAATTGGATGAATTAAAACTTATCCTTAGGTTTGAATTTTAGAAAATTAATTATATATAGTATTAATTGAATTTTTTGGGTCTTGGCTGACATAGAGAATTTTGAGTGCTGTAGACTCGTTAACTTACAATTTCATATACTTTATAAAGTTGGAAAGGTTTTGGGGCACTTGAGATAAGAAAATATTGAAGAAGTAGCTTGCTTGACTTCGGTTCTTTGGTGGCGGAGGGTTTTTTGGATTTATTCTATTTGCTAGACACATAGCTCTTCATAGTGATCGATATGCATTGAAATGATATGGCGAAGTCCTTTATGTACTGTGATTGTGTGATAGTGTGGTTTGTGGATTGTCTAAATCATAGAAGCATGAATATTATAAGTCTTGAACTCTCTCTACTCTATCGACGTATGCCTAAATAAAGAGGCTTGATTAAATAATTGTATGAATTGAAATGGGTGATAATAACTGATAATTATGGTGTTATTGGATTGGATGGCACGTTCCGACACGATATTTTTTGGATTGGAGTGTCACATTCAGACACGATATTATTAGATACTGAAGTGTCACGTTCCGATGTCATATTCTTGATTAAGAGTGGTCCAATGCTGGCACGATATAATTGGATAAAGTGTCCACATTTTTCGCCATCAGCGGCGGTACGCCCTCTGGATGGGTCTCCTACTTCAAGTACTCAACAGTATCACTGTAATACTTACTTTACTCAACTCTCTTCAAAGACCCGTTTTTCCAGAGTGTGTGTAGGTCATGAGTCCTCATAGATGCGTGAGAGTGTTTAATTTATTTCGTAGCTTATTTGTAGTGGAGTTTGTTCATGGTTTTATCTTGTTGTGTTTTTCCACCTGCGTTAAGTGTCCCGAAGTTGGATACTATTATTCTATTGTTATATTATTAATATTGTTGTGGGAGGGGTGTTGACCGTGGGTATGTATATTCTACTCAGTTGGAGCATGTTGGTGGTGGTCAGCTTACTGTAGGTCTTCTATTTTGTGTGTGTGGGTGATTGTGGTTTGGTTGGGGTTGGGGGGCGGGGGGTTGTTGGGGGTGTTTTGGGGGGGGTTTGGTGGGGTTGTGTGTGGGTGGGTGGGGGGGGAAGAAAAAAAAGGAGAAAGGGGGAGGGAACGTGGATAGTAAGGAGTGGGGGGTTAAAAAAGGTGGCATACAAAGTCACACCATGGGAGGGAATTCTTCATAAGGGCCCAAGGGCGTTCTATTAATTACCCTCTAACGAGAAATACGGTGCTTACAGAGTTAAAATGTCATCGTGCCCCTTTTTAGGTACAAGCCCGAAGTTCTTTTCTTTTCTTCCCTTTCTTTTCTTTCCGCTCTTTCCCCAGCGACTTTGACTCGCCCTCCCATCTCTCCGTCCATTCTCAACAGGTCGTCCGGGGTTCAAAATGCGCCACTCTATCGGCGGCGATTCTCTCCCGTCCCTATACCCTATGTTCTTAGTTTTTCGAACACAGATTATTTTATTTTCATTTATTTGTTTTTTTAACTGAAGGTACAAAAGGTGGGCACTTTACTGGTTGCTACTTTTCATTGATAATCACTGGTCGCAAGATTTGGAGATATCCTTAAACTCCAAAGATGTCTTGATTGCTTAAAGAGTTTCAAGCCTTATCTTAGAGACAAACTAGAATAATTAAATGTATCGCACTGATAATGTGGTGAGTATTGTGATTCCCTTTGGATACCTCCGATAAAATCGCAAGGTAATTTGTCACTAAAAGGCTCCTCCAAAGACTTTTTCATTAAATGGACTTCAAGAGAGGATGAACATAACTTAGTTGAGAGAATTAGATTTGGTGCTTTCATAAGGCTAAACTTCGAAATTGTTTTTGGTCCTGAGCGACTAAATTGGTGGTGCTTATGTTATCAATTTGTCTCTTTGTTGTTGCTTTTGATGGTGAGGTTTTAAAACAGATTTTGGTTTGATAAGGATATTTCTTATGATGGGCACTTGGAAAGTGAGTTGGGTGTAAAGCTTGTGTGCAGTTCAGAAGGTAGAAATTGAATAGTTAAAAAATAGCAGTGGCATCTTCATTGGTTATGGTCAAGATGAGTTTGGATATCCTTTTGAATGATCCAATTGATTAAGAAGTTCATTGAGAATCTGATGTCGTTGTGTGTCTTTGCGTCGCGATAACACTATTGAAGATATTGCAACTGAGAAACCTAGATTTGCAGACGATGAGAGCTTATTGATGTTTATGATACCAATTCCTATTATTATGCCACCATCTTCTACACATGAAGGAACCCAAGATAATTAGATCAGAATGTAGAACATAGAAATGGTCCTACTGTGTGGTTGATATCAACCAATCATGTTGGGCATGCCGCCTTGAATGCTCCAAAACCTCTTGTCGAAGATCTACAATAGAGAAGCTTCAGCTCAAGCACACGTTATTCTCATGAACGAGTATTTCTATTAGCTACCTGGGAATGAACCTGAGGTTATGTATAAGTCATGTTAGGATACTCATGAGATAGTGAAATTGTTAGGACCGTAAATACGCAGGTGTAAACGCGGAAGCTGCAAGCAAACCTCGAAAGACCACGAGTAGAAGACAACGAAAATATACCAAAAACACAAGATTTAACGTGTTCGGCAACAATCGACTTACGTCCACAAATGAGATTGAAAAAAATCCACTTAATATGAGATAAAAATACAGAGGAAACAACCTCAACCACATTCACTCATAAACATGGGAGTTCAACAATTTATAACGTATCAGCTTGAGACCCATAAGTTCTAATTTCTCTTTCTCCCCCTAACCAAACTCCTCCAATGCCCGTAAGACTACATGTGAAATGTTGATTCATTTAGAAGAAATCCTCCTCTATTTTTAGAGTCCTAAACATTTGCCTACCAGAACAAATGATCATTCCATCCAAAACTTTTTCCTAAAAGGAACACCCATTTATGGTGACGAAATTTATGCAAATAAACTCAACAAATCTCCCCGCTTGGCCTGAATTTCTACAAACTAAATTGTTCCACCTTTCTTCACTTAATCTTCACCAACTTGTCTTCTCCCTCCATAATCTCCTTTACAAAATTTATGTCTCAACCAGAGAACATCTCTGAAATAATTTCTCCAAACAAAAATCTTCAGTAACTATTACGGTCAAAGGTTGCAGCTAAACTACAAAACCGCCAAGATTAACACTCTTTTTCTAACATGTCCATCGATTATCGAACCATTGAATCAATGCTCTGTATACAACCACTTGTTATGACCGTAAATAAGCAGTGTAAACGCGGGAGAGCAAAGCACACCTCAAAGACCACGAGTAGAAGATAACGAGAAATATCTAGACACAAATGTAACATGGTTCGGTCAATCGACTTACGTCCACTAAGGATATGAGTCAATTCACTATAAAAAATATGAGAGTACAATATAGAGGGAAACAACCTCAACCAATTCACTCAGAATAGGACATGGGAGGTTCACAAAGTGATAACGTATCACTTGTACCCACAATTTCCGTCGTTCTCTCCTTCCCCTCCAAAATCTCTAAATCCCCTTAAACTACTTGATGAATGTTGATTAAGTTATAATGAAACATCCCTCTATTTCATAGAGTCCTAAAAACCCTTTTTCCCTCTACCAGAAAAGGATTAGTCCAAATCAAAAAAAAACTTTTTCTAAAAGGTCGCGCTGACTCGTTTATGGTAAGAAATTTATTGCAAATAAAACCCAACAAGAATACTTCATCGTGGGAGACAAGCATGAGTTTGTAGAAGTGTGGCAGGATGAAGCTTTGTCAAAGTCCTCCACTTGAAGTCCCATTTGGCCCATTGACTGGAGGGGGAGTTTTGTTTGGGATTTGCCTCATGTTCTAGGCCGAAAAGTTCATGGCCTAATCCTACTTGAAAAGGATTTGAAATTATTTGCTATTTTAATTTAATTTTTCAATTTTCCCTTAGGAAAAAATTGCGAATCGTAATCTTATTTATAAGTAGCGTTTTGGCTTTGTAAGGAAAAACACAAACTCTATAAATAGAGGATGGTCTATAGATAATCAAATTGTTCAGTGACGTATTTGTCATTGAAAGACAATAGGACAAATAGGTTTTCTGAGAGAGCTTTCAACAAGAGAAAAGAGAAAAAAAGTTCTTTTGTTGTAGTCTTTTTCTCCGACCAGCAACGTTCAGATCGTGTTTCCTGATTAACCAACCGTTGGATTGGGTTGAAATTTGAACTGAGTGTTCCTGACATCTTAGTGGTTAAATTAAATGGTGGAGATCGAATTCAGAGGTCAGCAATATCCTGTTTTAGGTTCCGAACAGAAGTTGGATTCGGGTGGTGTTTCTTACTATTTATCTTTTGTTGGTGTAGCTATTGTTTATTCTCTTTTGGCACTTGTGTAACCATTAGAACCATATTTATAACCCTCTTATTGGTATAGTAAAGCAATTCGGATCTTGTTGATCCCGTGGTGGTTACATTCGCTTTGAAGGGTTTTCCCTCGTTAAACTTGGTGTTCTTTATTATTAAGATTTTCATTTTATTTTTTTCGTCACAACAATTATCACTATGGATGGATTTATATATTTGTGGATGATGGGCGTAGTAAATTCAGTATGGAGGAAAACACGTGCAACTCTTAATCGATTTCCCCAAGATAGTAATTTTCTAGTTTGATCATAAGGATTACCCTTTCTGTGAAGTATATCGAAAAGAGATATAGCTTCAACATACTCATACACCATAACTGCTTCTTCAAATTCTAGACAGCAACCAACAAGTCTCAGCACATTCTTCAGATGACTCATCTGAGCAGTAATCGCTATATCTCGATAGATATTGTAGTAGGTATCGAACCTAATTAAAACGGGGCGGTTGTCTAGTGAGCCCGTAACCATAGACACATCGGCAAGCTTCATTATTTTGGTTATAGAGTGTTTTATTGCATTGTGAATCTCAGTGGCAGTGAAGTAACGGATGGAAATTCTGCAATTTCCTTTGCATAAAGCAAGAAGATCTTGAAGCACACAACTTCCATTCTTTAAATAACAATCATGGACTTTCCAAGCACTTTCATTTCATTGCAATTGTTTTGTCAAATTTCATTACCATACCCTAAATGTCGTTATCCTATTAATTCATATTTTAGGGTTTATGTTAAGGAAGTAGACCTTTTTTAATTACTACTCCCTCCATCTACTTTTAATTATTTTAGTTTTTATTTTTAGAGTCAAATTATTAAAATTTTGATTAACATTTTAAAATGTATTTTTTGATCATATCGATATGCAAAGAATTGCAATTTAGAATACTTTTCACATAACTTTTGAATATCTAAACTTTTTGTTTAAAATATCAAATTAATGTAATCTAATTTAACTTTGAAAATTGGTCAAATTGACTTTCAAAAAGGGAAACATGACAAATAAAAGTGAACAGAGGGAGTGGTAATTTTATGAGAAAAATACATAAATCTTATTAGTTTGTAATATTACATATTTTATCATATTTTGATATGTCCTGATTCATTCAAATACTTCCACACACATGTATATGAGTTTCTGGGGTCAAAATTATAAGTAATCTGTTATATATATAGTGTATCCTAGTGAATTTGCATGTATCTAGATACATAACAATCTTGCTCGTATCTCTCTCATATATTTCTATCTGAGAATACTTTACGGAATCTCCGGGCTTCTTTACTTTTTAGTGTATTTATATTGCAAAATATATGTATCTAAGGTCTTTTGCCCTCAAACATATGATATGAAATTCTTAATTGGTGATAAAATACGTAATATTTTTAAAATATAAATAATAATAGTAGTATATATAAACTATAGTAGTGAAGTATTGTTTTTCCTATTTTTATTTATGTTAGGGAGTTGACTCAGTGCCCGGTATTTGGGTAAAGCCAACGAAACACTATCCTTAAAGCCTCCAATTTTTGTTACCAAATATATATAAGCTTACCCTAATACCGTATTATTAAAAATAATTTTTAAAAAAGAAGAAGATTCTTGTAAAAGTAAAGATATTAAGAGCGATGTTTTCAACATATTAGAAAATTCGGCATTGTCACATGTGTCAAGAAGCTCTAATAAATAATTCTAGAAGTTTGATCAATTTTTACTTCTACCCTAATGTTCTGATTGTAACATTTGTTTTTGTGCACATACAAAGTATTGAATATTTAGTTTCATCCCTCACTGTATTCAAGGTCAAATATTAAAAGATTTGTGTAGATCAAAGTTTTTCGAACCATTTTACATGTAACATAATATCCAAACAAAATTATGATGTATCTATTAAAGGTGAAGTGATGTATTTAAATATTAAGATAGAGAAGAAAAAGAAATATTTATAATTAATTTAAATGGTAGAAATTTTTAAAAACTACTAATCATATAATTTTCCCAAAATAGCTAGTAAAAACCTCATATTCGTTTGGATAAATGTAATCTGACCCATAGGGAACAACTCGAGCAGCCCAATGTAGTCGCCAAAGAATTGATGGAGAATCCAACCCAACGAGGCATAAGCAGCCCACTACGTACATCAACGCCCCGTAGTTATTTATTGATTATTATTATTTTATTTTATTTTATTTTTGTAAGCTTTTAAAGTTTTACTCCTATTTCTCATTTAATAAAAAAAATTATTATCCAAAATACTTTAATTTATGACTTTATTTCTCTAGGCAACTTTTTTAGAAGAGGTTAGACTTTAGACATAAGTTCAGTGCATAATATATAAACATGACCTTAACTTGGCTTTAGCGGACAACTATGTCCTCCAACTTTGAGTGTGCACAAGTAAACAACTTGTATAAAATTGAATAAGTAAAATACACGTGTTCTACAAAGCATAATACATGTAGGATGCCACATAGGACACAAAATTGTCATGTAGGGTGTCATGTAGGACGATTGTGTCTATTTGTTCAATTTTATACAAGTTTAAGTGATTACTTATGCATACCCAAAGTTAACGGTCATGTTATCAGCTAGCGTCAAGTTAAGAGTTATATTTATGTATTATGCCTAAGTTCAATGCTATATCTAAGGTACAAGTTTATACTACTAAACTTAAGCTCCAAAGCACTAGTTATGCCTACAACATGAAGTTTGATTTATGAAATTCTTAAGGCATATTGTTCTAAAATTGAGTTTATATTATAAGATACAAATTATGTCTTATAAAGCATAAGTTTTTTTTTAGAAATTTATATATTAAGAAGTTCACTCTACTAAATTTATGCATCAAGGCATCGTAAATTTGAAAAGCAAAAATTAAGAACCACTCCAAGATAGAAGCATTTCAGTGAATAACCCATAGTCAATTACTTCACTCCATATGTTAAATAGACAAATACCATGGTCACCTTTTATAAGTTTTTGCATGGATTGCCCTTAAAAGGATTGTGTTTAAATTTTGCTTGTTATTCATTTAAGAAAATCCTGGATAAAAATTTCTCTATCTATTCACATATAATTTATTCGACATTGTAAGTTTAGAATATTTTATTTCTTGAAATTATGTTTTTTCTCGTTCAGCATAAGTTTTATAGAAATTAAGCTACGCAACATAAAATGCACAGTATTTTTAAAATTTTGTTTAAGTTTTCAGATATTAGAGTTATGTATGTTTTTTGCACATATGTTCTTTATCTGTTTTAGATAGAAAAAATTAATAACTAATATGGGATGATAGAACATGTTTGTGGGTTCATTATTGCTTCCTCCGTTTTCAAAAGAATATTTTTATTTTTTTTTAATTTATTTTAAAAAAATGACTCTTTTCTTTATTTGGCAATACTTTAAATTTTAACTTTCCACGGACCACAAAATTAAAGGACATTTTGATATATTTGACATAATTTTAATTTTGAATCACAAGATTAATAAAATTTTTTTTCCTTAAATTCTGTTCCAAATTAAACTGGATCATTATTTTTCAAAACGAAGTGAGTATTATATTCTGAAAATATATTACACCCTCTCCACATATGACATAATTTTACATCTTTCCTAACATAACTGGTACATATTACGATGTAAACTTATAAAGTAATACAAAAAATAATTACTTTGTTATTTTGATGTCAGAAATATAACGACTATACGATTTTTGTTGAATAAGTCAACCAGTTACAATGGTGGTTAGGAAATAGAGATATATTTACAACTTGTGAAGAAAATGGATTTGGTCATCCCAAATTCAAACGCGGTGTGTAGATTAATGAATAAGTACCCTTGACTTGAAATGTTCCTTTTCGGATTTTCTTCGTTTCTATGGGTTATTGAAACTTGAAAGAGTCTAACTTAAATATAGTATTAATTAATGGGTAACTTTCACATATAGTAAATATAAAATTTATATTTGTATGTTATAATTAAAGTTTTGCATATTACACTTCCATGGCAAACATATAAAATGTATAATTCTCTATACCTGTACCACTGACGCGCATATGTATAAAAAAAAGTGTATAAAATGAGCAAGGAACGAGATTGTGTTCAAACGCAGTGTATAAATGAATTGTATCATTATCCGGTGTTAGAAACAATTATCTAATTTGAATTTTGTATCAAATCAGACCAAATACAAAGGCCTAAGAGACTTGGGCAGGAAATATGAAACATTTATCAAATTGTATAAAACAGAGAAAGAAAAATTATATACAATTTGAATTTGTAAAAAACGAGAATGAGAGAGGCAAAGAGCACTGGGTAGGAGTATTTTTATTGTATAATTATAAGTTTCGAGAACGAAATATATGTATTTTGCATATGTATATACATTTTCACTCGCTTTAAATTCAAACAGAAATGCAATTTATACATTTCGTGTTCTGTTGTTACCAGCGAGAGAGGCGAGGGTGGGGCGACGAAAGTATGTGAGAGTGACGAGCGAGATCGTGGAGAGGGGAGAGAGGGGAACAAAAATATATGTATTTGTATAATTTCCTCTCGCTTTATACAATAGAAATAGATTTTATACACTTGTGTTTGTATAAAAGTGAGAGGAAGCGAGCGAGAGATGGAGCGAGAGAGAAGAGTGGCGCACGAGAGTTTGAGGGAGAGGGGTGACTGGCAAACAGTTTGCTACGGACACAATTAAATCAAAGGGTGATTATGACAATTAATTTGATTTATTAGTTTGTCATTATATACAATTTATTAGTAAAATCGTGTGTATTTCTAATTAATTACGATTAAAACAACAATTAATTAATCATTTGCACTAGTTTTCATTGCAGATAATGATGGCTCTGTGCATATATGTTGTCACTCTTCAACTTTATCAATTATTTTACGGAAAAGGGCCTAAATACCCTCTAAGTATGGAAAATGGTCACACAATTCCCTCCTCCCACCTATTGCCCTCAATACCTCAGCAATCCACCTTTGGGTGGGGGTCCAATTTAACATCCTTTATTAACCGGACCAAAATTAAAAATACGAAAGGGTCCTAAAATACCCTCAAAGTATTGAATATTACACCATTACCCTCCATCCACCTATTTCGCCCCAAATAACCTTCAATCCACAGTTGGGTCCAAATTTACCCCTTCATAAACGGACCAAAATTAAAAATAATTAAATAAATTTTTTAATTACGTGACACTCAATCATTGGTTGTAATTTAATATTTAAAATAATGTTTGAAAAAACCCACCCTTAACTAAACCCGCCCCCACTTACCCATTTAAAAATTACCAGCATTAAAATATCCTAAAATCTTATTCCTCGAAATTTTCACCATTTCCATGACTTTTCCATTGTCTTCTCTTCTTCTTCTTCTTCATGAAACTTGTGAAAATGGGAGGAATAGAGGTGTTAGGATATTTTAATGAGTGGGTTATTATTTTAAATTGGGTCAAGTGGGCCCGTATTTAGTTACATGGGTGGTTTCAAATTATTTTAAGATATTAAATTACAACCATGATTGAGTGTCAAGTACTTAAAAATATTATTTACTTATTTTAAATTTTGGTCCGTTCCTGAATGGGTAAATTTGGACCCCAAAGGGGGATATGACGGGTATTTGGGGGGGTTCCCATAGGTGGATGGAGGGTAATGTGTACCATTTTCCATACTTCGAGTGTATTTTAAGGCCCTTTTTTCCGTATTTTTAATTTTGGTCCGGTAATGAAAGGGTAAAGTTTTGACCCAAAGGTGGATTGTGAAGGGTATTTGGGGCCAATAGTGGATGAAGGGTAATTGTGTACCATTTTCAATACTTCGAGGGTATTTTAGGCCCTTTTCCGATTATTTTATTAATTAGGATAATAAGGGAGAGTTTGATTATAGTAAGATTTTAATTTAACTATATTTGACTATCTGACTTTTACTTCTTGCAGAAAATGAAATGCTTAAAAAAATTTATATGTATCATTTTAAATGTTCAACATAATCAAATTGGAATAAAATATTCTGGAATATTGTCTCTTCTTTTGTTATTCACTTTGTAACTTAATTACTAGCATATTCTTTTTTGTTGGTATTTCTTACGTTTACTACGTACTATGTTCACATGCTATTTCTAAAATTCAGAGCTCAATCAAAGAAATGAAAAACAAATATATATTTTTTGCCAAGTAGTAATATTTAAATGTTGAGAAGTACTATTTGGCGCATAACTAATATAACATGTTCAATCAACTACTAATTATTTAAACAAATCATTGAATCGTAACTGATCATCAATTATATATATATATATTTATGACACTATTTTGTCAAAGCTTATAATATATTCCAGTAATGAAATCTCTAGATCCAAAAATTAAATATTCAACCCAAACAAAAGTACAAAATATTATATCTATATATTTTCCGTTGACTATGCCATAAATCAAATATAAATGATACGTTTATGGCTCATAAATAAACAATAGTCTGCCTCATCATCAGCCTAGCAATATCGTAATATCCTCATTAAGCCAAGATATATATACTTACAAATCTTAAACTCTTCAAAAATAATTATTAAATGTGATTTATCTTATAACGTGAAGATGCTTATCATAGAGTAACTCATTCTTATAAATAGTATTATCCATGTGAAACAACTTGATATTATACTGAAAAAATTGTTAATGAATCACTAAACTATCAACGTCTTTGTACTTTGCTGTTTGGCAGAGCTCATCCATATTTTATGAGGGGAGAATGCTTTTCGAACTAATTAATTGAGTAACATTCGAAAGGTACCCTTTGATGTAAAATATTGAAAATTACGGAAACTTTCGTAGCTTGCAATATGTCACGACACTATTCTTAAGAATTTTCACTGATTTAAATATATTTTTATGTTTTAGCAAGTCCTAATAATAATAAACTAGGTGCATATAATAAAATCCCGTAGAAAATAGATCATTCTCTATATATTGAAGTGAAAAAAACTTGAGAATTTAGGGATCATTTGGGGTGATATATAGATAAGGAGAGTTAATTTTACGATAAATTTTTAGCACTTTTTATTTCCTTGTTTGGTTGGAAAGCTTGGGATAGCTTATCTCAAGATTATGAATTAGTACCGGGATAAGTTATTCCTTACACTGGGTGGTATAGTTATTCGGGATAACTTATCATGGGAATACATAAACAAAAATATTTATGTTAAATAAAATAAAAGTTTTATTTTAAAAAGTGAATAACTAAAGCTCGCAAAGAAAATATAAAAAAAATAAAAATAAAGTGAAGGATAATTTTGTAAAAATAAATAAGTTGTTCTAAAAATTTATCAATTTATATTATTTTGAAATAACCCACCAATCACATCATAGACATAACAAATAATCAGTACATTGACAACCATCATAACTGATCCTCACCTACACCTCTTCCATTATAACTCATATTCACACCACCCGTCCCTTACGTCGCACTACTATCTAAATTCTAATATTAACAGATCCCCTGCCAAAATTTTCTTAACAAACCTTTCTTCACCATTAACTCATTATATTATCCATTAGATCTAAATCTATCACTGAAGCCATCAAGGTCACCTACAACATTATGTCTTAATAAAATTAAAAATTTCCCAACTTATATTAACATGCAATAAAATAGCCATTAAACAATATTTCATAGATTATAATAATAATAATAATAATTATTATTATTATTATTTTGAAATTTATATATAAATAAATATTAAAAGTAAAATAATGATGTAATTACCAAAAATGTCAAAGAAATAGTTTGGCAGGAGGCACACAAATCACAATTACTGCGGTGCTTCCTACTCCACTTGCGTCTTCACAATTTTGTCCTTTTTCACAAATATTCAAAACTCCACCATCGCAATTCGTAATGATCCACTTGCATTACTGTTATTTTTCATATTACTTATAATATTAAAAATTTATGATATAATTAATTACTCTTTTTAGTTGTAACATCAGAAATTATTATTCAAATTATAAACATTTCAATTAAGAAGAAATTAAATTAATAGAATAAATTTCAACTAAGAAAGATTAAATTCTAAAAACATAAATAAAGATATATAGCTAACAAAAATTCCTAATTAATGAAGTAGTTTTTATAAGACGTGTAAAAATAAATAATTGATGTTGCCTTCTTTGTACCTAATTGCTTGTCCATTTTTAAATCGATACACCTATTAAGAAATCAATAATTGATATAATGAGTTTATCAGGTTACCCCTATTAATTATGAAGTATATTAATTAAAAACTTAATATTTCCAATTAGTTCTATATTTTCCAAAAATAATTAATTTTGTGGTATAATGGATAAAAAAAGATTGTTCTTTCTTGATTTGTCAAAATGAACAAGTAATAAGGGACAACTAAAAAAAGAAATATGCATAAATAATTAGGATTAGAGGCAGGGACGATTTAACGTAGTTGGAGTCCTAAAGCGAAATTTCAGTTCGAGGCCTAATATAAACAAACTTCGTATAGACATTTATTCAAATTTTATTTTTACAAGTATAAGTAAACAAATATTGAATAAAGATGAAAGTTGAACCATAGAATCTCATGAAGCAGATGACTTAATATACACCATTTTAATAAGCTTATTGTAATGCTTGAAGCTAAAAAAAAAATTTAAAAAATAATTTATAATTCATTTTGTTCAACACTTTTCATTATTAATTCTTATTTTTCACAAAGTAAAAAAAATATTAAAATAATATATTTTTATAATGTCATACTTCTAATCAATATTAAATAATTTTTTAATAAAAAAATTTTTAACACATAATTTATTTTTAATAAAAATATGAAACCTAAAACATAATCCCTTATTTTCCTAGCATCGAGCCTCCTGGCCTTAGACGATTAACTTTGAAATGGAATGGGTCGATCTTCAATTTAAGATTTATAAACGATCCTAATTAATTTATAAATTGTGTGTCAAAGAATTGCCACTTGGATTCCAGTTTAGAGCAAATATAACTTTTTAAAGAAGAAAAATAAAAATCATAAACAAATGCCCATAGAAGGACTCAATCAAAGTATTCAACACAAAATCATAAACAGTGAATGGAATGATTCAAAAATCAAATGAACACTTCTTCCCCTCTATTTTTATTTGTTTAATTTACTAAATCTTTAGTCTGATGTAATGGAATTTTTTAAGGATAGTAAACAGAATAATTATCATCCTTAACAAACAGATTATTTAATATAATAAATTTAATGCTTTAGAAATATATTAAAATAATTATAATTAATAATAAATTATTTCTTATAAACCTATCTAAAAAGTAGGCTCATTATTTCAACACGTTTTTCTCTTTTATATTGAAAGTTGCTGGTCAATTCCAAATGTTGAATAGGAAAAAAGTCAACAATGATTAGTTATTTCTCTATATTATTGATATTATAATTCTTCAATAAATTTTAAGAAGATAAAAAGTATTTAAATTGTATAATTAAAATTAAAAATATATAAAATATATCAAAATTTAAAAAAAAAAAGAAAAAGAAAAGTTAATAAGGATTTACATATTTAAGACAAAAATATCTTTGCCACGTAATGAAAAAAATTAACGATGATTACCTTTTTTTACCGATTACCTTTACCCCACTTACCGTTTTACCCCCGCCTTTTTTTTACCACTTTTACATCCCCCCCCTTTTACACTTTAGTTACCTTTTTTTTATTTACCACACGTGACTTTACCATTGATGCCATCGAGTCAACTTTGACAAACGAGCACAACTTTCAACATGCAGATGAGTCCCACATGTATCTCAGAAACAAAAGATCAAAAGGATTTGAAAATTACAAATTCTATAAAATGCCTCTTCATTTCCATGAACTCCTTCAACTTTATTCAATACTCTTCTATTTATCGGCTCCTAGATCTTCTTTTAAAAATTGGTCAGTGAAGAGTTGATCAAAGCTAAGAGACACTTGCCGGTGGCCATTTTTTCACCGGAATCTTTTTTTTCCGGTGAAAGTTTGAACGCACACTGTTATTTCTAGACAATATCATGTGAAAAACATCACAAGTTTTTGAAGACTTGTAATTAATTACTTGAGATTTTTTATTTGGAGGAAAGAGAAAAACAGAGAAGATGATAGGGCGGGTGGGCTTGTTGTTGGTACTGTTGATAGCAACGATAACGACTATTGGAGCTGAAACGACGTCGTTAAAAAGGGTAAACAGAAATGCGTATGCGACTATGATGTATATGGGAACTCCGAGGGACTACGAGTTCTATGTGGCGACTCGAGTAATGCTCCGATCACTTTCCCGGCTAGGAGTTGAAGCCGATCTCGTTGTTATTGCTTCACTTGACGTTCCTCTTCACTGGGTTCAAACTCTGTAAGTTCTTTTTTTTTCTCTTTTTCTCTGTTTATTATCTTTTGGTGGTTTTCTGCTAAAATGCGCTGTCACCTTGGGCGTGGTTTAGTGGCACTCAGGTACCACCTAGATACGACACATAACATAATTGCCCGAAAAATATACTTTTCCAGTCATTTTTGGTTCTACAGTTATGAATCTGGTAATTTCATATTCTCTCTTTACCAATAGTGACTTGACACGAAATTTAAGAATATAAATATAATTTTTAAATTTTGTGATTTTAAATTAAAATTAGATTAAAGGTATAAAATTATACTTTGATCTTGTGGTTTTAAACTAAAAATTAAAAGTAAAAATTTTAAAAAAATACACTCATTTTTAAAGCATATACCTTACTTAAAAAAGAAAAAAAATCATTTTTTCTAAAACAAAAAAAATATTACATTTATTGAAACGTACCTCATTAAAACACTTCTATTCTTATTTACAATTATGACTTGCTTGTTATGAACCTCGTTGTAGGGTGTTATTTTTGTTAGTCAGACTAAATTCAAATATTGATAAAAAATTACTTGCCACTCTTTCGAAAAAACTACAGTTTGTCACCTTGATAGTTTTTTCAACACTTGTTTCAGCTATTTGAATAATTTGGTAGCATTGTCATCAACTTTTGGGGTTTTGAGATAGTGCTTGTGCTTGTTGGGCCCACGCCAAGCTGATTAAAAAGCCAAATACTTGATAAGGATTATAATTGGGTGACGTGGAAGCCATCTTATTTGTAATTGCCTAATTAAATAAGAATTTTGCATTATGGCTTCGGTAAAGGTGATAGGGAGGGGCAAATTAGGAAACTAATTGGCAATTTGGTTAATTTTATTTTTGCCAGCTTAAACATACGCTGGCACGGCCAAGATATTTTAATTGTTTCAAGCTATGTGACGATAATCAAAGACAGACATGATATAATTAGGATATTTGTTTTAGCTTTTTTAGGAATACATGATAAGAATATTTTATCTGATTTGATTTCTTATTTGGCATTTTATATTTATTTTAAAATTGGACTAATTTAAATTCGTATACTTTTGGGCTTTTTACCCATGCGACTTCATATTAATTAAAAATAAAGGACTTTCCTAATTAGAAACTGATTAATTGGTGTAAATTTGGATGATACTTATATTAAATTGTTGCAAACATCATTCTTTTTTATGATGTATAAGATGAGAATAGCAAAAATATGATAATAGTGCTCCAAGCCTTTGGTCTAAGTCACCAAAAACAATATCTCTTGGACAAACATATTATCATTGAGTTGAAAATCGTGCATATCACTTTGGTTGTAAAAGAAAAAAAAGTGATAAAAAAGTGGTTTAATTCAAAATTATAGTGCTATCTGACATATAATAAGTAGAATAAAGATAAATTTTTCTGACACAGCCAAGTTTTGATTGGATGGGTTGCTCACCTTGCCCTTTAATTTGTTCTTTCCACATACAATATAATAATATAATGCCACTTCAATGCTTTTGGGAAGTCGCTCAAAGCACTGCTGGATCATGTGACTGGTTACTGGATGTGGACCCGAGAATGATACTCGATCGATTTAATTTATTTATCTAGTTTCGATTTAATATAAAATTTAAATATACAAGAAAAGGAAGAACGCATTGTATCTGAAATAAACTAAAAAGAAAAGCATGAAAATAAATTGAAATGGAACAAGTGTATTCTTCAGAGGATTAAAGAACACTTAATACTCCAGATAAAAGTTGTATTTCTTGTTACATAATAAGACTTGCCCAAGTATGAACCAATCTACAAGTTCTAATGGTCTATATGCCATGTGTTTATTCTATCTAGTATACTAAACTATTTTAGTTTATTTATTTGATACGGGTAAGGCTAAATACACACCAACCTTTTCGGATTCCGATTGTGAACTACACACGGATCTTTTATTGTTGTTATATACAGATGAAGTTACTAGTTTATTCTTCTTCTTTTTGGTACATTATTAGAAAGCAGAGTAGGCAGGTTATTACTTAACAGTAATCAAAAGTGTTCACTTCATTAGAATATTTGTTTGCACTTTGTGTTTTATACAATGTTGCCTTTCGTAATATTTTAAGTGAGCTTATTTCAGGTTCTATATCATAGTGGGGATCTAAAGTGGTGTATCTCAGGTTATGTTTAAAAATCTGGCAATTGAATTGTAGCTTTGTCGTGATTTATGAATATTATATTGTGAAAGGATTAGTATTAACCAATGAACAATTTCATCTGATAGGTGATAGCTTATTTGATGCACCTAGCAGTCATTTTACCCTGCAACTTGTAAATTCATTTGTTACGTTTCAATTTTAGATAAGATGGTTTACCAAAGTTATTATTGGATTGAGATGATTTTAAATGTCGCGATAAGGACAATTAGGGTTCATATAACGACCTCAAACTTAGATGATGCACGTAGTCACTTGTGGGGGACATGTGTGCAAAGATATCCATGTCATGTAAAAACTACATGAACCTTGAAAATGAAGTAGTAATCCGTTATGTTCTTGGTATGCAGAGAACAGGAAGATGGTGCAAAGGTAGTGAGAGTTAAAAATCTGAACAATCCGTATTGTATCAACCCTAATTGGAGATTCAAGCTCACACTGAACAAACTTTATGCGTGGAGCCTCGTGGATTATGACAGGGTTGTCATGCTTGATGCGGATAACCTTTTCCTCCAGAAAACTGATGAACTGTTCCAATGTGGCCAGTTTTGTGCTGTCTTCATTAATCCCTGCATCTTCCACACTGGTCTCTTCGTCTTGCAGGTAACAGAATTCGATCTTCAATAGTATTCTTTTCCTGACAGATTAATTTGCTAATGTTAGCTACTGCTCTTGTATCACTAGAGATATGGGCATAGATTTTGAAATCTACATTTTACTTACAAAAGCTAAATTGCAGCCATCAAAAAAGGTGTTCAATGACATGATTCATGAGATAGAGATTGGGAGGGAAAATCAAGACGGTGCAGACCAAGGTTTTATTGGAGGTCACTTCCCTGATTTACTTGATCGACCCATGTTCCACCCTACTCTTAATGGTACGCAGCTCCAGGGAAGTTACAGGCTTCCTCTAGGATATCAAATGGACGCGTCTTATTATTGTAAGTTTGAGACTCTGAGCGTGTTATCTGAACAAAGTTCACATATTTCACAAGTTATAATGATTGTCTACTTTTATTCTTTAGATCTCAAACTCCATTGGTCGGTACCTTGTGGACCTAATAGTGTCATTACATTTCCTGGTGCTCCATGGTTAAAACCATGGTATTGGTGGTCATGGCCTGTCTTACCTTTGGGCATCCAGTGGCATGAACAGCGACGTCTAACTGTTGGGTAAGATTAGAACCTTTTTTGCTTTGTGTAATGTTTAGAACTCTTTTTGCTTTGTGTGATTTATACCTGAAAGTTGATCATCTTACTCCAGAAATTGTTATTGCCAATCAGTTTCTTCTTTTATAGCATCAATTTACCTGTTTGATATTTGGCAGGTATGGTGCTGAGATGATAGCAGTGGTGATCCAATCTATATTCTACCTAGGAATAATTGCAGTGACACGCCTAGCACGCCCAAATTTATCAAAGTTGTGCTATCGCCATGATGATAGCAAGAGTGCCTTGTTACTACGAACTGGCCTTAAATTGATTGCTATATGGTCTATTCTTGCTGCATACACAGTTCCTTTCTTCGTGATTCCATGTACAGTTCATCCACTAGTTGGCTGGAGTCTCTACTTACTCGGCTCTTTTTCACTATCATGTATAACAGTGAATGCATTTCTTTTGCCGATGCTACCTGTTTTAGTGCCATGGGTTGGAATCCTTGGGGCCCTTTTAGTGATGGCTTACCCTTGGTACAACGACGGTGTTGTAAGAGCAATGGCTGTATTTACATACGCCTTTTGTGCCTCCCCAGCATTATGGATGGCATTGGTTAAAATCAAGTGCTCTCTTCATGTTTCACTTGAGAGGGAAGGATTCTTGCCCAAGATAAGTGAATCTACAGCACCTGCTGGTTCTAACAAACTCTATTGAAATTCGAAAAGTTGAAGGAATCAACAGGAGAACTAATACTTCAGAAAACATCTCCAAACGACTTGGAGTCTGCGCTTGCTGCTTCAGTCTGTGCTCTTAATTAGGAAGGAATTCTGTGAGTGAGTTTAGAATTGGGAGGATGTTTGTGTTGTGCATGGACCATCTCTGGTCTCTTGAATGCTACTCCACGAAAAAGATTATTTCTGTTGCTAAAATGTATGTGTAATAGGTTTTTCAAAATTTATTCATGGATTTACGTTATGTATGCTAACAGTGTAAATATTAAGTCCCGGTGAAACAAGTAAAGAACAAAAGTATGAGATTATTCATTTTCCTTATTCATGGATTTAAAGAATTGTCAATGCTTTGTCCACCATCTCCAGAATTTTGAAGCATGTCATTTACGGAAAGGCATGCAATATACGATCGCCTAAAAGAAAGAAAAGAATGCATATCAATGCTTATTAGAAAGATGAGAACCACAATCAAATCCCATACAAACAATAACCTGTGTTCTATGTATATTGTTTACAATGGTAAAAGAACCAACTTAAGGAGCAAGGTGGACATCACGATGGTCGAGCACAGTGTGTCTTCACATAATACAGCAGTTCTGTTGGGACTCGAGCATCTCCGGTGATCTGTAAACCATAAGAAGAAAAACTGCTCAATAACAATTAAAGATACTTCTAAACATCAAAACAGTTAGAGGGGGTTTCATTTTCATGCAGATACAGTGATAAGACATGAAAACAAAAACGTCTTCAAATGAAGAAGATGGCTCATTTCCAAGAAATATGTGTGTGTGCACAAAAGATTCAGATATCATCAAAAAGATGGTGGATAGACTGAGGAATTCTCCTCATTTTCTAACATATGCCATCAATTTTGTTCTTCCTTTACAATGTAGCACAAGGTTCTTTACCCAGCTGATTTCCCTTTTGAAACTGGGATAGTTGTCACACGGGATACAGTCCAAAGAAACTTTGAAATTCATAATGTAGCTCTCTACAGATGAGGGAAGAAAAAGGGTGGTCGAGAAGTGCACAAGCTTGCTGTCCATATGGTTAAAGCAAATCAGCAAAAACCCTTACAAATATCTGCACGCTGCCATATTTTGCATGAACTTTTTACTGTTGAAGCTGGAGGTATTAACAAGCACGTCCATTAACATCCTAGTTGAAAATTGCAACCATTGGGCAACCACCAAAATATTGTTTTCCTCGTCTGTATTGTTTGATTAACTTGCCTCGATAGGTTTTCCCTGTAAGTAGTACTCCCTCTGTCGTAATTTATGTGACACCCTTTGACTAAGCACAAAGTTCAAGAAAAAGAGAGAAATTTGAGGTATAAAACAAACCTTAAGACATTTTTGTGGCTACAAGTTATTTTATTGAGGGCAATTGGGGAATATTAAAGTTGAGTTGTTTCTAATAATAAAAAGGTGACATTCTTTTTGGCACAGACTAAAAAAAAGAGTGTCACATAAATTGAGACAATGGGACTAAGACTTGATATCTCCACCCTTCAGCGTCAAGATTAACAGAAATCTTATGGTGGTTTAATCTAAGGTCTCACATAAAGCGGTGTTAACGGTATCATAGGAAAAAGGATATCTTGATCAGACTGCAGTTGAGTTTTGTAGGAGTGGTTTGTTTAGTCAAAAAGTTTGAGCCAAGAAGTGGAACTTTCAGGCTTTAATAGGATCCTATCATAAGGTAATACAGTTGACACACATTATCAGCGCTTATATCTAAATATAGACTATCAAAGATACTTGCATGCTTTGAGTCCATCATCTTTAGGCAAATATGTATAGGCCAAAAGCTTAAATGCCTAAAATCTCCAGGTAAAACAAGGAAAAAGGGCATGATTCCAGCAATTAACTGCTACCAATAGATCAACACGCAGACAACTTAATTTGAATGGAATTCTGAAGATGCTACAGCACTTACAGTTGTCCAAGAGTTGATATATCAAAGTCTGGAGCAAGTTCCTGCACTATATCGTTTGGTGGTTGGCCACATTCTTGCATTTTCTGCATAAGTTCAACAATTTTGTTGAAGTTGCTTGGCTCAGTTTCATAAACTTTGTTTAGATCTCTGATAAGTTCATACTGCTGCCTGTAACGATCATATTCTTCACCGCTTAACTTGGCTTTATTGTCTTCCAACCATTTTGGATATCTTTCTCCAATTTCTCTCATAGGTTCATGAAGAATTTCCTTTGAAAGAAGCTGCTGCATCATGGTCTCTACAATAGACTCCATGTCCTAGCAATTAGTCAATCAAAATAGTTACAAATCCATTCCAAACAAGGTAGAAGAAGCAACATATAAGAATAATAAATGCACTAGAGAGAATGCTTAGTCCCTACATGGACATTCTGGATGATCGCAGAAAATGAACAGAAAAACAAAGGGATTGAGAATTTTAGGAGCTATTCGCTACTAAATTTCATTTGTACTTTTTGGTGTACATAAGGTATCTCTTTATGTTTTAGATAGTACAATGGACTTTTAAAAGGCTTAGTAAAATAGTCGTGTTGTGTTATCTGAGGTACAATGGTGGTGCAATTGGAAGAATGATTTTGGCTTATTAACAACAAAATACCCAGTGCAATCCCACTAAGTAGGGTTTGGGCAGGGTATAGTATACGCAGACCTTAACACTACCTCGTGGAGATAGAGAGGCAATTTGACTTATTAACAGAAAAGAAAAAGAGAATAAGGAAACTGGAAGCTTTCATACTATAGGTAACCAAAACTTCAAAGCAAATCCAAGCTGTGAACACCTTTCATGGCTCTGATAGACAAAGAAACCTATGCCAAGCCAATAGTGCAGATTCCAAACCATGCAACACCTTAATCCAAAAATGCACA
Organism: Solanum habrochaites; assembly: GCA_027704765.1. Lineage (NCBI taxonomy): Eukaryota > Viridiplantae > Streptophyta > Magnoliopsida > Solanales > Solanaceae > Solanum > Solanum habrochaites. Next base: position 39,779,141 of record JAKWJA010002494.1, read on the forward strand.
GCAACAAACTCTTTCTAGCCTCCCATTCAATTAGTACGAAACTATTGAGTCTTTCTAATTTCTCATTCAACGCATTCAAATGTTTCATCATGTTCAACATTGTCAGCTCTATTTTTAAAAGACTATCGTAATTAACATTGAAATGTTGTCCCCCACTCCAGCCAATGAGAAAGCTGTCTCAGCGCTTTGCTCTTAACAGTCCTACGTTATTCTTATATGATCCATAACTGTACTTCATTTGCGTTATTAAGTAGGAGGAATCAAGAAGATGAAACAGAGATCTAGCCAAAGCTGAACCTTCATAACCAGAACAATTTCCTTACCAGGAAAAACAAGCTATTCAAACAGCTAGAAATTGAAAAGTAAAGTAGCATATAAATCAATAATCATATCCAAAATCCTAAGCAGAGAAATTCCAAAGTAGAGGGAACAGGACCTAAGAATGTTACAGGCTATGAAAGGGGCACGTCCTGGATAGGTTCCTCCAAAGGGTCTTTAGAAGTGTGGCAGTCCTCTACTTTGGAGGATTCAGTCAACAAAACCAAACAATTTAACGAACTCATTCTTTGGAACAAGAAGTTTCATTCAGCTTCCTTAGTCCACTGATCTACATATGCAATTTTATTTTATTTTTGATTAGGACAGATCAACATATGCGATTCGAACTGATTTATACAGTATATGTTGGTCCAAACATACTTAACAAGCCAACTGAACACAAGACTACAACAACTTCCACAATCTGCAGAATGTTTAAAATCATTGAAAAGCCTTGAGATCTTACATCAATTCATCACCAAAAGTTTCCCATGCATAGAAGCAATCATTTAGTCAGCTGAAAATATTAGTTATGTTCATAATGAAGCAAAATGCTTTCTCTTAACTATATCAATATATTAACACCCTCTTTCCTCATCACCCACCCTTTCCCGAACAACCAAATGTAGGAGAACCAAATGTCTCGATCATTATGCAAATTTTCTGAAAGGGACTTTACACTCAACTATGAAGCTTCATAAGAGATGTATATTTTGCAGTTTCAATATTCACTGTTTGATACAAAACATACCCAGTATAAGCCCACAAAATGGGCCACTGTTCATTAGAAAGAACTAAAGAGAAAAAAGAACAAACTTAAACATTAAAAAAGCATAAGAAATATACCTGAGAACCAGCCAGCTCCTCAAACTGTTTGACCCAATCCTCCATCATTGGATCACTTCCAAAGTTCTCCACACTGGGTCTCGGCCCTGCCACTGATTCCAATCCTTTAACAGCCTCTCTTGTCTGCTCTCTAAGCTTATCAAGAGCTTCCGAGACATGCGAGTCCTTCACCTCCTTGGCAGCCTTTTGCTTCCCTTTATTCTTAGCTTTCAAATCGGGTAACGACATCCCAAGCCCTTGAACCTCACTAGGCATACAAGAACCCTCTTTCTTGCCCTCTCCATCCCCATTTCTACAATCAAAATCAACCCTTTTCAATCACAGCTCAAAATTCAAACCCCATTAGCTAAAACATAAGTAAAGATGTACATGCCACAAGAGAAAGCAGAAAAAACCTTTGAGAAACAGTAGTGAGATTGAGGCTCTGAAAATCATCCAAAGCACCTAAAAATAATGAATTTCCAATCAAAATCAATTCAATCTTCTCCTTAAAATCAAACACTTACCCCATAACTGTTGCTTTCGGTGTGAAAAAAAAAACATTAACATCAAACACTGTATTCACTCCAAAGCAACTGACTATATAGGCAAGAAACAGGTTAATAGAAATGAATTGGTCGAAATGGGTAAAAGGGTGTTTGCTACTTACTGTCAAGAAGTTGGTCTAAATCATCAGAGTGGTCCGTAGCCATGGATTCTTCTACGCTCTGAGTCTCCTCAATTGCCAAAACCTAATCTTTTTGAATCAAAGATAATGACAAAAAAATTGAGATTTAATTTATATAGAGGGTGTGGGTAAGGTATAATGACGTATTTTTTTTTTTTGGCGGAAAAGCCGACAAAAGGAAATAGGGTTTTTCTCCAGCAAACATGAGATGATCATATTTACAAAATAAAATAATAATCATTAAAGCTAACGAATGTCAGTATTGCAACTAGAGGTCTCGAGTTCTAATTGAGTTCAAGAAAGATGTGGAGTAGAGCCGTCAATATGGGCTACGTCTGTTGAGTCGATCTGGTCTAATATGGAATTTAATAGGGTTGGAGTACGATTTTTGAAGCTCATTTGAAAAAATATATGATCTGAATAAGTATGCTGATTTTATGATAATATTTAAATTATAATTTATACTTTAATTTAATAATTCTAAAAATAATATAATTTTTCAAAAAGTGGATTGACCCGACAAGCCTGTAGCCCACGTACTTGTGGGTTGGGCCGACTATTTTTTGACTCACACAAAAAATGGACTAACTCGGCCTGACCCATAAAATGTCGAAGCATGTATGAGTTAGCCCAAATGAGATGGGCTAACTCATATTGACAACTCTAATGTGAAGTCGTAGTTGCTAGAGTGATTTTTAGATTTCGTCAAATATAATTGAACTCTAATATGAGTAGGAAAATCAAAAAATATATATAATTGTTCTCATCTTAAAAATTCAAGACAAGATTAATTTACAAAAATGATTTTATTCTTAGCAATTGTCCTTGAAGACTACAAGCACTTTTGTCATAACACATAAATAGAGTAACTATTCAATAAAGAGAAACTTTAAGACATAAATAAACTTGAAATAATCTAGCACTCCTCCTAATTAATATTTTCAGTAGACATGTAGAAATTAAAAAAATAAAAAATATTCTGAAATAGGGAGAGTAACATAATTCGATCTGTTTATACTTAATAAAATATTATATATATAATCATGATATTCGGATCAGCTTGTATACTCCTTAACTAATTTTACTAAATACTTGTTGAGTTCATTCCATAAATTTGTCAACTTTTGTTATTCAATTACTACAAGTAATTGTTAAAAATGAATAGTAATTAGAGTTGAAAATAAAAGATTTGGTGGTTGACAAATTGGTAAGATTTGCAATCATTTTTTACTTTGTATTTACCTATGTCATTAGTGGCTATTCATAGTTTTTTCCTTTTATAAATAGAGTGTTCTTGCTCATTTGTAGAACACATCAAGTTAGAGAGAAAAAATCATTTTGAGAGCAAAGTAAGGTATTCGATAGACTATACATTATAGTCACTTTGAGTATTGTATTCATTACTACAAAGTGTAAAATTCCTTACTATAATGATATCAGTTGCTCCTCTTGGCCCATGATTTTTCCCTTATTTAGAAGGGTTTCCACATAAAATTCTTTTTCCTTATTTTTTCATTTTTAATTTCCGCGTTTGCACACAAAATGGTATCAAAGCCAGGTTTTTATTCTAGTATGCTCTGTGGTTGGCGCACAATCTGAACTCTCACATCAGAAAAAATTTAGTTTTAAATTTGGCAATAAGCAATCTTTTTTGGGAAAAACGATGGAAGCCAACTCAAATAGAATGGTTTTAGTTTGAATGTTGGTTAATTATTTCATTGGGAAGCGAAAAATGGAATATCTGCTTTAATGTTAAGAATTTTTACAAACAATATTTCGTCATTGTAAAACCTGAGAATGGCAGGTGACCTGATAACAGAAATTCGACGACTGGATATTTGTTTACTTTTTCCAGAGGAGTTATATCAGCAATCGAAGTTTGTGCAGAAGTGTGTTGCAAGCACTATCTAAAATTGAAGTTAAGTATATTGGGTCGGGCTATTAATCCGGCAAGGAGATGATATGGGTCTAAAACTAGTTCTTCAAGAGCTTGTTTGAATCAGATGGGTAGTATAGTGTCTATTGTGACAGCCAGAGTGCAATGGACTCGAGTAAGAATTCCATTTACCATGCAAGGAAAACCCCAAAAGACCTCGACGTCGGATACATTGAATTCGTGAGAAGTGAAGAGTGAATTCATTTCCACGTCAATAGTCCACCCAATGTGAAAATCTAGGCAGATAATGCTGACCAAGACATACAGAAAGACGAGTTCGAGTTCTGCAGCAAAGAACTTGTAGGTAGATAGCTCTCTAAAGAAGATGAAGATACCTCCTTTCTATGGATGGGACGGAGGGGGAGACTTGTCTGAGTTCCATCCATAAGTTTGTCGACTTTTGCTATTCAATGCTACAAGTAATTGTAAAAAAGGAATAGTTTTTGAGTTGAAAATAAAAGATTGGTGGTTGGCAATTGGTACAGATTGCAACCATTTTTTTTCTTTGTTATAATTTACCTCTGTCTTAGTGACATATTCATGATTTTCTCCTTTACTACATAGAGCATTCTTGCCTCATTTGTAGAACACAACCAAGCTAGAGAGAAAAATCATTTTGAGAGCAAAATGAGGTATTCCATAGACTATACAATAAAAATAGTCTGTGAAGAAAAATAAAGTGCGGACGATATTTTAGTAAGGTGATAATCAAAAGAGTGTTGTTCCTTTTGAGTTTGTAGTATTCACTTTAAGTATTGTATTCGTGACTACACAGTGTAAAATTTCTTACTATAGTGATATCAGTTGCTCCTCTCGGCCCTTGAGTTTTTCCTTATTTAGAAGAGTTTTCACGTAAAATTTTTGGTGTCATTATTTTCTCATTTTATTTCCATTACTTTTACCATATATATTTTTGTGTTTATCCGCGTTTTTCCAACAATACTAACAAATAATATATTGAATAACTTTTTCTAGTAAAACTTAAACATATAGGTAAATAAATAAAGCAATTTGTGTTTTTGCTTCTATTCTCATTATCTAAGAAATAATTATTGCTTATCTGATCAAATGATGGTGAAAATATTTTTTAGCACTTGATTATGCTTGAACTGAGAACTAAATGACTACATAAACTTCTTTCTTGATACTTTCCTAATTGCCTATATGTTCGAAAATCAAAATCAAACATTTTCTTTTTACTAGAAAAGAATGAAATATTATTCTATTTCTTTTCTTAAGATGTCATATCTTAGGGAAATTCAATAGCTTAAAGTGAAATAACACCTTATCATCAAAATTATCAGTTCTCTCTTATTTCTCTCAGTGATATATTTACTCATCAACACAAAAAATAGTCAAATCTTGTTAAAACTTTATAATAACATTTCACGCTTAATCTTTTTCGAAATCAAATTCATGTTTTATTTTACTTCTCTATAATAATATTATTCTACATGTGATAAAGTAGTGCATTCAGTATGGTGATACTTATTGAACACAAAATGATATTAATGGATATGTACTTATTGAACACAAAATGATAATAAAGCTTTTAAAATATTGTGTGTAGTTCACGCACATTGTCTTGAAAAATAATCAATAATACTCCAACACGTGACACATGGACCCAATTTATTAAATTTTCATTTTTGTTAGTCCACCTCTATTTTTTTAAAATAAAAGAACAAATCATTCCCTCCCCCCACAAGACCAACCCTCTTTCTTCTTTCCTTCTTCCTCCCCTAATGTCTGTCGACCCCTCCTGCGACAATGAAAAAGAAAGAACTAAAAAAACCATCATTCCCCAGCCATTTAGTTATATGTGCTTCTTCTTCTCTTCATTAGTTGTTCCCGTATTATAAATTAATGGAGTGAATATTGTGATTTTTGTAAAAAATAAATTAACTTTAATAAATTATTTTAAAATATACCAAGAAAATCATGAGATTTCAAGAATATATATCAATTTTTTCTGATATCATGTTACAACTTAATGTGGGGTATTTATTGATCGAAGTCGGAAAATAGAAATGAACGGGAGTTGCCTTTAAAACAATAAAACCCTGATGTCCCGATTATTTTTTTCATTCGTGCAAGTTTCGATTTAACACTTAGCCATTCCAAGTTTTTGTTTATGAAGAGTGAAAAATAATAAATAAAAACCAACACAGAGTTTACAACGATGAAAATGGAATAAAGAAGAAGACAACTGCTGGTATAGCTTACAGGGAAGGGGGTGGGATGGGTTTGTTTTGTTTTTGGATATTATAATGCAAAATACTTTTTTTAGTTATTTTGATTAATGCAATACCAAGTGTCATTATAAGGGAAAAAAAAGGTAGAAGATTATTATTAATAAAAAATAAAAATTTAAACTTGTTCACGCGCTTCCATGCAGTGAGTTGCACTTTTATTATCATATCAGCATTTTATGCTTAATAGACACGTGTTTTAAATAATTTAGGTGTTCAATAGGTACAAGTTATAGTTGAGATATCTAAATGAATTATGAAACAACTTTAGGGGGTCGTAGATAACTTTAGCCAATAATTATTTGTAAAAAATATTTATGATAATTATCATTAATGACATGCACATAGTAAATTTTATGTCTGAATATCTAAATGCAAAAATTATATTTAAATGGCATTATGCCAATTCATAACTTCACAAAAACTGCCGGTGTTTGCCTTTTTACATTATATTCTTTCTTTTTAAAAAAAAAAGTTAAATTGGTTAACAAATACATTCCTTCTTCTTGGTACACAAAAGTATAAATTTAATTTTTTTTGTTTATAACAGCTAAATGAAATATAAATATCATACTGCACCTTAATTCTTATCTTAGCATTTTCACTACCATGGAGCCAGACAATAACAGTAACAGTAACTTATTACGTTCTCAGACTTTAGACTGGGGAAAATTACTTCTGAACTTGTTCGAGTAAAATTACCAGCTGGCTTAACAATGTAACTTTCTAAACAACCCCTGTGTGTGAAGGGAGGAGAAGAAAACAAGCCAAAGCTCGCGCCTAACACTGAGCCATATATGTAATTTCCACCACCTGATTAGAGGTGGATTCTTTAAAGTAGGAAGCCAACAACATCAACTGCAAATGGACCGGTCGTCTCCTGTTGCTAACATGCATTTACATGATCAGATGTAGTACTCACCCAGATTATTCACAGATGGGGCGTCATTTCTCTACACTGCAGGTATAGCTGTTACCTTTCTTCCATATCAATTCAAACTGACTACTGCAGAGATTCAATAAATGCATTCTAGTGGTCAATATTCAGGACATTTCTTACTTGAGGGTTGGAATTTTTTGCTAAGAATCAGAAACCACACCAGTGGCAGAAGGCACAGCATTTTCATTTAGAGGAAGAAGAGAAGCACCACCAATGGGATCTGAAGCTTGAGCACCATTCAAAACTTGTTGAGCACCCTGTGAATGGTCTGGGGAGTTTGTGACGGGATTAGGCGGATAAATTGCTTGAAGTCCTGCTTGTCCGCATATAGGGTGGTGACCTTCAACGCACTTGAGCGCTGACTTGTGCTGCTTACCCGAAAGATGTTGTCTCAGAATCTCCCGTGTGTCACATTGCACATTGCACAGGTCACACATCAAAGGAATTACAACATTAGAATTGGAAGGTTCAGTCGCCAGCCTCTTTGCTTTAGAAGCTTTCTTTTTCTTCCTTCCACCAACTAATGTCTTACGTTTCACACCGGATCTCTGATTTCCAGGTTGATTCATCATGGGCTTATCCGGCGTATCTCGATTTGCATCTTTAGGTGGATCAGCTTGTTGTGCATTATTGGTTTTCTGTTCGGTTACTACTTTATTATCAGAAGATAAAGTGTCTAAAGGAATATTTTGTGGTGGATTCTGCTGAGTCTCTTCTTCCACAAGGAAGTTATCAGGCTTCATGTCTGTTAAAGAAATATTTTGTGGTGGATTGTGCTGAGTCTCTTCTTCCACAAGCAAGTTATCAGGCTTCATGTCTGTTAAAGGAAAATTTTGTGGTGGATTCTGCTGAGTCTCTTCTTCCGCAAGCAAGTTATCAGGCTTCATGTCTGTTAAAGGAATATTTTGTGGTGGATTCTGCTTTGTCTCTTCTTCAACAAGCAAGTCATCAGGTTTCATGGTTGTTAAAGGAATATTTTGTGGTGACTTCTGCTTAGTCTCTTCTTCCACAAGCAAGTTATCAGGCTTCATGGCTGTTAAAGGAATATTTTGTGGTGACTTCTGCTTAGTCTCTTCTTCCACAAGCAAGTTATCAGGCTTCATGGCTGTTGAAGGAATATTTTGTGGTATATTCTGCTTAGTCTCTTCTTCCACAAGCAAGTTATCAGGCTTCATGGCTGTTCCTGGTTCAAAATCACTAGAAGGTTTCTGCACATTCTCGACATCGCTAACAGTTCTGTTTTCATTTGCTTCCAATTTTTCCAAGTTCCTTTTGTGCCGCTTTCCATTCAAGTGCATCTTAAGTATGCCCAAACAACCGCAATCAACATTGCACAGATCACACCTACCAACTCCAGCAGAATTGCTAACTTTATTCCTCCTTCTATCACAACCTTTACTCTGACCATCACCCCTCCTTCTATCACCACCTTTGCTTTGACCATCACCCCTCCTTCTATCAACACCTTTGCTCAGACCATCACCCCTCCTTCTATCAACACCTTTGCTCTGACCATCACCCCTCCTTCTATCACCACCTTTGCTCTGACCACCACCCCTCCTTCTATCACCACCCATCCTTCGACCACCACCCTTATCAAATGATAGACCAACCTGCAGAAGTAGCATCATGTGAACATTCAAGACTTCAACACCAGTTCCAACAAAATGGATTACTAGAAGTGGAGGAGAAAATGGGAATGTAGCTAGATCCGCAAAAAAATCTAATGGCCTTCATCCCTGGCCTTTCTACATTGCTAAATAGTTGCTTCACCTTTGCACATTTAATAAAAGTTTTCACAAGATAAGACAAAATTTATTGCTAGCATTATGCTCATAATAAGAAGAATAAAGCAGACTCAAAATGGAAAATAGATTGACCATCTGGTAGAATAGGTAGCAGCTCAATGTATAAGCCTATATGGATGGGTTTCTGGTAAATGGAATTGTTCTCATTATTCTAAGTTTTAGAAGAATAGTATGATGGCAATAAGTAGGATTGAAATGTATCACATGGATCTATTTCATTTCTGTCTGAGCTAAGCCTGCCAAACATATTTTACTTCCAGGAAGAAACTCTCTCCACATTCTTGGCCCTTCTTCTCCTTGCTCAAGGTTAAATCTGAACCAACCTTTAACCATTCTAAGCAACAGCAAGAATTGGATACTCGAATAAAAACTACCACTTTTTATCTTCTTCTACCTCACCGACACTTATATTTCACCCTTTTGACTGGCATAATAATCTCAAAACAGCTGCATTCAGAACATTGTTCAGTAAGTGTATTTTCGAAGTATAAAGTTTTTCACGGAACTTCCACCTCCACAAGTACAGCCAACCATTATGGAAGATGCTGAGACACTGTCACATCTCTCAACAAATAATTCGGTGTTGCCACATCTATATGAATCGGGAATGTTTTTTCCGTTCTCAGGCCCATGAATCACAGGACATTCTATCACCGACCGAAGATGATGCCCAATCTTGTAGAAGGAAGAAAATTCAATAACACAACCAATAGCATTGCAAATGCTATAAGTACAAGGGCGGAGGACTGGTCTACTTGAAACTTTAGTAAAACAGTTCTAGGTTAAACTAATCTCTAAAAGAAAATGGGCATGGTCTACAAGTAGCTTCTTCTATCATAATCCCCTCTAATGAATTCTTTTAGCACCCTATTCTTTTCGAACAACTAGAGCTCGACCTGAAGTAATAGAATTGCCGACTACTTCACATGACTTTTGAGAAAAAGGTCACAAGTTCATGATGGCAGATATGCCCATGGGTTTAGTTCAAGTGGTAAAGGTTGAGGGAGTAGTGACTTGGGTCACAGGTTTGAGCACAGTGCCATGCAAACTGCCTGACATTTCATGGAAAGGGTAAAGGGGCGGGCTCATTGTCCCGACCTTAATAAGTTGCAATTGGTCCTCAAGGTTGGACCCAGACGGATTTCTTGGTCAATTAAAAAAAGGTTCATCATTGCAGACATACTAACAACTGTATTAGAACATACAATACATCAGAAAGCCAAAACAACCCACATGATTACTCCAACAGCTATAGGCATGCTCATCAACACTTGACAGATATGCTCCTACTTAGGAAGATGGTCTGGTACATTTTCTCACTCCTTCCCCCCTAACTCCATCTCTCATGATGTCCAACACTCGCCATGCTTTCTAGGCCATTGTCCTCAATGTATTAGTAATCGAAGATAAGTACTTATAGAAGTCCAAAATTTCAGTTGCTCGATCATACAAAGGCACTTAAGAAAGATTTGAAAAGAACTTCAAAAATCAAAAAGGAACAACAATTTCTCTATAATTCATGCAGGAAAAGAACTCGTGAATAATTCAAGTACGCATTCTGCAAAGTCCTCCACACATGTTGGATAATAAGTTCTGTAATACCTGAACACCACTCTAAAATCAGATACTATCGTCTGACTTTAAGAGAATGAAATTTCACATATAAGTCAGGTTGCAAATGCCCGTTGAGGGTTCTCTAATTCCAACTAGGGTGCAGAATAGGTTTTCTGCTTCACTTCGTCTAAGCCGCGCTTTACTGCAGGCACTAAGGCACACACCTCACAGTTCATGTGCTCTGCCTAGAAGACAGAGTCACCAAATAAAGTCATTTCACCTAATTGTAACTTTTTCTATTTGGTTTTCTACATAATTGTGGTTTGGGCTTATAGCTATTTTCTTGAACTGTCTATACTTTTGCGCTATTATTCACTAAACGTCACTCTTTATAATTGCATTTTGACATAAAGCCTTTAGCTTTACGGCTTTGATAACGCTGATATAAGTTATAACATAGTTCAGAAAAAGGAAAAATAATCCGATTTCTCAAAACACGAAGACGAAATACTTCTTACTCGACAGAGACCACTTACATGAGAATGCAATCCAGATGGCCCCGCCCCATTTCCAGGGAATGCACCAGATCCCAAACCCGAACCTGTATAGGTACCCGGTCCTCCAATCACGGGTCTGAACCCTTGAGCCTGGGGGTACCAACTCTGGCCGTGCAATCCACCCGTGGCCGTCAGCCTTTCCGCTGCACCCACAGAACCAGCTAACTGGTTCAACTGAGCCAACGCTGCCACAGGATTCACCCCTAGCCCAACCCCGTCTGTCCTTTGGGGCAAGTGATAACCATTCTGCTGATTGGGTAACTGAAAGTGCGGTTGCCCGTGTGATGCGGAAGCGGGTTGAATTGAAACCCCTGGCGGATGAATTGGGGGTTCTTGATGATTCCATTGTTGATGGGCTTGTGGGTGTTGCGGTGGATATGAATTTGAATAATTGGGAGGGTAATACGATGAATATTGTTGTTGGGTTTGTTGATGATGATACTGCGGCTGTTGTTGATGATATATCTGCTGCGGCTGTTGTTGTTGATGTGGGTCTTGATAATTGGAGTAATGTGATTGACGATCATAGGCTTGAAAACGAGATGGGTTGTAGGATTGTTGTTGGGATGCAGGATAAGAAGGATATTGATTTTGCTGAGATGAAGACGAAGACGAATTCATGGAGCTTTAGGGTTTATTTGCAGGTATTATGATTTTTATCTATCAACCAAGAAAGACTGAGAAAATGATTTCTAAATCTGAAATTCAAATTCCGGAATATTAATAATTATCAAGAAAACAAACGAGCCACTATATAAAAAATCATAGAGAGAAAAAAAGCCTAAAATCGTCCCTTTAAGTTTACGCTCTCAAGCAAAGTCATCCTTATTCTTATCATAAGGGGCGAGCGTTTGGTTTTTTGATTTGATTTAATTAAATTTTGATTTTGGTTTTTTGGATATTTGATTTTAGAAAAGTGTGCTCATAGTTATATCCAAAAAACGAAATCGTTTCAGTTCACTTTTCTAATGTCAGTTTTGATTTAGTTTTTTGATATTTTTAATTGGTTTTTCAAGTGGCATAAAAGAAAAGAGAATAGATAAAGTGTTAAGAATTTTCATCATGTATTTACTAATAAACAAAAAAACGACCATAGATTATTTTTTTGTCAAAGATTTGAAAAGATTTTGTTTTCATTTCTATCATAGAGGCTGTCATTTTGCTAAAAGCCTAAGTTTTTCCCATACCGAAATGTTTGAAATGCATAAAGAAGAGAAGCACGCAACCTAGCAAACATGATGTCACGATGAACTTTCGATCAATCAATATAAGGACTCAACAATGTACAATGGTCCATAAACAACAAAGGTTTCAACCTTTATTGACATTATCTTTTTGTCATTTAAAAATTAAAAATTTAAATGGGTCATGTAAATATTTTGAGTCAAAATTCAAAAGTGTATAGTTATTAATTAAGTAATATAATTTAAATATTTTAAATTTAGTAAATAAAATTTTGATTCTTCGATGCACCGTAGCTTTGGGACCCTTGCACCGAACTCCGAACCAAAGAAATCGAAGTTCTGAAAAAAGAAAACTGACACCAAATCAAAACATAAAGAACCAAAATCGAAGAATCAAAATTTTTCGATTTAGTTCAAGTTTTCAGTTTTTCGATATTTGTCCTACCCTTACTTATCATATGAAGCATAAGCAATCCTTTAATATGCATATAATTCATACACACATGGCAAATTGAAATTGTGTGAAAAACACACGTTGTATATGTCAAATCGTGCGAGATTTGCTACGTATAATATGTGTGTTTATTTGTGTTCATTGTATGATATTTATGTGTAAATTACATATGTAGGTTCCTTAGCTATATTTGCAGCCACAAACATGGGTTGTAGTATACTGATGGGAGTGTTTCACTCCATCACATCCATCATCAAATTCACATCACATTCATCAAAAAATCAAACTCACACAATTCATCACGAGTCATCACCCACACCCCTTAACTAGAGGTCTCGGGTTCGAGCCCTGAGTATGGAGAAAATCTTGTTGGGAACGCTACTCCCGAATGGGCCTTGCAGTGCGCAATTCGGATTTAGTCGGAGCTCCAATGTGGGCTCTGAACACCGGGTGGGAAACAACAAATAAAATACAATAACACTACACACATTTAGATGTTAAAATATCAAGATTTAGAAACAAACTTTTATAATAAACTACGTATAGCATATTATTTCAAGTTATAGCATATCAGGAACTAATATATTATTCTCAATTCTCATTAATTTTTTAAATAATAATTAACTTATTTAATAACTTCAATTACCTTATTTTACCATGTAGTTAATTAAATGTATTATTTTAAGTTACTTTTGTTAAACAAAACTCGTAATTATGTACTTTAAATTAAATATTATATAGTTTACCTTTTTTAAGATACTACAAACTAATAGAATTTTATTTCAAAAGCTAAAAACAATTACATTTTTAAAATAAAACTGTAAAACGTTTCTAAAAAAATAATAAATTTATCTCCCTCCCCAAATTTTTTGTCTTCCCAACTCTTTCAAATCATTCCTCTGCCTGCCATGCACAACTTTTCATCAAAATTCGCACTACTCCTAAATTTTTATTTTCAATTTTCACCAAATTTTCTCCTCAAAATCAACTTCTCTCTTAACAGTCTTCTCCAAGAATTCTCAAATAGTTGCATTCAATCTTCATTTTTAGGCACTCAAACTTCAACTCTTGCATAAACAAACGTACAATGTCGAACAAAAGAGGCAACGAAACCCCCGAGAAAAAAGTAGAAGATTGAATGAAGAAAGCAGCTCAGACGATTTTCCACATGCCATATTTCAAAATTTTAATCACAAACAATCTCAACCTTCATCTGTTAAAGTTAATCTAGATCAAGGGAAACAACAATAGAAAAAAAACATCCAAGGAGAAACGAGAAGAAGGAAAAGGGAAGAAAGAAAAAAGTAGATAATCTGAGAAAAGGACGAAAGAAGAGAATGAAGAGAAAGGAAAAGTAATCGAGGAATCATCAAGATTCTGAATCGGATTTTTGGAAAGTTGATAAAATCAAATCCAAAAAACCAAAGCATCTTAAATGATCTTTCACATTTACAAGAAGAAACGTTTAAAAAAACCCAAAACAAGTAAAAGGCAGTAAAAGTTAATTTTTTAAACTTTTTTTCTGTTCTGTTTATTTTTATTTCTGTCTTTGGGTATAAAATAAGTTACACATCTAATTTATGTAACTACCTAATGTATGAATTGTGTATGATTCACTGTATGAATTACCGATTACTTCATATTACAATATCAATTGCTGAACCTGTATTTTTTATGTATGATTCACTTTATTGAATTGTGTATGATTAACTGTATGAATTGGTATGATTTCTCTGTATGAAGTTTGTATGATTCATAGTGTATATATAAAATTGATGAATTTTTTGTACAAGTTTTTTTTGATGACTGTTGAAATCGTACTATCCATAATTATTTATACTTTCTGTTTTGAATTTGTATATTTTGGTGTTTGAATCTATTGTTATGAACGAATGTTGTAAGTTTTGTTTGAAATGTGTATGATTATCTGTCATTCTGTTTTGTATACTTGTGTAGATTGTGTAACTTTTCAATATTAGTTGTACGTGTTTGTTTTGATTGTGCTATGAGTCATGCGTTCTGTTTTGTATACATGTTATGAATTATGTATTTTCAATATTTGTTGTAAGTTTTGTTTGAATTGTGTAATGATTAACTGCATTCTGTTTTGTATACATGTGTGTATGAATATGTGTATGATTAAGTATTTAATTTTTACAATTTTTTAGTAGAAAGAAGACACAAACACATTGCTTCATGTTTAACATATGTGTTCGCGATTTGTTGACCTTTTTGGTCAAGACACATTTCAACAATTCTTAGATGAAACACTTTTGGGCATTTTTTATAATTTGCTCACATTAAATCCAATGTCAATTTTTAAAACCTTATTTATACTGGGGAATGAAATGTTAGGGATGGACATGTTTGTCATTAAAGTAAGGGAAGAATTACATTTTGGGTTAAAAGAGTTTTTGTTTGCTATAACTGGTTTGAAATGTGGATCTTTCTGATTTTGACAAAAACTGTCAATTTTTATTTTAACCAGTAATCACATTTAACAATCCTTCTTCGTTTTTTATTTACACATGAAAAGACATTTAATATTAACGAAATTAATTTATTAGTAGAAACCTGAATAAATGTATCACAAAAAAATATCTCTCAATTTACATGCAATTAACATGGTAAAAAATACGACCCATTACTAAAATATTAAAAAACAAACTAACCTGATGAATTCCTTTGCCACCATGTTTTTAATTAAAATTGGACACAATTTCTCCATAAATCAAATCTAAAAAACTTTGTTCCAACCTTTTCAATTTTAATTGTTTTTTTTAAAAACATGATAAAATATGACCAGAATTCGAATAATGAATATAGTCCATTTCTGGAAAGAAAAATGTAACGTTTTATGGAAATAAGCATAACATAATACATTTTTTAAGGATAAAACATCAAATAATACATTAAAGATAGGATTGAATAATTAAGGTGCATATCTATAATTAATATATTTTAAAATCCCTTAAAGTGCACATTTTGTATCATTCTTATAAACCGTACTAATTCATGGAATTATCCCAATTTTAATTAAGCAGTGTTAATTTTTATTTTTCGTCTTAATTTTACAAGAAAAAATATTTACAATATTTTTATTACAGAAATGCTATAAGTTGATATATTACAATGTTACAACAGAATGAAATCAAACTCTTATGCCATAACTTTGAGAATATTACTACATAATATGCTATATACCTAATTTTACACACAAAAAAAAAAAAGAAGCTATATTTGTAGCCAATCACTTAAAAGGGCCGTTAGTGATTCATATGATTTAGAAAAGAAATGGACTCTGATTTTGAGCCCAAACTTAAAAGGGACATGATTTTTTGAGTTTTTTTCTCAATCTAAGACATGTCTTGTCTTTAACTTCACCAACCAAGGAGAAAAACATAAAACTTCAGATATATATATTTATGAAACTTGTCTAATTTATTTTTTAGGCATGATAGTTTAAGACTTCTTAAACTCTATATCGTTTATTCGGCATACCTAAATTTATTTAATATCCTAATTATTACTCTTCAAATTTGGCATTTTGATAGCTTTCTCCTTTTAATGATGACATAGCAAAGACAAAGAGGATACGGTGTGTGATCGTATGAGGTTCGATAGAGAATTGACAAATTAAATATTTTTCGACGGTTAATTGTCATATAGATATATAATAATTTATTTGTTTTAAGTGTATTTCTTTTTTACTTCTTAATCAGATAATATAGGAGCTAGGTGCACGTGTAATGGTTGACTTTGAAAAAAAATGTATGGGTATATATCTTGACAAACTTGTAATTGTAAAGATAGTGGCACAATCTCTTAGCTTCAATATAATTTGGATTATCACTCTTTGGCACTCTCGTGATTTTATTGGTCACCATTTACACCCCTTAGGTCCAGGACATCCTAGCCATCTACCATGCCAAGTTGCCAACTATTATAAACTTAGAAAGAAAATTCAATTCAAAATAGATTAATCTGATAGATCATTGCAAAGCTTTATAGCCTGAGCTTAATTAAAGATTTATAGCTATAATTTACTTAATTATAAATATATAGTTATAAATTAGAAAGAGAAGAGAGAGATATACAATTATACTAAATGTATATCTGATCAATAATTGTATCGCGAATATAAAATTGTATATGAATATATTATATAAACACTGTTATTGGTTTGCGTTCATATAACCCAAAGGGTTTATTAATGAATTTGATTAACAAATATACAATTGTATCACGAGTGTTATTATACTAATGAATATAATTGTATCGAGTTATATCAGGTTCAAGTGTATTAACGAATATAATTGGATCAATATTGTATATCATAACAAAATATATTTATATTCATGTGTATCTGTATTCATTTGTTACCTTGTGCAATTATATTATGTCTTATTTGTGTGTTTGTATTCATATTTAATTTGTTGCCTTAGGTGTTTTTATTTATATTTGAAATATGTTAACGTATGCGTTTTGAAATAAATACAATTTATATATAGGGAAATTTACATAAATATACTATAAATAAAAGATATTTATCATTTATAGCAAAAATATTCACTTGATCACTTTTAATACATTTATAATACACTTTTAATTCATATTACAAAGAAAAATTTTATCATTCATTATTAATACAAGTTTTTTATTGACTGGATAATACATTTTCACACCATTTGTTAATACCATTATAATAACAAATGTGTCAACTTCTTACCAACACAGTCTAATATTTTTTTAAAACAACTATTAAATACATAGATATTGCATACTTAATGTACTTTTTTTAATAAATTACAAGATTTAAAAAATTATTTATTAAAAAGCACTACTACAAGTAATTTTTCCTTATATATTTATATGAATGAAATATATAATTCATATTTGAATCATAATAAGAATTTGTATCATTGAAATATCTCATTTGTAATTCGTATCATTGAAAAGAATCTGTATAATTGATAGTTACTACTTGTATTTATATCATTGTCCATTATCCGTGTGTATATAAGCAAGTACATATGTTATATAATTTTTTTGCCACCCGCAAAGAGAGAGAGGGGAGAGACGAGCGAAAAAAGTTAAAGAAATGGGAGGGGAGAGGAGAGAGAGGGGTTTGTTATAACATCCTAACTATAACTATATATGAGTTATAACACCAAAGTTGGTGTGTGTGAGAGAGATCATATTGTTATTTTTTGTGAAGGATAATACCAAAATGTTCTAAGATTAAATTATAGTGTCATTTAATTTATCGTTTAGTTGGTAATTATGGAATAACTTAATCATCACAAAATAAAATAGATAAATGATAAAAATATCTCATTAAAATTTATACAAAAAAATTATGTAGGTGGCAAGATGAAAAAAACATATACAGCATTTGCGTAAAAGAAATATATAATTACCTCCAAATAGTAAATTTTTTTAAAAATTATTCATCCTCACAGATAAGCTATGAATGAGTCTAGTTTAGGTTCCTGTGCATGGTATAATTGCAAAAGTAGCAGCCTTTCTGTGGAGTCATTGGAAATGAATGCAAGGAATAAAAGGTGATGCTTATTCGTGAAAGGAGTTTCCGTTGGTGACCAACAAAAACACTTTCAATAAGTATAGGCGGAGATCGATCGTGTTCATTTCAATTCTCTCAATAAAAAATCATGTACATTGATTTTTATTTTTTATCGATATATTTTATCTATACACGAGTTTAGAGGTTGACTTATTATATAGAAATTCAAAATTTACCTTAGGTTTCAAGTTTAATCCCAAAACGTTCTATATTATTTATTTTTCAACCGCTTATAAAATTTCATCAAACTTAACATCTTTGATCATTATTCTCAATTGCATTGTATTGTATTGTTATTTTATCTACAATATTTGTTTTGATTGTTACTTAAAATATATTGTATTTGTATTGTCACCATACCTACAATGTTTGTTTTAATTGTTACTTAAAATGTATTGTATTGTTAAATTTTGTTGTATTGTAACAACGAAAACTCCCATTTTATGAAACAACCGATTTGGTGTATTCCCATTATTACTTAATTTCTTTTTCAATTAAATCCTTCTAAAATATTTCATATTACTATTTTATCCTTTACACATATACTATTTAATTCTGGTCAAACCTCATAAAATATAATAATTAAGGATATTTTAGTAAAGTTATAAATGACAATACAATACGATATAGTCAAATCAAACAATAAAAATATTATTAAACAACAACAAACCATACAATCTAGTTAAACATTGAATCTACCATATAATAGAGTACAATATAACACAATATATTATAGAATATTAAGTAACAATAATCCACACAAAATATAAAATAATGTTATAAAATCAATTCATCCACATATCCACTTACAGCTCAACCCAACCTTTTAATTAAATGAGAAAATATAACGTCCATCGTGCCGCACTTGTTGATAGTGAACAGTGATAATCGATATGTTGTTTAATTTAATGAACTTGCTAATTGAACTAACTCTTATACTTTGGTCAACCACTGTGTTTCACAAATTTCCAATTTCAAAAAGCGATGTGTGCCATAAATTTTTGAGAACTTGTAAGTTGGTTTGACATCAAGTCTTTTGTGACCCCAATGCCACACTTTTCATATTCTTTCAGTTTTTGACGGCGCAACAACAATCACACCATGTTTTCATTTTGTCCTTGTTTTTTTTTTAAAAATATAAAATAAAATATAAGTAATTGTTTTAAATTTAGCTAGTGTTTAACTTTATATTTTTAAATATTTTTGATAAATATTATTGAGTGAAAATTTGAGTGAAATTTTACCATTTATTTGGCCATAATATTTGAAAAATATATTTCGCCTTTTTAGAAAAATATGATTTATATCCATGAGTTTTAAAAATTATCAAAACTAACTATAAGTTTGTATTACAATTCAATTGGGTATTTGTTGCAAATAGTGTCCATGATACTAGAGTAATGTGGTAGTTTGGAGTTAGTGAAACAAGTATCATTACATAAATCGTTAAGTAGATAAAATACATAACTTTATTACCTTGAGTCAATTTTTCATCAACAACCTATCATTACTTAATATTCATTGAATATTTCATCACTACTTCGGTGATCACGTAAAAAATTATGTAAGACAACGCAAATAACTACTACAAAGAATATTTTTTGTAAATGATAAAAGTTTGGAATAAAATATCATTTTTCAAAAGATCCCAAATAATAAAATTAACTAATATTTGAAAATTTGAGATATTTGTCAAATAATAACAAATTATATGAACAAACATTAATTTTGCCAAATTTTTTCTCAAATATTATTTGGAATGGTCAAACAGGCCCTTATATTTTTATTTTTTTTTATGTTTTTTGAATTTAAACTTTTTAATTACGTAAATGAGAATTTATGGATTTGAGACAGCGAGTCAAATGAAATGGACATATGCGTAGCTGGCTTTGGCATGCGACGTGATATCATCAAACTTTCTTCTTACAGTCGGCGCGGCTAAACGTAAAACATTAATTTGTATTTTTTTTTTAAAAAATACATAATATCATAAATTGTTTTGGTATAAATAAATAATGCCAGCGGGGAGGAGGGGAGGGGGGAGGGGGAAAGGTTGGATAGGAGGCAAGGTTGAGAAGGGGAGGAAAAAAAAGGTTGAAAAAGAAGAACAGGGAGGGAGGAGCGGGGGAAAAAAGAGAGAAGGAGAAGAGTAAGCAGAAAAAGATCACAGGTGGTAAAAGAAGAAAAGGGGGGGTCGGAAGAGAAGAGGCGAGCGGGCGGGGCGGGGAGGGACGTCCGAAGCCGAACGGGACAGCGCGCCGGCCCGCTCCGCAACCCAAAAAAAAAGACATAAATTATTATGTTAAAAGAAAATTCTTGGAGGATGGGAGCATCAATTTGACTTTTACTTTCATAAATCTCATTTTCTTTTATATTAAGCAATGTGCATTCCTATATAATCTATAGAAAAATAAAAAAGTAAATATATACACCATTAAATTAAATAAATTTGACCAAGAAAATAAAATCAAATTTAAAGAAGTTGACCAGCTTCAACGAAGCTTTATCAATTACCGGTGGCTTTACAACAAATCAACTACTCAATAACAATTTACTGACTAGTTGTCTTTAATATAATCTTTATACAAAGCCACCACATGTTTCAATAAATTGAATTACTTCAAATTGTTTATAGGATAATTAACATCAACTTAATGTCTAAATGAAAGTACCGTTTTAATTTTTCTATATGTTTATATTCAAAAATTTGTTAAATATATTAAAATACACTATAACAAAAATAATTTTTACCAACATTAATAAAGAGTGCTAAAGTCATTATCAATATTAGTTAAATGTCATTAGAATTAATGTTGCTAAAAGTTTTAGAGACATATACAAAGAGTGAGTGTTAATTATCGCTAAAAATAGTAGTGAATTTAGCTCGAAACTTAATCAATTGGTTTGGTTACAACTTTCAACTTTAAATTGAAAAAGGGCTAAGTTAATTAGTCGCCTAAAGCCAAAAATATATTGGAGCCTAATTTTGATTATTTTTTTTGATATTTTTGAGATGCAAAGTTATTTCTTTTTTTCAATTGAATCTTAACCATGTCATGTGAAAATTTATTTTTAAATTGACAAAAAGAAAAAAAAAACATTTGATAATATTCGAAACAAACTAAAAAAAAGACGAATAAAATAAAAGACACAATACAATTTTTTGTTTTGTTAGAAAAGACTTATAATAATTTCACTGCTACTAAAAATGAGATCCCTTAAATTTAAATGTCTGAGACAAATATAATTTTAAAATGCATTAAATTGCCTCTAAATTTAATAATTCGCAATTGAACTTCGTTATATAGTTATAGTTTATTGTAATATAATTTCACAATAATAATAATTTGATTGTTTATTTGATCGATGCTTACTGTTATGCTTTATTTCTATGTACTATCATTTATAAATGATATTCATTATAGCGGTAAACTCACTTAATATTTTGTAAAAAAAATATATTCTGTTTGAAAATAAAATAGTAAAAGAGCTTTAGTTTCACAATGATCACCTAATTAAGTGTAGTACATAGTACAAACAAGAAAAAATATATATAAAAAATGTATAATATATATAAATTATTTTTAACGTGGCTTTAGTGATAACTATGATCGTTAATTTTGAGTGTGAATAAGTAGACATTTAAATTTGATAAAATTAAACAAATAGACACATTTCATCCTACATAATAATTTTGTATCAATATTAAAATTAAACAATTATCTATTTATATACACTCAATATTAAAGGATATAATTATCTGATTAAATTAAGTTAAGAATTACATTTATGCGTTTTGAAAAAAAAGAAAGTAATTTTAAATAAACTCTAGCATGTACCCGCAAAACTTGGTTATGACAGCTATTTGTTGTGATAATATTGAAGTACTATAATAATTTAATTTATGTTAAACAATTGTAATGACATTACTTTTTTATAATAGTAGAGACATTATATTTATGAGATTAACTTATATTCATTGAAAATGGATAAAATAAATTACATCATCAGCTTATTTTTAGGAATATTTTATTTTTTAAAATGTATTATTTATTATTAATATTTAAATAATAATAATAATAATAATAATAATAATAATAAAAGTGTTATATGATAACTTGAACTCTAAATTAATTGTATGAGTTTGTTTAGGATTTTTCTTAGTTGCCAAAGATAAGAAAATTTTTGCTTGTCTTTTCTTGTACTCATTATTTTTACCTCATTCCCCATTAACACCATGAAGCAATTTGAGACAATTATCAATGGTAGTTTTTTACTTTTTTCTTTAAAAAATCTAGACTATTGATTTCATAATATGTATTCCAATTTATTTAAGTAATACTCAAAGTCAATAGTATAAAAAATATTTTGAAAAACAATCTTAAATTTATAAAGCGTCTTTAAAAAAAAAAAACTAGAAGAATCATTAATCTTTAAATATGAAAATATGATAATTAAATTAAAAAAAATAAATATTTCTAAAAATGAGCTGATGGTGTAATTCTTTTTGTCCACCGTCAGTGGATATAAGTTAATCTCTATATTTATTATAGCGGTTCACTATTTATGATTTCTTTTTTTTAAAAAAAAGAAGATGTTATTTATAAAAAAGTAAAATAAAATTATGAAAAACGTCATTAAAGTTATGTATACAGTAAATTTCAAAAATAAATATCTAAAAAGAAAAAACATGTATTTAATGAAGCCTATTAGTTTATAGTCATGTTATTCATGTTTACTTTTCCTTTATGTTCAATACTCTTTATTTTTAGTTAAATTGGTTGGCAAATACCTTCATTCGTTTCAGTGTACAAAATTATTAAACAATTCTTTTACGCATTTTTAATTATAACGTCTGAACAAGATCTATACATTATATGATATCTCCTTATTGCAACAATAATAAAATTTTCAAACTAAAATTGTCACTTTAATGGAGTTAGATGTCATATATTCCCTATAAAAAGCCAAGGCAAGAGTTGCATGTTCACTTGCTCCTCCTTTCCATTCACGATCACGAGTAGTTAAATAAAATTTTATTTAATCTACATTTTTTTCCGCTTTATTAAAAATTAAATCACAACTTTTATCATGATAAAATTAGTGAAAATTTTAAAAATTCTAGGCTCATAAGAGAGTTCAAATGTTATTCACGCAATGTACGTAATAATATCTGTTACAAAGATTTATCTCCAGTAATTGTTACCGGTAAGTTTGTTTTGCAATTTTTTCTGAACAGTTTGATATTATTTGACAAGTTATAATATGTAATTCACCATCTTTGAACTAGTTCCAACATATTATAGATTTATCTATTTTGAGTTACCATCACATACATAGAGTAAGCCTTTATATGCTATCATGTTTAAGTAAACGTAATTTAATTATATTTCAAGCAACTTGATTCTGTACACAATATTAGCACTAGTATTAGTGGATGAAAAAAATAGCACTTCATCCTACTAGATTTATGTGTTTTTATAATAATTGAAAGTCAATTTAATTAATTTTTAATGTTAAATTAAATTAGATTAATTTAATATTTTAAAATTTAAAATATTGACCCAACATTTTATAAAAAACTTAGATTGGAATTTGATAAACAACAATAACATACACCAAATAATCTTTAGGATCTACGGAGGGTAGATCGTGTATGCAGACCTTATTGCTACCTTAGATGTAGAGAGATTGGTTCTGATAAACCTTCAACTCAAGAAAAAATAATCCAAAGCAGTCCAGGAAAAGAAGTAATAGGAGTATAAGAAATAACATATAGTAACATGAATGATATAATAAATTAAGAACAAGACAACAAATAATAATAGAAATCGAAAGACTAAAATCTACCGGCGTTTTATTATAGTAAATCAACACAATGCTACCTACTAACCTTGTATTATAAGTCATGTCTTCTGTAACTTCCTGTCTAAGACCATATCTTCGATAAGTTGGATATGTATCATGTTATGTCTAATCACTTTTCTGTAATACTTTCTGGTTACCTCTATCTCTTCTAAAATCATTCATAGTCATTTGCTAACACCTCCATATTAGGGCATCCAAACATCTCCTCTCACTTGCTCGAACCATCTCTATCTCACTTCTTTCATTTTGTCCTCGATCGAAATCACTTTCACCTTATCTCGAATATCCTCATTTTCAATCTTTTTTTTAAAAAAAATATCCACACAACCATCACAACATTCTCAATTCCGCAACTCTCAACCTCTAAATGTGACACTTCTTAACCGACTAACTCTCTTAATGTTAATTAAAATTTCGCATATTCTAAAGTTGGAAAAACAAAAAAAGGTGCCGGAGGAAGTATATAAAATTTTGGAGGTAAAACTTGAGATTATTTCACTATACATTTGGTTATGCCAATAAATTAGTTCCAGAATGCATTTTGTACTAAAATAATGGGATTAATTAATAAGATATGTCCTTATCTATTCCGTTCTAACAATTAATATTTTCAAAGACGGAAGCGTGAGGCGAGACATTTTTATATAAAATGTGGTGAGACACAAGCTTCGAGATACGAAACATAAGTTCCATTGATTCTACGGTCATAGTCTCATGTACATTTAATTTTATAGTTTTATTAATAATAAAACAAACAAAATTAAACCTTTTAATAATTTTAAAAATAAATATTTATAAATAATCTATAATATATAAAAATTATACTATACTATTTAATTGAGATAAGTATTAATAAAAAATAAATGAAGAAAAAAGTATTATAATTACTATTTGAGAAATATCATTAGGCCATTAATAAAAAAATATAATTTCAAGCCAAAAAGTTTTAAAAAATAAATCAAAAAAATGTCCGTGCCTACATTTTTACACTCAGAACATGCGTTTTTATACTCGAGGCTTACGTCTCAAAATTTAGAACTTACGTTTTATTAATCTATGCTTTTAAATTATGCTCAAAAATATTTTTTATACGCCCCGCTTCAAAACTCGACCAAATAACATTTTTGAAAACACTGCTAATAACCAAAGACTCCCAAACTTAATTTAGAATATTCCATTTTCAAACTAAATAATTGCATTATTATAATTGAGAGACTAAAATTTAGTGTGATATTCAAAATTAAATTTAGTCAACTGATCCAAGTGAAATATTCAAAATTACAATTTGAAATTAAATTTTAGTGTACATATTATGGATTGGTCAAGTAAAAAGTGATTGTAGTAATAAATTACTATTGAAAAAAAGCAAATCACATCCAACTATTTATGGGTGATGGAAGAATGCTTGTTACCTACTTCTCCTCTTTAAAGCCTTTTATAAGTTCCCACTCCCACTCTACTTCCTCAACTCTCTCTTCCCCATTCAACCCAAGATAGAGAGAGAGAGAGGGGAGCTAGAGAGAGAAAGCAACAGGTAATAGCTATACATACACATCTACATGTATCTATCTATCTAAGTTGTTATGAACAGTTTAAGCTTTTGTTGTATATAGGCAGAGTGGGTACCAACTACTGAAAGCATAATTAATCTGTGATCGATCTGTGTTTGGTTTGTTGAACAATCAATGAGTATGGAGAAGCATAAATGTAAGCTCTGTTCAAGGATATTCACAAGTGGTAAAGCTATGGGTGGTCACATGAGGTCCCATTTGAGGACTCTCCCACTTCCACCAAAAACTCCGCCGCAGAAACAGGATTCCGGTGGAGGCGGAGGCCGGAGCGAGTCAACTCTGTCGCTCTATTCGTTGAAAGAAGAAGAAGAAGAAGGGGAGGAAATCGGGGAAGAGAAACATTTGGGTTATGGGTTAAGAGAGAATCCGAAGAAGAGTTCAAGGATTGTAGATCCTGAGTTTTTGGATGCTAGGTCAGTTGTACATGACAGGGATCAAAGTGAAACGGAGTCAACAAAGAAGCCAACACGGAGGAGATCTAAGAGAACTCGAAGAATGTTTGTATCAGATGAAGCTGCTGTGGATGATCATCCAGAGGTGAAAAAAGAGAAATCAGCTGAATTTGAACCTGTAAGTTCGTTTTCCGATACTTCCCCTGAAGAAGACATTGCTGTTTGTCTAATGATGCTTTCTAAAGATGTCTGGAGAAATTCGAAATTTAGGGATCAAAATTCTAAAGAGAAGTACCAATGTGATATTTGCAACAAAGTGTTGAAATCATCTCAAGCTTTAGGAAGTCACAAGACGATCCACAAGAAGAACAATTCTGAAGAACAGAACCAGGGTAAGTCGAGGGAATTGAGATTGAAGAATGTGGATGAGAAATTGCATGAATGTCCATTTTGTGGAAAAATATTTGGGTCAGGACAAGCACTTGGTGGACACAAAAGAACACATATATTGAGTTCATCGATCACTGCTTCTTCTTCATCAAAAGTTGGTGATAGCTTAATGGATTCAAGTTCTGCTAAATTCCCATATGGGTTTATAGATCTTAACATGCCTGCTCCAATGGAAGATGAAGATTTTAGCCATTAGAAAAAGCAGAGCGAAGATTATGGGAGGTCAAAGTTGTCACTCTCATTTTCTTTTCTTTTCTTTTCTTGTTTTTACTTTCCATTAGTATTAACTTTGTTCGAATGGGTTCTGCTTGATATAGAAAAAAAAATTTGAACTTTGATCCATTTTTAGCTCCACTTTTTTAGCGTTAGTTGTAAGTCACATTGCTTTGAAACCTTCGCAAGCAATCTGAAATCAGTTGTAGAAACAAACTGCTGACAGAGATTGGCCTTGGGGCCCTAGTCTCTGTCTGTGCTGGCCGCTGGGGCTGAGGTAGGTTGGGTGGGTGAGCACCGAGCAGGGGCGGAGCTAGTAGATAAGGCGAGAGGTTCATGCAAACCCAATCAAAATCATTTTTTTTTATATATATACAGTACAATTTCTGACTCCGCTATAAGGAGGTGGGGATCCAACTATTGTAGGGGTAACATAAAGTGATTGAAATTTTGGTTTGCCTTTAATTTGATCCCGACTTATATAACAATATTTCACCAAATAATTGGCACGGATTATGTGTTTTTATCAATTTCTTTTAGGAATGTAGAACTATTCATTTGAATATATGTTGTATGGTCATATGAGTGTTGCTTGTGAATTGTGATAAAGAAAAACAGTTTTGGTCTGTGAAAATACAGCAAATATACTTATGGTACTTTTGGTGTTAACAGCTGGGCCTTGTGCTCTTTGAGCTTCTTCTGTTTTTTGCTTCTTTTAATAGTGTATTTTTAAAAAAATTATATATATTGTGCAATTGGTTTTTTCCACTCTCATGATTGCCTTTATGGTTTAGTTAGTAGTAGTAGTTCTTCTCCATATGTGACTGACTACTAGAAACTACATCTAACTGACCACATTGCTTTTCTGTTTCTCACTACTGTTAACTTTTTGTATCAACATGATTTTTTCCATACTGTCATAATTGTAGCATCAATTGGTTAAAAAGCCTAAAGACAGTACATATATAGTATGAAAAAATAATTATATTATCAATATTGTTTAACTATTACTTCTATAACACATTGTTAGAAACATACAATACTGACATTGATACTTAACAGACACAAAATAATACTCTAATTTTTTTAATCATAAATTATTATGTTATGACAAGTCACTGTCTGAAAAACAATTTTGTACATAATAATTTTGATCGCACCTAATGTTACATAATCACTTTGAAATATGTGTACTTGATGATTGAAAGTATGGAGTTTTGTATTAAAACTATTGTCCAGAAAAATGAAAGGAGAAGAATATAGATTAGAAATGTCTTTAACATTAATTATATTGATTAACTTCGAACTCAGGAGTAACGGATATTGACTGATTTTAATTACGAAGAATGAATTTGGACCTTCATCTTATATATATATATATATTTGGACTTATTTCGAGTAAGTACAAAATATCAAAAATATTTTTTTAGGCCATGTAGGTGAGAAATCGGTCCATTTTGCCTAAGCTTACTTATAATGTGCGCAAAATCGTTATCTTTTTCTAGTTAATTAAGACCTATTGATCTTCAAATTTATTAGTATTGGGGATTGGGTTGGTTACATGAGAAATTCACAAGATTGAACTTATTCCAAATTTTCTGATTGCGCCTCTTTTAATTGTGTGGTTCTACACCTCGCCTTACTGTAAACTCCCCACTCCTTACCCCCACTTCCCCTACCGTTTCTTTCCATTTTCGATCACCTCTGGTCACCCACAGTCTCGTCTCGCCCTCAAATCCCGTTCCTTTTTACCCGCCACCCCCTTCGTCCCCAAAGGAGACCCCAAGCTCTCTCACCCCTCAAATTTCTCGCCTTACCCTCCCCTATTCAAATCATATATATGTATATTATAATATTTGATCGTTATAATAATTCATAATCTTTAAATTTTAATATTATTTTGAGTGACAACTATATGCATTATATTCATAGTTTAAAAATATTTTACACTATCAAATGAATTCTGATTAAATTATAATAGAAAGTGATAGATAATTATCATATCAAAAATTTATTTGTAAAAATATGAAAAACTCAAAAATTAATAATTAAAATAAAAACAAAAATACAAAATAAAGAGCAAAGCTAGTGGCAATGACATGCAATTGTTAAGTTAGTTGTCTGTCACATTTTACTTATTAAAAATTACCATTCATAAATGAATGAATTGAATGGCGGATTTTTCTCTAGTGATTGACTTATCTCTTTATACATATATCTTCATGTGTTATGCAGTAATGTTATAAATAAATTTATTAAATTGTAATTTCTTTTATCATAATAGTTTAATATATATATACTTAAAAATATTAATTAAAATTTAAATTATCTAATTTTTAAAAAATATCAAAAAAAATATTTTAAAACGATGAGAATACTATTCGGTCAGAGAAAAAGGATTTTAAGTTTCTATTTGCTGTTATTCCCTTCTTTAATTGCATTTGCATGTGGTTGCTTGTTTAATGTACTAGTATTGTATTTCCTTTAATTAGGTCCCAAAGATTCTTTATTAAAAATTTGGAACCCATAAACCCCACAAGAAAAAAAGGATTTCTTTTATACAACTAAAGATTAAACAGTGTTGTTTAAGTAATGTGAGGTCAAAATCTCATTTTTACCTTTTTCTGTTACACAAACTTTGTTCTAAAGCAAAGTCTCCAAATCAATCTCATGGAAAATTTTAGAAGTAAAGCATAAATAGTGTGATATTTCTATCTTATCGTCCTGCCACTTAGATCCGATTTAGTATAATTAGGTCAAGTAATGTTTAATGGTCTTATAAATTCATGTTATGCATTATATAATAATGTATGATTGAAATCTATTTAAATTACATAATTATTATAATAACAAAAACAACAAAATCGTCAATTATTTATATTTTTTGAAACTATCAAATAAAATAACTAAGTGTATCCAACCTAACATTTTCAAGAAAAAATAAGATTAGTGGGAATATGCGGACTTTCCCAACTTTTTTACCTGCCAAACCTCGTACTTTACCAAATTTTTTAAACTAATACTAATTTTAAAGAGCTCGACACTTTTGAAAAATCTGATTAAATATATTTTTATAATTATTTGAAAACCTCTAAATACGTTTTTTTTTTATAAAAAAAAACAAAAATGTATTGCTATCATGTTCTTTAAGTGAATTTTTATTTATAACTCAACGGGGTTGTTTAAGGTTGATCCTATTTTGCGAGATTGCTCAGAAGAAATTTGGAGAAGCAAGTGTGCAAATTATGGCCCAAAAAAGTTTGGCGGGTAAAAAATCAGGAAGTTCGGCTTATATCCTGTCAATCTTAAATTTTTTTCTTCTTGAAAATATTAGTTTGGATACATTTAGTTGTTTTATTTGATTGTTTTAAAAAAATAAAAAAAGTTGACAATTTTGTTGTTTTATTATTATAATGAGTATATAATTTAAATGGATCTCAATCATAAATTATTCTATATATAGTACCCACGTCATAAATCTATAAGACTATTAAATATTACTTGACTGGATCTTTATCCTGTGAATTTAGTAGAAAAGTTTTTGAATTTTTTTAGCTTTGTAATCTTTTTTTAGAGAAAGACACCGAATTCTGATGTTTGAATTTACTAATAAAGTCTTTGGAACTTTTTTTATCTTCTAAGAATTCTAGTGAAAACTTATTATCTTGTAAATATGAAGCATTTGCAGACATATTTACTTGCATACTAGCTACTAGGAAACTAGTACATAAAGGAAGACATTCATATATCACTAATTAAGTGAATTATTAAAGTTTTGAATAATATTAAAAGAATTCGTTGACAAATCTCTCTTTTCTTTCTTATTTAGCTTTTTCTTGACCAACTTGAATGCAATAAGGTTGATTTGATATACATTTAGCAAATTGTGTAAAATTGTAGCCGAGTTGTCAAATATCCCATAATACGCTTAGATGGAATTTAAAACTGTGACAAGGTGATATTGAAAAATGACTAATGCATATTCCCATCACAGTATCGTGTTATTTAGGCATCGTTAAAATAAAATAAAAAATGTTGTTAACTTTTAACAATCTCGGCCTAAGCATGCCATAACTCAAATTGACTTTGAAACACATAAATAATAAGGGTGAGGTCAGATCTATTCTTAGTTAGAGTATTGATTTCGATTTTTTAGTATAAAAAAATCTCGAATGTTACGTTAAAATATCTAAAAGTGTTGACTCAATTTCTTTTTATATTTTTATCCTCTCCTTCAAATGCATTTGAATACGTAATACATATTCAAGAAAAAAAATTAATTAATTATTAAAATATTCAAAAATCAAATTCAAATAACTAGGCAACCCTCCAACATCATATTCAAAGGAATAGAATCTCATATTCTTTTAGTATTTCTTTAAAATCTCTTTCATACTTTTTTTTAATTCCAATTTTTTCTATTCCTTTCAATATGCCTTTCTAGAACAATGTGTTGCTATTAGTCTGTTTAATACATTATATAAATTACCCTCGCGAGACATGTTCAACACAATTGTATACAAAAATTATTTTCTGTTCTTTTTAATAATTTATAAGATTGAAATTCTTGACCTCAAATTAATCTTATTCTTCCCACATCTAACAAAATAAAAATACAATTATTAGACTTAAAATCTTTGGCTGTAAACGTGTTGACTCTTAATTAGCTCAACCAAATATATATAGTTCCTAAAGTTTGGCTAAAATTGAATTTTGTTCCAAAATTATGATTTACTTGTTGGTATCTGAGTGGTCCTCAAATCAACAGCTTACAAAATATTCCATCTCGTGCAAGAATCATATGATGAAGCTGTAAGGGTAAATGTGGAAATAAATAAGAAAAACAGGGAAAAGTCAAAATAGCTAACAATGTTGTAAATTAGTTGGTGCAAGTTATTATTACAAGACTGATTAATTTCTTAGGATGTTCGTATTCATTAAAGAAGTTTAAATTTGCAAGTAAAGAGACTTTGTCTTCATACTTTTGTTTGAAAATAAAATAAAAAATTCTATCTTTTTTTTTCCAACTTGTTTATTGCAAAAGGTTAAAACAACATATAATAAATATATTAATAAAATCACCCGACCTTATAGAGATAGGTAATTTATTTTTAATAAAACCTTCAATTCAAGCTCAAATGTAGCAATAATAAAATAATAATAAAAAAGAAAACATAACATGTAATAAAAGAAATATTATAAAGATTAAACAAAATAATACTAATAACATAAAACTAATATAAACACGCGTAAATCTAGTAAAACAGTATAATGTAATTATCCTAAGTAGGACTTACTAAGGCGCATAACTCATATAATGGAAAAAACTTCAGTATCTACTTTATATTTTGATACATAATTTTTACCTAAAGTGAGTATTTTTTTTTAAAAATAGTAATATAATCTTCGCAAAACTCAAAATCTCTAGGTTTTCTTTTCGTCTTTTTATTTTTTTTAAGACATAAGAAAAAAGCTGTCACACTCGTGACTCCACATTTGAGAACACTCCACAGTGTGCGAGATTTGTGAAACCAGCTCCTCTGCTTCTTCTGCTGGGGAATTATTCAACATTCAACAGACGTAACGAATTGCTTTTGAGTTTTCTTATTGATCAGACTACCCCGGATTTGAACTGGGGAAAAAAGGATTTGCACAAGAGTGAATTCAATCGTTTTTAGTGACTCTTGGACGGCCAACACCATTTATATAGACAGCAGAGTAGTGGGCACAGCTCTCTTTGTATGAGATACTGATTACTTGTCCATTCCCTGTAGTGGGTTGATAGTATGAGAGCAAAAGGGTATCATAAATTCAAAATTAAGTAGCTGTAGATATGGGTGTGGCGAAAGTTTGGAGGTATAGTTGTGGGGTATTGGCTAATACCCAGAAGCAGCATTTCTTCTTTACCTGTTGGTTATGGAGGCGACCGATCCCATATACCAAAGTTTGTGGGTTCATGCTGTTTGCCTTAGGTTTGATTTCCCTCTTCACCGGTTATGTTGCATCCAATCTTGAATTGTACTCTCAGAGACTCGCCAAAGGTGCTTGGTTTTACAAACAGGTAATTTGAACTCCTGGCATAAAAAAATGACTGATTTAACCTTGATTTGACCATGTTTCTACAAAGTTCTATTTTTGTTAATGTGGAAAAGTTAGTGCCGCTGTTTTGCCATTCTCTTCATGTTTGAGAGAGGGTATTCTTAAGGGAAATAGTGAGTAAGTACAATGTACTCCTGAGTCCTGGAATGGATTGGCAGGTAGCTCAGAGTGTTTTACATATTATATTAGTAGTAGTGGAAAATTGTAAATGTGAAAGTTTAGTTTGATAGAGCAAACATCTCACATGGTTTCGCTTTTGAATAGCGTAATGAATTTTAATTCTTGAAGGTTGTGTGAAATGGAATAGTGTCAAACATGTTGGGACATCCCAAAAGGAAAAAGTATAAGTACATAGATTGGGACGGAGTAATATTTAGGCAGCTGACATGGTTGCACCCAAAGCTCTCGACTTGAACTTATGCATTGAATGTTAAGCAGTATTGAAACACAACAATATATATAAATCTGTTACATGTTCTCATTATCTTGTAAAAAAAAATGTTCTCACTGTCATAAAGTAGTAGTAGATGCATTGCTTCTCTATTTTTATCGAAAAAAAATTATGCATTGGCATAGTAATATATCAATGCATATTTTTTATTTCAAAAAAATTATGTATTTGTACATTACTATTCTCTCCTTTGAATATAGTTTGTGCTGAAGTTCTCATATAGATATCTTTGTTGAATTTTTGCTACTATCTTAGTATCTAATATCTTTTTTATCAGTTCAATAGTAAGTCTTTTGGTTTTGACATTTTTTTTCTTTGAATAAGGTAACAATTGCATTAACAGTATGATTTAGGAAACCTTTACAGGATATGTTGAACCTCCAGAGCGACTCTGTAGAAGACTTCTATTATGTAGCTTCAAGTTCTTTAAGCCTAAACCACCCGATCTTATTTAGCTTCAAAATATTCCATCTTAAATTAATGCTTCTATTCTCTTTGTAATCTTGTCAAAGGAAATTTGTTCTCAATCTGTCAATACTTTTTTCTACCCCGCAAAGTTAATAAGAGTTAGTCAAAGTTAATAAGAGTTAGTCTACCACCTAAAGATATGTATTGAGTTTTCTACCTGACAATTTTTTATCATACCTCTGTATATTCTCTCATTCCAGATTTCTTTTAATTTGTTTTTGGCACTTCCTTTTTATTTAGTTTTCTCACCAAAGGCATCTCCAAAGATTTTGTAGAAACAACTCTTCCATTTTATTATTTTTCGCCAAATTTGACGTTTAATAATTTTAAAAAAAAGTGAATTGTATGAAACTGCGTAGAACAGTATAAATTCACTTTCAATTCGCTTTTTGCGTTTTGGAATGTTAGAATTAAAAAGAGAATTCAGAATCTCATTTTATAAATTTGCCAGTAATGAATTAGTTTTAGCGGTTGAGACCTAAATTTTAGTTATTATTTTTTAGGTGAGATTCAAGTTATTTCTTTCTTTTGAATAATTTTTTTTTATGATCTTAAACTAAAGATATATATACCAAAATATTTTTTAATCTGGTGTGTTAAACATATCATGTGTGGAAGTTAAATTTAAAAATTGATCCATCAAACAGAAACATTCATTAAGGTTTCGAAACAAATTTAAACATTCTTTATTTTTTTAAATTAAAAAAAGCTTTAAATTTTATTATTACAAAAAAAAGTTAGGCTTCAGAGTTCAGAGGAAAAACTAAAGTTTCTGGCGCCAACACTAGCAGCTAAGCAGCTATGAAGTTGAAATATTAGTTTTTGCTTTGCCTCTCCAGGTATTTTGAAGCATCACACGTTCTGTTACTTGATATATTTTAGGATGGCGATGCACCAATTGATATTTGGAAGTCAAGGTATTCAACTTCTTACTATGGATGCAGTGAGAGAGGCCCTCGTTTTGCTTGTACGTATAACGTAAATGCTTGTGCGTGGTTTCTTTCAGATATTTACTGTCCTAACCGTTTATGATGTTGTCACTCATATCATGTATTGTATTTAGGCAATGCTATCTTGGTTTATCATAATCTGAAAGTTAAGGGCTTTAGAGGTTTCGATTTCAATGCTTTGGACATCTTAAAGGGGCTATGTAAATTGGTTATTTACATCTTATGTTATGATCTTAACGATTATGTAATCATATGATCTACTGACATGTAGATAAAAAGTAGAGTATGTCTGATTGAAGGATTGAGTGAGAAAAGGTCAGGGAGAAAATTGGTTTCTCCATGCCAGAAGTATATAGCCTTTGTTTCTTATTATTTGGCATGGGAAGGATGTGAAAGAGAGTGAACCTGCCAGCATCCAACTTCTAAGGATTGATGGAATTTTAACATATTTACTTTTGTTTCACACATTTTTTTATTCCTTAAAGGAGGAAGTCCTTTTTCGTCTTTGACCATGACTCCCCTGCCTTTCTCTTCAACTGCCTGGCTAAAGCATAAAGAAAAGTCTTGTTACTTAAGTTGGTGAATTTGAACTCGAGGTTGTGTCTAATATTGCTATTGAAGTATGGAAGCCTGGTTAAGTTGGTGATCAAGATGTCTAAACAAACCCCGCCATGCCCCAATCTGGAATCTAGAACAAGAGAGAGATGGAGGGAGGGAGGAGGGGGGTTCGTTAGTAGTTTGCTGCCCTTACTGAGTCTAGAACAAAACCTCCGTGTAACGTTAACTTGGGAGCATGCCACACCTGATACTGAGAAAGCAGGTAAAAATTGCCAACAAATGATAAATTTCTATTAAAATATATTGCATGTATGTAGCTAATTTATGAATAAAAGTATCCATATTCAAGGACTCGCACATATGTAGCAGTTAATCAATTACAGTTGGTGAACTCAGCAGTCTCTAAATGACTGCATTCATAGATCTATATAAACCGAAATACTGGAATGCTGCATTTTCCTTGAACTGTGTGTGCCGCAGAATTATATAACTTCAAACTGCGTATTTGACTGTGTCCATGTTCCACTAACAACTCAAACAAATGGTTTTTCATGGGGCTGCAACTATTGATACTTTGGTCTTTTCTTGTGCCTGTTCCATTGGATAATCATTGCATCTTACACCACATATGGATTTCATAACTTGGATGAGCCGATGACATTTATAAACCAAGCTAAACTTATTACCTCCAACAGCTAATTTCTTCCAAGCCATATGATACACAAAATGGTATTC
Source organism: Solanum habrochaites (assembly GCA_027704765.1). Classification (NCBI taxonomy): domain Eukaryota; kingdom Viridiplantae; phylum Streptophyta; class Magnoliopsida; order Solanales; family Solanaceae; genus Solanum; species Solanum habrochaites. The sequence continues at coordinate 39,814,996 of JAKWJA010002494.1, forward strand.
CAAAGTCCAGCCTTGTGATCATTAAGTTGTAAGGGTCGTAAGTGACAAGTCATCAAGCAGTTTCTTGATTACCAAAATGTTATGCTCCTTCTAGCAAGAGACAACAACATCAACTTCTCTGCCTCTATCCCAAACTAGTTGAGGCCGGCTATATGAATTGTCTACATTGCTCCACTCCATTTGGGCGCGTATTACGCTGCTCAATAATTTGTCTTTTATGACAAGTCAAACATTCTGTTAAACTAGGGATCCCAAAATTGCACGACTATCTGTACATATCGTGCAATCCCTAACCATGCTTAAAATATTATAGTCGTACACAGGACCTGATGCAAGTGTGTCATTAACGACTATCTTTATCTCCAGCTAGTTTGTTTCTTTATTTTCTTGTACCTTTTGTTGCGATCCGTCTTTGTTAAGTCCACAGGAATTCCGCGGAAATTGTAGGTCAATTTAGATAACTTATTTCTATATAGTTTTAGGTCTACCACATTCCCTTTGACATCTTCAATAATCACGGTGTTGCACAGACATCAGTGCATTTGTATGTCCTACTTAAGCGAGTTTCTCTCATTTTCTTTCTCTATATATCCTACTTGCACCTGTAGTCTGATTTTATCCTTTGTAATCTTGATTTATTTTTCTTTCCAACAAGAAGGTGAACAGAAGGTAAATGAAAAGGAGATTTGCTGCATTGCCTGTTCTAATGTGTTTTGTCCAATTTATAATCCGGCTTATCTCGTGTCCCATCAGTTTGTTAAAGCAGAGAGTAGCCTTATTGTCACATGTCATCCTCATAGATATGTAGAAGTGAATAGAATATTGTTCAGGTCTGCCATTGCATTGGATTATACTGCTTTGCCTTGTTTGATATGTGACACAAACAGGAGTTAAAACATAGTTTTACTAAAATTTGATGTGCACTTGCAATTGATCATTTGTGATAATTGCCAAAAGGCTTTCTCCTGCCTATTTAGCTTTGAACTTCACTTTTATTCTTCTGTATCTCATAATTCTGGTATACTTCAAATTTTACTGAGAAATTTCGGTCTGTAACTTTTCTCAAATGAAATGTAGCTGCTGTGAATGTGCGATCTTCAAATCGATATCTACTTATTGCAACTAGCGGAGGACTCAACCAACAAAGAACTGGAGTAAGTATGCTGTTCTTGACTTGATATCATCCATCAACTAATCTTTGGTGTCTCTCAAACAGCTTATGTTTGCTCATTTAATATCTGTATCGTAATAGTCTAACATTTGGAGTCTATCTCGTGCTTACCAGATAACTGATGCTGTAGTTGTAGCGCGGATTCTTAATGCCACTTTAGTCGTACCTGAGTTGGATCATCATTCATTTTGGAAGGATGACAGGTTGGTGGACATTTTGTACTTATTTTGAGGAAGTTTATAGTGGATCGAAATAACAGAAGCAAGTTTGACTCTCTCTCTCTCTCTCTCTCTCTCTCTCTTTTCACTGAGATATCCTGTTATCCTGCAGTGATTTTTTCGACATCTTTGATGTTAAATGGTTCATCTCTTACCTTGCGAAGGATGTCACTGTTGTTAAAAGAGTTCCAGAGAAGGTAATGAGGTTAATGGGAAAACCTCCATATACCATGCGCGTTCCTAGAAAATCAGAACCTGAATATTACTTGGACCAAGTATTGCCAGTACTCTTAAAGAGACGTGTAAGTAAAAGAAAAGCAGAACAGTTGAATCTGTTTTTTAAATCATATTTGTGCAATCATTTACACACCTATACGATCTGGTTTTTATCCCAAACCTCATATTTTCCAGAAAACTATAAGTGAACTTGAAGGGAATGTGATCACTCCTCTAGATCTCTTATTCAATTAGCTGTTTAGGCAGTCAAGTCGCCGAAACCTAAGTTATGTTTTGTTTCAGGATTCTCACATCTTTACTTTCCTAGAAATTAACTTGAGCACATGTTTGGCCTATCTATTCTCAATCTCAGAGATGTAATACCAAATATGGCACATATAAATCTGTTTGGAATCATTGTTCTGGCGAGTAAGTCATTTCTATGTTTTCTCTGGGAATAGCTATATCATGGTCCTGTTGGAGCATTTATCTCTTGTTCTAAAAGCTATATCAGATGGCTGGTGTTGAGGTCATAAATTTACATGATCAAGACATTTTCTGGTGTTTATAAAGGTCTGTATGGATAATGGTATGTTGGAATGGACGATAATTTGTTTCCTTGGTAATTGAGGGAGTGAAAAAGGCAAAAACTGGGTGGAAAATTTATCAGGAACATTGAAATGCATGTACTATATGTTTTACCAAACTTAGAAAGCACGTTTAGCATCAACCAAATTTCCTCAATGATAGTCTCAAATCCCTTTTTATAAATGTGTATCATACTTGTCACCAACTAGAAATTTTACAGCTTGACACAATCTTGTAAATGTTATTTAAATTTTACTGGAGCTTTCCTTGTTTTAGATGTCCTTCAGTATATTTTAACGACTTCAAGAAGTGAAATGGGTACAGTTCATGATACACACAATTTAAATTTTTATTATCATAGAGTATACAAGTCAAAACTTGATAGTAAAAAGTAGATGTTTATGCTCAGGTTTTATTGATGTTTGACCTCCAAATTGTTGTGCAGGTTCTTCAGTTGACAAAATTTGATTTTCGGCTTGCTAATGAACTTGACGAGGAGCTACAAAAATTGCGTTGCCGTGTGAATTATCATGCTTTAAGATTTACTAAGCCCATAAGGAATTTTGGTCAGAAACTTGTAGTGCGCATGCGAAAAATGGCAAGACGTTTCGTTGCAGTTCATTTGAGGTTTGTTTGACTTGTAATGTCGCGAAATTAAAATTTGGTTTCTTTAACTCTGCTTAGCAATTTTCAAAGCAAAGCCAGAATTTTGGAACTCAAAATTAGTGCTGCAACTTTTAGGATTTTGTTCTTGATATGATGCCATAACAGGAGATACTTTTATTTTCCCTTAAAACCGCCTTTTTTGTGGTCAAAGTTCCAATTCTGCTTTATGATGGCAGTAGCATTAAATTTTTTTTTACAGGAACAAGGGCTGTATTGGCTAAATCTCCTTGTACCTAACCGAAAGAATGGACAATCCCCTTTGTTTACATTTGAAGCTTAGAAGAAAAGAAACTGATGATTTTCCTAAGTTGGTGGGCTTAATATTCTGAATAATTTTATTCATAAAAAGAATCTCAAAATGCTGTACAGTTTCCTGACAGTGATCCTTCAGGCTCTAGTCATAATTTTAGGAAGTGCATATCAGCGTGAGGCCAAGTTTGTGTGTTCTGGGGATAATAGAACACAATCCATGGGGATAATAGAACACATTACTGGTAATGAGAACTTGGACAATTGCAGCGTGAACAGCAAAATCCATGTTTTCTTTTGTTGAAAGGAAAAAGCTATTTTGACCTTCATACCTTTTTTTTTTTGTAACTGATAAGCAAAACCTTCATACTTCTCAACTATTTTGACCTTCATACTTCATAAATCATAGCTATGTTGCTCAAACTCTTCAAAAATGTCGACGGGGGAGTGTCTGATCCTCCAAAAGTAGTGCGTTTTAGAAGGATTTGACATGGGTGCAGCAATATTTTTAGAGAGTTTGAGCAACATAGATTCATAATACTCAAATATCTGTGCTAGCTAAGTAAGCATTAGATGTGTATTTAAATTATAATTTGTACCTTTTTCCTGCGGTAACATAGAATTTCAAATCTTTCTGATGTTATTCCTTATAAATGTCCGTGACCCAGGATAACTCCTTTTACATTTATGCTTTCCATTGGCACTTATTTGTTGTTCTTATTTATTTATTGTGAGAAATATATTGGAAGAATATTATTGAATTGTGTATATTAATTGTTACATTGAGACCCTATTTATAGACACTACATTGGAACCCTTTTCCGACTAGGATTCCTATTCCTACTCCTATTCCTATTCTTATTCTTATTCTTATTCCTATTCCTATTCCTATTCCTATTCTAAGTAGGAAATACTTATAAATACTTATTTCTATTCTAACACTCCCCCTCAAGTTGGTGCATACAAATCATATGTACCTAGCTTGTTACAAATTTAATTAATACGAGGAATTTGAGAGGACTTGGTGAACATTATCTGCAAAGTGATCATTTGACTCACAACATTGTAACAATACTCTCGTGAGGTATATTTGTCTCTGACAAGTGACAGTCATTCTCAAATTGCTTCGTCCTTTACATTAAAACCTGGATTTGGTGCGATATGACAGAGCGTTTTGATTATCACAACACAAGTTCCATTTGACAATTTGCCAAATTTTAGTTCCTCCCCAGCAGCTGTTTGAGCCATTGCTCACAAGTTGTTGTGCCATTGGACTGATTTCTGATTTTGCACTAGATCGAGCAACCACATTCTGTTTCTTACTCTTCCACGACACCAAATTACCTCTAACTAAAACACAATATCCGGATGTCGAACGTCTGTCAGAGGGTGATCCTGCCCAATCCAGCGTATATATATCCAATGATATGTTCATGGCCTTGATCCTCAAAGAGTAGTCCTTTACCGGGAGTTGACTTTATATATCGAGAATATGAACAACTGCTTCCCAATGACTATCACAAGGGGAAGTCATAAACTGACTTACAACACTCACGGTAAAAGAGGTCTGGTTAGTCATTGTGAGATAATTCAACTTTCCAACAAGCTGTCTATACCTTTGAGGATTACTAAGTGGCTCCCCCTGTCCGGAAGAAGTTTAACATTCGGATCCATAGGAGTGTCAATAGGTCTACATCCCATCATTCCCGTCTCAAGAATGTATAAGGCATACTTGCGTTGAGAAATAATAATACCTGATCTAGACTGAGCAACTTAAATGCCTAGAAAATACTTCAATCTGCTAAGGGTCTTTAGTCTTGAAAGTGCTTCAAACAGAGTTGCCGCTTACAATCGGTGATACCATCTTGATCTTACCAGGATACACAATATCATTCAAACGTTAAACAACCAAATAGATACCATCGACTTGGTGCAGGAAGTGTCGATTAAAACACAGGTGATCAAGCTCCACTACGGGTATGCCAACACTCAGACATTACTGTGCTGAACTTCCCAAAACCAACGCTCGAGAGACTGTTTCAGACCAATAGAGTGACCTAGCAAATCAATATTACAAGGCTACTAGACTCCCTCGACGCGCACCAAAACCCAGGTGGTTGCCTCCATAAGACTTTTCCTCAAGATCACCATGCAGAAAAGTATTTTTAATGTCCAACTGATAAAGAGGCTAATGACGAACGTTAGCCATAGATAGAAAAAGACAAACAGATGCTATTCTAGCCACAGGAGCAAAAGTGTCACTATAATCTAGCCCAAATATCTGAGTATACCCTTTGGCAACAACGCGCGTCTTAAGTCGATCAACCTGATCGTCAGGACCAATTTTGGCTACATAAACCAACGACAACCAACAGTAGATTTACCTGCATTAAGGGAGAAAGTACCACTCTTATGTAAAGCAGACATCTCATCAACCATAGCCTGCCTCCACCCAGAATGAGAAAGTGTTTCACCTGTAGTCTTAGGAATAGAAATAGAGGACAAAGAAGACACAAAGGCATAATGGGGTGATGATAGACGATGATAACTTAAGAAGTTATAATGTGGGTTAGTATTTCAAGTGGATCGTATACCTTTTTAAAGCGCAAGTGATGGGCTAGGTGCAAGCAAGTCCGCAGTAGAAGCTGGGTCTGGCGCATGACATGAATAATCTGGGACTAAGGTTGAACGTGGACGGCGATGATAAGTTAGTAATGGTGGCACAACAACTGGAGATGTAGAAGTAACTGTAGATTTCTCAAAGGTTGGCATACGTAAAACTTGAGGTATGGGTAAGACCATAGATACACCAGGATGCTTAGAAGATGTATAGTAAGGCTTAAGACTCAAAAAATGTAACATCAACTGACATAAGGTATCAATAAAGATCATGTGAATAACATCGATACCCTTTTTGGACTCGAGAGTAAACCAAGGAAAGACAAATTTGAGGGCCACGAGGAGCTAATTATCTTTTCTGGGGCTAAGTTATGAACAAAGCATGTGCTACCAAAGACAGAGGGGATAGGATAGAGATGTGACTGAGGAAACAGTATGAAATGTGGAACCTGATTTTGAATAGAAGAAGAAGGACATTCTAGTTATCATAATAACAAGACTGTAAGAACGCATCTCCCTAAAAACGCAGCGGACAAACATTGGATTTCAAGGAGAAGAGTAGAGCGGGGTGTCCCGGTCTCAATAAGAGGTCGATTTTTTCTTTCAGATACACCATTTTGTTGAGGGGTTTGTATGGGCAAGTAGTCTGGTGAATAAAATGGCTTGAGTCCATTAAACTCTCGAATTGAGAGGATAAGTATTCTAAGGCATTATCACTACGAAAAAATACGACATAGAAACCCCCATCGATTTGTATTTCAGCCAGAAAACTTGTTGAAAATAGAAAAAAGACTCAGGAACGATCTTTCATCAAAAAAATTCAAAGTACATCTTGAATAATCATCGATGAAACTAACAAATAACAAAATAACGAAATCCTAAGGTGGAACTGACCTCTACTAGGACCCTAAATATCAGAATAAACTAATGAAAAAATAAACTCTGAACGACCCTCAGGTACTACGAGAAAACGTAGCACGAGTGTGTTTTCCCAAGTTGGGACACGACATCCACAATCTAAAGAGAGATAAACTAAGGACAAACTAGGCACATCTTTTGCATTGGATAGACTCGGGATGTCCCCAAATGTTTGTGAATTAGATCTGGGGGGGATCTGTAACGGAGCATGCGTTAGGAAGTTGAAGAGGGTAAGATGTAAAGGCCTTGTGATTCATGTCGTGTTTCCAACATCTGTCTCGTACTGCGGTTCTGCATAATGAGAAAAAAATCATTGAAAAAGGTATGCTACACTGTGGGCTTTCGTCCAACTGGACTAATAGATGCTAGCTTAAAAAGGAGAAACCATGGACATAAAGAACAGTCTAGGGGTGACAGACGAAGGGGTTTGGCTTTTCCAACCAATTTTTTTTTTGTCTGGATCCCATGGCTAAAAGTAATAGATTGAAGAGTTTGGAATAAACAATATCGGATTTAAAAGGGATTTATTACCAGATATTATGATCAAAGCCCCAAAAGTCAATGAACCCATTGTTCTAAGATACATACTACGATGGCGACACACAAGCGAAGAAATACTTACCCGCCAACAGACACTCAGTAGTGCAACCGAAAACTCCACTAGTGGAGACGTTGCTTATTGGCACGAGACCGAACGGAACTCATCATATTATGCCGAGCAATATGAGCATTACTTGGATGGTGATTATTTGAGCACATATGATTACTGGTTGAGATGGTTGTTTACTTCGCAATTTCGAAGGAGGAACCATTATATTCCTTTAGAACAACAAGATCATAACTGGGTGGTGACCATGCCCAAATATAAACATACAGTCACGAGTGTGTCCAGTTATGACAATGACTACACTTGGATCGCGGTTTCCCAAAACGCCTTCCCCCTCGACGATTCTCCATAGAATGTATGCTTTTCTGTGGTTTGAGATGAGAGAATAGAAGAGTCAACAATGGGTGATGAAACTTCTTTGTGACTGGGAGGTGCAGCAAGACGAAGCAAACGAGAGAATAATTCATCAATGGAGGGAACTGTAGGACTGACTAGAATCTGCTCACGTACTGAGTTATGGTCAGTAGGAAGTCCAGCATGTGTAAGAACTAGAAACAAAACCTTTGCTCTTGTTGCTTTTCTACGTTTGTAGTGATAGGCATTAATGTTTCAAATTCCTCCATGACTGCTTGTACTTGTCCCAAGTAAGTAGACATATCGGATTCTTGTTTCTTTAAGTTGGTCATCCGAGATATCACATCATAAATGAGATATGTCATAGTGTATATAAAGAATGTGCCTTGTACCAAACTAAATAACATGCTGGAATGGGTGAAACAAGGCATACAACTTAGAATCATAGAGACGCCAAGGAACTACATAATTGGGCATCCACTTTTCTCCCATGGCTTTGGCTTTTGCACCATCATCATAGACTTGGGTCTTTCATCTATGACACAAGGATTGTTTGTTAAGTGATCTGCTTTGTCTTTAATCATGACACAAGAATTGTTTGTTAAGTGATCTGACACCTTGACCCTTGCACACACTCACTGAAGAAGCCCAAGCTAAATTGTTCTTTTAAACTTCCAATTAATGGTCTGAAGTGAATTGTAAGGCTTGAAACTTCCAATTCCTGTATTTTTTGGAAAGCCAAAACATCACACCCGGAGACATATTTTATTTATTTATTTGCTTGGAAAACTGCCGAACTACCTACAGTAGCGTAAAAGTTCTGGATTTCGCGGAGGATCCCCAACTTGCTGGAAATTGCATGAAAGACTACGGAACCTAACTACGGTTGATCGTAACTGGAAGAAAACTGCCCAGGTTATGGCGGAAAATACTGGGCGACCAACCGGGGGAAAAACATAGCTCAAAAAAAAAAATGACCGGAAAAGCCACAAGCACCTAATGGGCGCCGGCTCAAAAAAAAATGGCATGAGCAGATCTCGCCGGAAAATTCCACCTCAAATCAAAAAGCGCAGTGGGGAGGGTATTTTCACGGTGGGGTCTTGCTGGGTTTGGTCGCCATGAGTTCCCCGAGCCCTCGTGACGATGTTGTCTTTGCACGACAGCCTTCAGAATGAAAGATGACACAAAGCAATCCCACCGTCTTCACGAAATTTGGACACCGGTAACTTGAAATCTCACCAATGCTCTGATATACCATGTGAGACAATATATTGTAGAATATTATTGAATTGTGTATATAATTGTTACATGAGACACCTATTTAGGGGGAACTAAATGGGAACCCTTTTTTCCAATAGGATTCCTAGGTTCCTATTCCTATTACTAGTTACCACCCCCGATTTCTATTCTATTTCTATTCCTATTTAAGGTAGGAAAATTATTAATAAGTACTTTTAATTCAACATTTATATTTCAGGTTTGAACCTGATATGCTAGCATTTTCTGGGTGCTACTACGGCGGGGGTGACAAGGAAAGATATGAACTGGCTGAGATAAGAAAAAGATGGGCTACTTTACCTGTAGGATTTCTTTCCTTAAAGAATTATGACTTTGTACTTACTATTCAGCAATTTAGGTGACTTTTCCTTTATCATATTAGAGCTTGTAAGTGTTAAATATAATAAGAAGTGCGACTTCTGAAGCAATAGTTTTCCCAGAAATGCGAAGGCCAGAGCTTAATCTTCTCCCCTAGGGTGGGGAAGGGTGGCCTACTCATTTGTGTACTATGGTGTCAATCTGGGATTTTAGAGTTGTCAATTATTGCCATACCAGTGAACTTTGTTAATCTGTCTTGCTGAGCAACTGTTTGTGGCACCTTGTTCTTCATTATTCTATGTGAGTATTACACCGTTAGAGGGTACTGGGTTTCAATATGCCTTATTTTGTTAAGAGTAACTTTTACAGATGTTGTATGGTATTTACTGGATTAATGAATGATTGTTTTACGCCTATATCTTTGTTGTTCCATTTGTAAAAGAAATATCCACTCAATTAAAGTTGTATGAATAGCCAATACCACTAAATGTGGGTCGTATTATTATATGCTTAATATAAGTGATCATATTACTTCAAAAACAAGAGAGGAGTGCAGACAGCTGGTAGACCCCCCCACCCCCCACCCCCCAGAAAGCCTCTCCGTTATTTTTGAAAAATAACGGAAGTTATATCACTTGTGGCCTTCAGGAGCTGATCCCTGATGAAGAGCGAACACGTGGAAGATGCCCGTTAACACCCCATGAAGTTGGACTTATGCTGCGGGCGCTTGGATTCAAAAATGACACATACCTTTATGTTGCATCCGGTGAAGTATATGGTGGAGAAAAAACTCTGCAGCCACTAAAGGAGCTGTTCCCGAACTTCTATACGAAAGAGATAGTTGCTGGTGATGAGCTGAAACCTTTTCTTCCCTACTCTTCTCGTCTTGCAGCAATCGACTATGTTGTGTGTGATGAAAGTGATGTCTTTGTAACCAACAATAATGGGAACATGGCTAAGATCCTTGCTGGTAGTAGGTGAGGATTTTCACTTGTTTTTCTTTTTAGCACTTTCACATATCTGGTCTAATATTTGTTCATTGGGGACATGTTTTTCATGCTTAATGGTGCACGTGTCTAATTTATTGAACTACTACATTAAACAAAAAGGAGAAACAAATTAAGATCCTAAAGCCCATTGTACATTATGTCCACCACCCCCGCCACAACATACCAAGTGTGATGCCACAAGTCAGGTCTGGAGACGGTAGGTATACACAGACCTCACCGCTACCTACCTTGTGTAATGTAAAAAGGTTGTTTAAACTTAGTAACCAATATGGAGATCAAGTTTGCTGATTCTTGGTACTTCCAGATTAGATGTGATTTAAACGCCGGCCTATTTCCTTGGAAATAGGTTAATACTGGAACTAGAAGTGTTCAATTTCAACGTCTGTTCGTATGCAAATGGACTACGAGTTAAGAGCTGGTCTTTTCATAATAATATATAGTGGCAACTGAGAACTATGTAAATTGGAACTTCATTACAAATAGTTTCGATTCCTGTTCCTATCTTCTTTTTTTCACTATTGAGCTAATTGTTTTCTTGGTCATACCATAGGAGGTACATGAGGCACAAGAGGACCATCAGACCAAATGCCAGAAGACTCAGTGCTTTGTTCCAGGCTCGAAATAAGATGGACTGGGACACATTCTCTAGAAAGGTGAAATCATGCCAAAGCGGATTCATGGGTGAACCTGAGGAAGTGAGACCGGGCCGTGGAGAGTTTCATGAATATCCATCCTCGTGTATCTGTAAGACACCATTCAATCATTCAAATTTCAGAGAAAAATACAACAATCATACTTCCAGTGTAAATCCAAGTCTTCTGGATTCAAGATATAGGTACATACACAATATCAGTGACCTTGATGAGAAGATCTTGCAGAAACTATATTAGTGGAGGAAATTTGACAGGACAGATAAAGATATTATTATAAGAGACCCCTAGGACCCGGAGAATCAGTTCAATTGTAAAGACGCAACACATCATGGACTTGAACCATGTCATGCAAAAGCCATATTATTTATATTTGGACGGGGGTAGAGGGGCAGGAATATACTCCCTGAAGTTTCAGACCTGTGTAAGTTACTTGGGTAAGTGTTGTATCATTGTCATATTGACATTGTATGTAAGTGCCTTCTTTTGGCAGAACTCGAGGGGCTGAATCCTTGCACTTGACACTGTCATTGTCCAGATTTCGTGTTTTTGGTTCATAGCTGTTTTTTCTAGAAAGTGATTTTTGATGTGCTACAATTGTTAATATACTTTTCTGTAAGATATGTATACAGCAAAGAAGAGAGAAAAGAGAAGAAACTCAGTTACCACTGTTTTTACCTTTGTATTCAGGTTGTTTTTAACTTCTCAATACAGCATCCAATGTTTCAACTTTCAACATCCCAGGTAAAGTAAATTATGAAAACTTCCATTCCCAATTTTCATTTCATCTCTATAATAAATAAATGTAGACAAGAAACATCAACACTAGACATGATAGCTTTGAAGATGTGTATGTGGGTTGATCAGAGTCATTTGAAAGCTATTGCCCTCCTTGGTTACTTGCATAAAATAACTGCTAATGTATTATCCTATCAATACCTTCTTTGTACGGTCAGGCATCTTGATAATATTTTTCGTTATATGTTTCTATAATATTTTAATATAGTAACAAAAAATTATAGGGACAAATAATATCGTTACAGAAAGGTTTGACTAAATAAAATCTTTACCTTTTTAAGAGCTAAAAATTATATGTTTTTGAAAAAACAAATAAATAAGTGGTACTGCACTAATCCAATACCTGCCACACGAACTTGTAAACCAAAAAAAAAACAAAAAAGATGTACGCAATACATATATCAAGTCTTACCTTATGAGTAATTTTTTTTTGAAAGAATTATTTACATTGAATTATTATTTTCTATGCCACACAACTTATATTATTAGCGGACGGTGGGGGATGAAGTACCAGGGTGATATTCTGCTAATAATTTTTAGTAAAAGTTGAAATTAATTTTCTTTTTCATGTTTTTTTTAAAGAGGAGAGAATGGACACATTAGGCCTCATGTAATAAACTCGATTAGAAGGTTAATCCCTATTAGATTTTGAACTTGAGACCTCCATTTTGAATCTGAGTCACCCAAAGGGTTCAAATTTTTCATGTTTGGTAGTTAAAATGTTCTGAGATATTTTTTTTTGAGAAAACAAATTTCATATAAAATTAAAAATAATGACTTTCCTAATGAAGGTAAAGAAAATAAGTTTCATGAATGAAATTTTAAATTAATTATCTCCTTCGACCCATTGAACCCTCGAACCCTCTCTCTCACCTCACAACCCATTCCCATAATTTTTCTTCCTTACATATAAATATTTTTGGATAATATTTTTTTTATTTTCCAAATATTCAATAAATAAGTAAAAACAATTTATTTTTTCGAAAAAATACATTTTCCTCAAATACCAAACCCACCCTAGGTATCATTTTCACAAGTTTAAGATAATCCAACAGTGGGCAATAATTTATTAAAGAGAATAATAATTGGTTAAGAATTGGGAACTATTCCAAAGCACATCCCATATCTAGACTTAAATTTAAATTATCTATCATAATAATTCCAATATAAATATTATCATGATTATCTTGCACCTTGGCACGTTCATTTTAGTTATCTAAAGAGGGAAAGAGTTTTTTTTTCGCTCATGACATCTAGTACTTTGTACTATTATGGCGTTTTACCTTTTCTTCCCACACAATATTTTTTTGCTCTAAAAAAATTGGAGGATCAAGTTTTAAAATTTTTCTACTGTCATAATTAAGCTTATCTAAATCATATATTTAAAATTCATATTTTCAAAGGGAAATGATCATAATATGCCATCGAACTTTTGGAACGATCATTTATGTCATCCATAAAAGTTTTGGCTCATATATGTCATTACTGTTCAAGAAAAAGATCATTCGGCACCATTAATTTTTTTAAAATGATTTTGCAAAACCATTTTTGACACGTGGCCAATTGTAATTGCGCCATGTCATCAATTTTTAAATTAAAAAAAAAATATAATTGAAAAAAAAAAAACTGAATTAATTTTTTTTGAAAAAAATTTATTTAAAAGATTGTGACGTGGCCGAGTTATAATTGGCCACATCATCAATTTTTTTAACCAAAAACAAATTAAATTCTTAATAAAAAAATTAAATATTTTTTTTATCTTTTTAATTAAAAAAATTGATGATGTGGCCGAATTATAATTGGCCACGTGTTAAAGATTTTGCAAAACTATTGTTAAAAAATAATGGCATAAATGAACCTTTTCTTTAACGGTAATGACATAAATGAGCCAAACTTTTAACTGATAGCATAAATAAATATTTTCTGAAAGTTCAATGACATATTTGAGTCTTTTCCCTGTCTAAGTAACCAATGCAACTGTAATGTAAACTTACTGTTGAAATTAGAAAAGGATTAAACGTCTCACATTAATTAAGGCATGGGATTGACGGTCTGCTTATATGAACTTAGGACATTCTTTCTGTGAGGTGATTTTGAGATTGAGTCAATCCTAGTTACCATATTTTTATATGGCATCATAATTAGACCATTCATGTTTGAACTCTCGATCCACGACAAAAACACCATTGAGAGACCAATTTGCAAGAATTTCTCCACAAAGTTGTAACCTTTTTTTTTTCAAGAAAACACTCGTGAGTAGTTTATGATATAAAATATTTTTTAAAAATAAAAGTTTTATCTTATATGCACTAATATTTTCCATATCATTTTTTAATATGGTCGGCTATTACAATAATGACACATACTATTTGTGGTGCGTAAAAATAAACAATTTTTAGTTAAATATTTTACAACCACTACCAAAACAACACACCTCATTATACATAAACACTTAATTCTAATTATCATGATCATGATTACACTAATGTAATTGATTCCTTTGTGTGTGGACGTCATTTATTGTGCTAAACATGAAAATAACATTGTTCTGACATCAGGACATCTAGGATTTACGTTAGGGAGCTTACTTTTTTTCTCTATTTTTTTTTCTTTCTTATTAAAAAAATTAATCACTTTTTAAATGTCTGTATTGGTTGAGCTTTATCTAAACAAAGTAGTATTTTTTGAAGTTCACTACAATGAAATTACTTGGGTGTGTGTGGTACCAAAATAAATTTTAAATTTCGTTTAATATTTTTTTCGATGCAAAATTTTATTATATACATGTCTCTACAAAAACAAACTTCTTTCAAATGAAAAAAACTGACTTTGAATATGAGAAAAAAAGAGTTTCCTAATTGACATTCCAGTCCTCTCCATCCCACACCCAGCTCTATAGCCCCCTACTCCACACCCCAACCCCAATTTTTGTACAAACCCTTTATTTAAAAATAAACTGAATATTTATAAAAAAAAATTCATTATAAACACAATTATTATAAAATTTAAATTCTGAATCCTCAAAATTTAACCAAATTATATAAAAACAATATTTTCTATTTATTTACCAAATCACTAAAAATTTAATAAATATTTCTTATCGTACCAAACACGCCCCAAGACATGAGACCATTAATACGTACTACTATAATGTAATGAATATAAATCAAAAAAAGCGTATGGGCGGTTGGACGGCGCCAATCATTTGCCGGAGTCTACTAAAAATAGGCCCCATGGTCGGCAAAACCTAACAAATTACTACTATTATTTTTCCAAGTCTACGATGTATAAAGAGAGTTTATGTGAAACAATGAGAACCATCAAGTTTTAAGTGACTTAAAATTGACTTTAATTTAAGTACATTCTTTGTGAGAGCACCCCCAAAAAAAATAATAATGGTGAAGATTGCCTTTGTAGAATTGTGACTCTTTAAGTGTTGGGTCACTTGAAGGCTACTTAGCTGAGTTTATCGCACCACTCTATCCAGTTGTATTGCGGTGTTGGATCTGTATGCTTTTAGTAAGTTCACATTTTCCACCAACGTTTCTATACGCGTTATTATTTGTGCATATCTATAAAATGTTATTTTCACGACTTGAACGTGTGACAAATTTGATCACATGGAGACAATCTTTGGCATAATATATAGTATTAATGTAATTTTTCCTTTTTTGCAGATAAGTTGACTTCAGGTGCAGCTCTTGATCCAGCTGGTCTAGTAGCAATAGCTGTGGCTCATGCATTTGCATTGTTTGTTGGGGTTTCCATGGCAGCTAACATCTCAGGTGGACATTTGAATCCAGCTGTCACTCTGGGATTTGGCTGTGTTTGTGGTGGACAAACGTCCACCATCTTGACTGGCTTATTACTGGGTTGCCCAATTACTTGGCGCCCCACTGTTGCTTGACTCCTCCTTAAATATGTCACTAATGGTTTGGTATGTTGTTTCACTATTAACATTCTATTAAATTAATTAAATCCTATTATTAGACTCTAATGGGCGACCGCGACTGTGTTGTACTAAGCTTATAAGCTGATCAAATTAGGACTAATCTTTTCAGCTACTTAAATCTGTAACCCCAAACGGGATCGTTATTGGATTTTTGCAGGCTGTTCCAACTCATGGAGTTGCTGCTGGGATGAGTGGAGCTGAGGGAGTAGTTATGGAGATAGTCATCACCTTTGCACTTGTCTACACTGTTTATGCCACAGCAGGCAAGATCACAAAAAGGCTTCCACTTGGAACATTGCAAACAAAAAAACCCATTGCAATTGGGTTCATTGTTGGTGCCAACATTTTGGCAGCTGGCCCATTCAGTGGTGGGTCTATGAACCCAGCACGATCATTTGGGCCAGCTGTTGTTGCTGGAGACTTTTCTCAGAACTGGATTTACTGGGTCGGACCACTCATTGGTGGAGGATTGGCTGGGTTTATTTATGGAGATGTCTTTATTGGATGCCACACACCACTTCCAACCTCAGAAGACTATGCTTAGAACAAAGAAGAAAGAAAAAGTCTTCAACATCTGGTTTTTATTGTGTGTTTTTCAAAAATGCAATATGTACTGATTTAATTAAGCTTTGTATATTCTGTTATGCAAGAAGTTTGTTTCCAATGAAATATCATGTTTGGTTCATTTTGACAACGGATGGTTTTGAAGTTTTGACCTTGCTTGCCTCGTGTGTGAAACTTACCATCGTTGAAAATTGAACTGTTTTTAAAAACTAGGTCATTCACCCAACAACTTTTAAACTGAAAAATAGGACCAGAATTTGGTATAATATTGTAAACTCATGATACAATATGTGTATAATCTTTGGATACCATATAGGAAAAGCAAAACAATGAGTCCCCCTGACCAATATTTATGTAAAACGGTCACCTAAAAAAGTTGTTGTATTGGTACAAAACCAGTCAATCTTCAGTTGTTGGCTTAATAATGTGTTGTACAAATGAGTTGTATAACGTTATTAGTTTCACAAAGACTAACAATACAAACTTTCCTGTATGACAGACTAAATGTAGAGAGAATTATGTCGAATACCCTCATTCTCTCTTCAGTTATACTTAAAATACAACAGTCTTGTCTTTCTCATATGGTAAAACACGTAGTTCGCAATATGATTTAATTGCTTTTACTAGACACTGTTTCTCAAGATCCTCAGACTTCTGAATAAAGCTTTGCAAATTATCTCTGTGGGTAACTCTTTCAACCTGAAAGAAGAAAGGTTTAATTTGTATAAGCCTAATGTTGAAATTCTAAAATGATGGTAAACATAAATCAGATGATACATGGATCTCTTAGGGGGCGATTCACTAAGATGGTGTTAGCTTTAATCAACAGAAACAGCTACGGTGTTACCATCAGAACATAGGTTGGGAATATAAGGTAGCATCCGAGCATCGAAGCATTCAAGTTATTAACAAGATCCAAACTAATGGCTTTAAGGGATCTATGATTATGATTGATCGCTATGAAGATGCAGATCTTAGAGGAGGTTCTTGTGGGAATCCTGCTAAACCATACAAGTTATTCTAGAACATGAAAGAACAAGTTGGAGCATGACACGATACAAAATGATCTCCACGATTTTGGACAATGTATCAGAGGCCAGCATGGAAGAAGAGACTGGAGTGGGACACAACTAAAAATGTCTTCATGATTGTGGACACATTTCAAAATGTCTCCACACAATTGTGGACACATTTCAGAGGATAACATAGAAGAAGAGGCTGGTGTGGGACACGACCCCGAGGTGTTTTAAGCCATTCTATTTATAGGGGATTGTTGTGAATTAGTATAAAGAAGTTGCATATCAAACAAGCATACTCTTGATAAAGTCACAAAGTAATGATCCATAAATCATGATTGTTGGCATATCTTTAGCTTCATGAAGCAGCACAGAATCAAAAGAAAGAGAAAAGCTAGTTAGGACTTCCATCATAGAGTATTAAGCTTTTTAATACCGAAAATGCAGGCCGAATCCTAAAACTAATTTGGAGTTATAATGCACATAAGATAATTACCATTTGCTCGATGATAGGGCCTGCATCGAGTACTTCACTAACAAAGTGACTTGTTGCACCGATCAACTTAACACCAGCTTCAAAAGCCTATCAAAAGTTAAAGAATAAATGCTTTAACTTTGTAAATTATCAACATAAAATTCCACAGAGATGAGTAGAAAATGACATCTAAAGAAAGGGGTCTGGAAATTGAACCTGCTTAGAAGGACTCCCACCTTTGAATGATGGCAAAAGGCCATGATGAATATTAATGATATCCTTCCCATAACATTTTAAGAACTCTGCAGAGAATACCTGCAGCAATAAGTGCAACTTTAAATCACAAAAGCAACTTAAACAGTGAAGTGCAAGGTTTATTAGGACTTTGTAATGCTGGAAGATCATAATTTAATCAAACTGTAAAACAACTAGTTTTAAATCGATCAATCCGAAACTCACTTAATAAAACAAGAGAAAATAGAAACAAGTTATGTGACAAATAACTGCAGCTGGTGGACCAGAGAAAGCCGTTATAGTCAGAGAAGAAAAACACAAGAATTCGATGGTTGTCCCAGAACTTTGATACCTTGCAACGTAGCTTGCAAGTACCAAAAAATCAGGGTCAGTGACTAAAATCCAAGATCTCTCTTCTCGTTTTCTTTCCCCATAGTGTTTGTTGGCAAAAATAATAGTATGGAATTCCACGGTCTTTCAAGAACCGAATCACATGAGCGTCTGGACCTCGATCATGGTTGCTGTTAAACAATGAAATCATTTTTCACATGATAACTAATTCTTTTAATATAAAATACATAGTATAGTGAAGAAATTGCTAATGCTTAACCTTATTACAGAGGTTATGTCAACAGGAAGCCTACCATTCTGCCACCTGTGCAATAAATCTACAAGACAGTGGTCCTGCACCAAGTTGACGACATGTTTAAAATAGAACTTCAAAAAAGGTTTATATATTTCAGCACAGTTCACATATACAGATGTTGACAAAGAGTTGGAATCAGAACCTTGCTTACGAACAAAGAACTGCAATCTTATATGTGGGATCTATTTCAGGAACAGGA
>JAKWJA010002494.1:39836241-39839916 GCA_027704765.1 Solanum habrochaites
GTCTTTTTTTCGTGAAATAAGTATTTTGTTTCTAATTATTGTAGGTTTGTTTTTGGTGTGTTTCTGTTGTTGAGGGGGGGGGGGGGGGGTGGGGTGCAGGAGATGAAGGGGGGGACGGGGGGACGAGGGGGGGGGGGGCGGAGGGGGGGGGGGGGGGGCGGGGGGGGGGGGGGGGGGGGGGGGGGGGGGGGGGGGGGGAGGGGGCTGGAGGGGCGAGGGGGGGGGAGGGGGGGTGGCGGGTGGGGGGGGGGGGGGGGGGGGCGGCGGACCGGGCGGGGGGGTGTGGTCGGGGGGGAGGGGGTGGTGCAAGGGGTGGGTGGGGGGGTGCGTGGGGGGTGGTCCGGATGGGGCGTCGGGGGGGGTGGCGGGGGGGTGGTTTTTTGGTGTTCGGGGGTCGTGGGCGGGTGCATTGTCTTTTTTGTGTTTGTCTTGGTGTTTTGTGTGTTTTTGTGTTTTCTTTTGTGGTCGTTTCCTTTTTTTTCTTTTTGTTTTGTTTTTTTAGTTTTTTTTGTTTTTTGGTTTTTTTTGTTTTTAATCTGTGGAACAAAAAACATCCGCAGCTGAGAATATTTCGCCCCTCAAGCTTATGCAATTCAGATAGTTTTTGCAACAATTCCTACTTCATCCTATTAACAAAACAAAACAATTCAAATTGTCGTCTCAGTAAAGATAATACTGGTGGTTTGCTGGGCATTAAGAAACACTTATGACAATGAAAAGACATGAATGCACATGTAAGAGGGAATTTGAGGACTCCAAAATGGGAATTTTACAGATTTCAGTGACCTTTTTGAATATTTACAAACTTGTGGACCAAATTTTGGGGATACCCATCTCCACAGGAGGTTCATGTCCTTCCCTTACACTTTCCAAAATCTGTTGCTATGTATCAGTCAATTTATAATCTTATCTTTTAATATTATAGTCTTATCTCACAATTGCCCAACTTACAGCTTACAACTTCAACCATAGCCACAATCTCAGAATTAAGACCTTTGGACAAAACTAAGTTGGTGAGTCGAAAGATGAGAATATTTCATGTCGTTAGAAAAATTGTTTATTTATATTTCCAATAATAGGGATAATCACATCCTATCATTTATATATTAAATTCATTGTTTGCTTAAGTGAAATATATATCATCTAGAATCCAGAATGTTTCTATTTGAAATCTGATAAGTTTTTCACTTTATTATATATATCATGTCATATTCAATTAAAATCAGGGATGGTGAATTAGCAATATAAGAAGGTTTAAAACACAATGTAGTTTAATTTTGTCGGCGAATTTTATATTTTATACTTAAAAAACCAATAACAATAAAAAATATAAAAATACAATTCGATACATCATACATGCATTTGAACTTGGCTACATATAAACTCGAAGTTGAAGTATGTGTCATTATATTATGGTGAATGGACAGAAGGCCAATCCATCAATTTTCATGATTACGAGAAATTTTCAGTGCTTTTGTCTTTAAACTAGGCCGTACCATTTTCATATGTTCCACGATGGGGATATTATTTCTTTGTTCAAGTAAAAGTGATATTGCTAAGATTCCTGTGAATAATTCTTGATTGCTTCGTTTGTTCACAATAGTAATGTGTGAATAAAATCCAGTGATTCTTTGTTGTGCTCTGTTCTCGATTACGCTATTTGGGGTGTATCAAATCAAAATAATTAAGTTATACACAAACCTTATCACCTAATTTTTTTGTACTTATCTTTTCAGCTTCAATGCTGTTGGAGTTTCAGAGTTGAACCTAATGGACTCTTTAGTTAAAGGTAGCAAATGGACCGATTGAACTAACTCTAGATTGGTCAAGATGGATGAATAATCAAATGGGTCATCACCAAATCCCTATCCAAACCAACCCATCACCAAAATACGTCTTGCCCGAACTCATTAAAACTTGGATCAATTATCTGAGTTTGGCTAGTTTTGTCAACCCTAGTTTTAGTATAGACAATTAACTTATAACATATCTCGATGATGTTAAGTTAGAGTTGTCGATATCCTTGACTAAAAATATTACAAAATGAAGCAGCTCAATCTAGGAAGAATAAGTTTTCATAATTTCTACTAGTAACAAGGTTAGCAACGATCATGAAGCCTGAATAACCAAAGCACCACTAAAGTTACTTTGAAATCTACCACGCCCAGGTACATTAAAATAAACCAATAAAAAAACTACCGCCTCTACACAACACAAGGCAGTGATTTTCTGTTAATTTTATGAAGATAACCCAATCTTCCCTTAAACTCGGTGAAAAAATATACTGGTAATCCTTTGAAGATTTTCAAGCATTTTGTAAGTAACTTTATTTGGAAAAGAACCCTCAAAACTGCTTAAGGAAACAGATCTTAAATGAAACTCTTTTCAAACACTCGGTAAAAAAATTGTACCCTTATCACCGAGGCAATGACGGAGAGAGGGCTGTGTTCAGCCAAGCATAGTCCGTCAATCAATCCAAAGAGTTATCAAACGATGAATACGGTATAGTTTCTGAGCAAAAGAAAACCTGAGTTCTCATTCATACGACCCTTGAAATGGAGTTGCCTCATAATATTGTAACAGAATGAAGACCATTTCAGACTCAATCTACCTAAAAAGTAATAACTGTGAAGTGTTTCCCTAGAAGGCTTTTCTATAATACAAACTTACCACCCTTAATTTTGTAATTCAATTTTGTAACTAGGAATCATGCCACCTGCCCAGGGCCTCTCCCATGCGGACACGGTCTCTCTTTTTAATACAAAAACTGAATTCCGCTGATGTGCTTTTATCTGCAGAAGGTTGTGAGATCGGAGCTTGGAAGACTAGAACCACTGTTGAACCCATATTGAAAGCTGCTAGCTGCAGAGTTAGAAGGTCAAACTTGAGTATTTATATTGAATAGAGAACTACTTGATTGAAAAAGCTAACGGAAAAGGGGCTATCACGGCTCGCAGAACCTAGAGCCAGAAAATTTAATTATCTATCAATTATCACCAAATTGCTCTATTGTTGTTACATTCGTCAATGAGGAGAAAAACAAAAGCGAGGGGACAACCCCGCAACACCCGCTTCGCCCCTAAAATGATTCGTTCTTCTCTTAGGCACAGATTACAGAGCAGCTCTGTCCCTAGGTAAGTCGGAGAACAAATAGATGAGATCATAACAAGCAGAAATTAACCCAAAATCTGGAAGGAAGTCATCAACACAAGAACATCTATGATCAAAGTACTAAACTAGGAAGGTATTCTAAGAAGACTAGACCAAAATAAAAGCCTAGGTCTTATCCGAAAACTCAAGGCAGAAATCAAAGACGTGTAAGAGGAAGAGATCGCCGTCCAAGCTAGAAGGTGATTAGCTCATCCCTAGGAATACAGATCCGGCGATAGGAGTTGGTGACGAAGACTGGCTTGAAACTATGTTGAGTCGAAGATGACGGCTACGTGTACTGCACTCCACAAATAAACAAAAGGAAAACATAAAAGTAGGGGTCAGACAACCACAAGTACTGAGTTAGGTATCATCGGCCCAACTCAAAATAGAAAAACAGTATAGTCAAGTAACATCATAAAATCAACTAATATCCCTTCGCATGCAGCATTATAATTCCCATCATCCTTGGTTACAAACCAAGCACTCAATTGAGGACTCAAAGCCCTCCTCCTACTCGTTCTG